>OW971934.1:6010000-6610000 GCA_943193695.1 Acrobasis suavella | reverse complement strand
ACAAAAAATAATAATGGACCCATGTTTTTTCGTTTAGCGAAGTAGTAAAAAATCACAAAGATACAGCGCATCGAAGTTTCAGAGTGGGGGTGATTTACGTCACGATCTAGTGAAAATCGTACTTGATCGTGACGTCCCGTCGTGCAAAATTCGCAATCAAACGAATAATCAGAGAAAAGAAAATATACTTATACTTACAATATTTTTCCAATAATAGGACAAAAATATGTTTTTCGTCCACATACGGATAATCACACAATTAGATTTTCAGAAAAAAAATACTTACAAATACATCATATCGCATGATCCTCATAATTCTATTAGTTCAGTTTCATTTGATTCTATTTGGTTCAATTCAATTCAATTCAACTTTTATATCTTATCATGCTGATCTTAGAAAATGGGAAAAACTTAGAATATACCTACTGCTAAGCAGTTACCTGACTCCGTGGCGTGGCGTGACCTGTGACGCGCAATGGTCGCCGACTGTCGTCAACGGTCGCCTACTGTCAAGTCGCGCAACTAGTGATGTGCCGCTGAGAAAATCTCAGTTCCTGGAAATTTCTTTCCTTGAAAATTTCCAAAAATTTTCAACATTTTTGAAAATTTTAGTTGAAGTTTCTCGGAAATTTTCCAGACCGTTTCTGACTTTTCTCGCAATTTTCAAGAACGGGAAATACAGACCCGCAACATTTGTTAATTTGTCACGAAATGTAAAAACTGTTGCTCGATTGTTTTTGACATGTGTCGCAACGGCAGCCGGCAACGATCGCCAACAGGTGTCGCGGGCATACTGTCGCACGTCTAAGAGCCCTTAGCGCATCAATTTATCACGTCGAGGTAACCACTGTAGCGGGAGCCGCGGTTCCCCAGGCGTTGCACCATATATGGTGGAAAGATCTTCCCTTTGTAGCGGTCAAGCATACCAACTCTCTCCGGCTATAGTATAGATATTTAATTACACTAAATATTAAGGATGAAACGCGATATATACCGACGGAATAAACCGATACCAACTAACACTTTATTTAGGTGTAGTTACTAAAGCCACTTAAAATCAAGTGAATAAAAGAAATAAAATAAGGAAGCAGTCCGGTATTGCACATATTTTTTATTTCTTGCACAAGGAAGTCTTTTTTATCATTACATAAGTAGTTATTCATTTAAATGATTCTTAAACTCAAAATGACATTGTCTCATTTAATATAATGTTACGATTTATTGGATAGTTTACTTAATAGAATTATAATAAATATTGACTAAATTAAACTAAAACTAACCAAATTAAACTTAAATATAATAAATAATAAATAGGTACAAACAATACTGATTGAGCCAGCCCAAAATTAAGTTCGAGACTTGTGTAACGGGATACTAACTCAACGATACTATACTTTATAACAAATACATATATAGACAAAGACCTAACACCCAGGACAATTTAAAAAAGGCCATTTTCCAACTAGCCCTGACCGGGAACCGAACCCAGAACCTCTGGGTGGCGTACTAGCAGGGTTACCACTACGCCACGGAGTTCGTCAAATAAACTTCAATATTAAAAATGAATTACTTATAAAAATATACTATATTGTATAAAAAAATATGCTGTAAATCCTATATAAAACTTAAACTAACTAAAATAAACTTAAATACTAAAAATAAATTATTTATAAACATGAACCATTATTAACAAAAAAAAATCCTTTCACTGCGAAAGAGTGCCCATTAACTATAATATTCATTAGATTATTCATTTAAATGATTCTTCTTTTCTTCACAATAAAATTAACTCTTAAAATGTCTGAATTTTCCGATTTTCGTAAAAGTTTTATCGTTTGTCAATAATGGTCCAAATAACATGGGAAAAAATATTAATATATTTGCTTTGTTTTAAGGTTAAATAAAAAAAAAAAACGAAATTTTGAAAATACCCCGCTATATAGCTAATCTGCCAGGATTTTAAACACGAAGATGATATTTCGTGGCTTTCGGAGTCTTGAGTCCGAATGAATTAATAATGCTAGCGATTTAGGCACTGGACATGCGTCCGTGAGGTACAAGTTCGATCCTCACACGACTTGTTACTTAGAGTTTGTACTTATGTACAGTCATTTCCAACTACCAACATTAGCACTTGTGTCCAGTTTTTTTAAAGTAACCTATATCGTTACACTAGTTCATTATTATGTAATAATAACTATTGACACCAGTGAGCCGTCAGCCGTGCCGTGTGATTTGCGGCCTAGAATAGAACCACTCTACCTCTTTCTATGGATGCTTTAAGAGGCGACTAAAAGACTTATGGCTCATTCAGACAATGCATTTTTTTTAAATTTATTTATTTGGATATGTATAGCCTGTTGTTGTTGAAGTAACTGGCGTGTTCTAAACGAAACGTCAGCCATGCAAATCATTTATTGCTTCAATAAAATGGTATGCAACAAGCAAACTTGCACAGTCTAAGCGGGCCTTAAATAAAAACATCAAGTTAAAAACCATTTATTTATAGACACCGATTGGGGTCAAAACGAAGTGTGTTTAGTTTCAACCTCTCTAAGATAGATGCATATAGACCAGCAATAAAACTCTACTATCATCATCTTGGGTGCTACTGCCGCGGGTGATTCTGGGCCTGATCTAGGATTTAACAACCAACTTCCAAAAAGGAGGACGTTATCAATTCATCGAAATCTTTTTCTTTTATGTATGTTCAACGATTATTCGAAGTCTCCTAGACCGACTTGGAATTTTTTTTTTTGCTTGTAAGGTTATAGTTGCCTGATAGAAATTTTATTAAAATCGGTTGTGTAGTTTGCGGGTAAATGATAGTAGTACTATTTAAGGGTCTCTGCCTCCACTCCAGCCTCAGACGTTGATATTTTTCAAGTCTTGTTAAACACTATAAACCATCTGAGCTTGGGTCGGCCCTGAATTACCTATAAAACCCCACTTGTTAATAATATAATAATCTCCGAAATTTCCAAGGCGCTTATCCGTTTTCAACAATATCGGAATTTTTGGTGGCAACATTTTCTGGCAACCTTAAGTATAGCGATCACGTGGAAAATTAGGCCAAAAAGTGTGCCTTATGGCAAAGGGTTATTTGACCCTTCAATAAAGACAGATGCCTACTCAATAGGTCGCAAGTCCTACTGCATACGTACATTAAATGTCACCTCTGTGTAGACACACTATATATATTAATGTAATAAATATAAAAATAATGTTGTATAAATATAAATAACAGTATTGTGTATATTCATACTGTTGCTGTCGGCTGACGCACCATAGAAACGAGGTATTAGAATTATCAACGATCCTTTAATTTAAATAGCACCGAATACTTACCTGTTTGCTGACACGTTTTTTGAGTATCAATGTAACATCTAGGATCCAATTTCTTTGATATTAAATACTTGGTATGAGTTAAATTCAAGTTTGTTTCGTGAATCTGTGCTTGAACACCTCCATTTCCTATGCCAATTGCCATTAAATTGATAAAATAATACATAGCTAAGGCCGCAATGCAATATTCCTGGAATATTTTGTAATGGAACTAATTCCAACCAAAATAAACAAAACCGCACACTGTAAGGTTTCCATTGTTCTCAAAATACCGCAAAGATAACGTCAGATGTCAAATTCACATGCGCAATAACCACTTATTTCATTTGAAAATATTCCGCCCTACGCCCAACTTAAAATACAAATTGTGTTTACGAGATCTGTTGTCAGCACTACGGAGGGCCCGTACCTTATTTTTTTATTTTTATAGAGCAAGGAAACATTTATTAAGTTTTGATTATTCTTTTGATATTTTACTAGTTTTGTAATAAAACCATGCACGTTAACATTTTAGATTTAGATATATATTTAGGGTTGAATCTCACTTGTCAGCACGGAACAGCACTTTTCTATGCTGTTATCCTTTTCACGGAATTCTACAGCACCGGCCGTGCGGAAGCGTTCTGTCGCTCTCTTTCGCTCTGGCAAATGACGGTTCTGAGCGACAGAAAAGGATAGCAGCATAGAAAAGTGCTGTTGCGTGCTGACAAGTGAGATCCAACCCTTAAAGGAAGTTAAATTGCAATTATATTCTTACAGCGAAGTCCACGTCAGAAAGGCTGTCAAACCTTTAGGTTCATTTTTATTTACTCCCTCACCTGATTCACCCGAATCAGGATTTTTGAAGTTTAAGTTTCATAATATGACCTGGCCTTGACGTCCTCAAACTCAAGATTATGCATATCTGGAAAGGTTCTTAAGTTTTGTGTACATACGCGAACTGTTATAACATAAATTGTTCAGATTGAAAGAATAAAATAAGTTGAGAATTATCCCTTCTCAATTTTATTGGTTGATGAACAGGCTAGAGCCTCATACTTGTTAGGGTTTTTCAATTTTACTACGGAACGTCATATAACCAATGGTTTTAAAATTGTTTGCAAATTTAACAGACAATGAGTTAGTATTCAGTTTTAATTACGGGTAGTGCAGTTTACATCTCCAGTTTCATAAGTTGTTTCCATAGACCTGCTAAGTAAGCTTTTTTTAATTTATATTTTAGTTATAATATTTTTCTTAATTCAGTCTGATTTGCCAAAGTCAGCCAAGTGTGGAATGTATCACTTATTTTTTGTGGAATACATTATAGCACCATATGTCTATAAATTACACAAAAAATAGTAAAAATATCTCATAAAAACTCTCATAAAAAATCAATTGGTTGGCTTGAGCTTGTGTGGAGTATTTCTTATACCTTGCTTATTATTTTTGTATGGACTTTGGACAGTTTAGTATCTTAAAAGCTACCTTATCTGCAAGTTAAAAAGAACAAATCTATTTTTTTATTGTAAATTACTTTTTTTGTTTTAATGAGAAGAGCTCTTTTGTTACGTATACAAATTTGTACCTTTACATTTGGATGTCACCAATAGTTAAAACATAAATCAAAGAAACATTTTCGAGAATTTTTCAATGTAATATACTTATTATACTTATAGAAGAAACGATTCTTTTCAAATTTTAAATAATTCATATCAGTACGTAGCAACAAAAATTAACAATCCCCCGGATTTGCGTCTTTTGATCATAAATACGGAAAACCCTAGCCAGCCACAAGGTTTCAACAGTTAATTACTTTTAGTATCGAAAGTAAAGTAAAACAAATACAATACGGGTAACGACAGAGTTAAAAAAGTATATTTGTAATTACGAGTAGTCCGTCTTTATATGATCCTAAAATAATGAACCCATATATTTCAATTTGTAAAATTTCACAAAAATATGAAGCATCAAAGTTCCCGGAGTGGGGGCTTGCAACGTCACCTCTATGTGAAAATCGTACGTAGCCGTGACGTCATGCGAAATTTCAATGCGCTGTATCTTTGTCATTGTTTTGTTTCTCTAAGAAAGAAAAAAATACGGGTACAATATTTTTTAATAATCTAACTAATGGGCCAAAATATTTTATGTCATGCCTATTTTCTCAAATTATAAAACACTATATCGTTTTCACAGGAAAAGTTGATCTTATTACGGGGGACAGTAAAGTTCAGATTTTAGTATTTACTTAGGGCGTATTCGGATGACAGGCACACGCCAAGCCCACGCCTAGCACGCTTTGGAATTTTTTAAATTTGTTGCGAATATGTGGAGTACTTACTCCTGGAGAATCCCACATCAATACAACTCAAATTGCATTTACTGAAGTCCACACGCGCACGCCTCGCCTACGCCACGCGCTCACCTTGCCTCCGCCTTGTGCCCGCCCTGCGGGGCGCTTGCCCCGACTGGACTTCGGTAAATGCAATTTGAGTTGTATTGATGTCAGGACTCAAATTATATGCAACAAATTTCAAAGCGTGCTTGGCGTGAGCTACGCGTGGGCTAGGCGTGGGTTAGGCGTGCGCATGGTGTGTGATTATTGTCTAAACGCGCCCTTAGATTTTTCATCACAACTTATTTCTAACTTAAGAGCTACCTGAATTTTCCTGGGTCCATTGCTGCCCCTATCTGAAATAAATCATTTAATTGAAAACGGAGACATAATTTAAAATTTTATCTTGACCAGGCACTAATTATTTAGTGCCTGGTCAAGATAAAATTTTAAAACTATTTTATGGGCTCCTGTTTATAGTCTTAACTGAGTACGTGAAGCTTATCTACGCACAATTGAGAAAAACGGGCACTTTTGCTTCTAAGCTAGAAAGCTAGAAAGCTTCACGTTCTGACTTTAAACTGTTAACGGTAGTTCATAAAATAGTTTGAAGGGTTATCTAGTGCCTGGTCGAGACAAAATTTTGAATGATGTCTCCGGTTGCTTTCAAATGATTTATTTCAAATGGGGGCAGCATTGGGCCGGAAAATTCAGGTAGCCCCTTAAATATTACTTGAGTCGTTTGGAAAATGCTTTCGACGAAAATGAAAATTTAACACTGTACGGCGAAGGTCATATTGAAATCACGCCTGTTTCCCACAGGGGTAGGCAGAGACTATGGAACTTCACTTATTGTTACAATCCTGAAAAACCTCTTTCGCTTAATTGACACTCATCAATCTCTTTATATTTCATATTGAAATGACATATTATACAAAATGGAAGGCATAATATATCGAACCACGGGCTATACTAGATCACTATAGTATAATAAAATGTAAAAAGCAGTAAACAAAATAATCGGCATTACCATACAAAACTGTCCAGCCGCCTCGTCAATTAGTATGGGAATGTCCATTATTTTTTTGCTTTTCGACTGTTATATTAATTTCATTATACTATAGTGATCTAGTATAGTCCGTAGTTCGATTTATTACGAGTATTTCCTTTCCACGTTGTATATCCTGTTTTTTCACGCAGATATTAAAAGCTGATTAAGGGAATGAGCGAGAATTTAGGCGATGTGGCTAGTAACCCATCACAATTTTAATTTCCATTTCCAACTTGACGCCTACCATCACGCTAAATCTAGCTTTGGGGTCTGACGGCCTTGGGCTTTGTCCAATCCAGTAGGGATAAAGACGTAAGCATAGATCTGAATCTTAATCAGTCATGTGATTACAGACATGCTTGTTAGAAGTTGTATGAGACTTCGCTTATTTAAATTAGCAAACTATTAGATATGAACTTCTATTTAGCTGTCATAGTCATCACAAACACTTTCTCGACCATCCAAACTATTAGCTAACTTAACTGACAGCATTTCAATCTAATTAAACGATGGCAGCCTACGTGACTCATTTATAACAATTTTGTTTCGCATTTTTGGCGCCAGACCGACCAAATACCCCATTAGTGTAATTACTTAACTTATGTAATAGTTAAGTGTTATTAATGTGACACATAAGTTTTTAAGTGGAAAGTTATGCTGCGAAAACTTTCAAATTGTTTTAAACACACTCATATACATGCCTGTCTTTATTTTATAACAACTTATAATAACATATTTCGTTATAATTATGGTTACGTGACAATTGATTATCTTAAATGCTAGTCTGGGAGAAAAACAAACATGGAATATATATAACATATGCTTCTTCAATCGATGTAAAAGAAAGATCTAAGTAATAAACGAAAACCTCTAGGAATCATATGAATATGTGACGCGGCTAGCAAATTGACACAATTTTACAAGCTTTTATGCAATCTATCTTGCAGTATGTATGTCTACTTAGGCCAAATATTGCAACTTAATTTTCAAACATTTATCCTCAACCGATAAAGATGAAATTTAGCATACTTGTGTCACTTGGATGACAATGCAATATTATGTCAATGAGCTGTTCTGATGATGAAGCCGGGAGATATGCGACAGAACTCAGTTATAAAACAATACAACGTCATTAATAGAACTTATATGATTTTTATCGACAAGCACTTTATAGTTGACAATGTCTACGGTCTTATCACAGAGATGGAAGGTGATCGTTGGAACTCAGTAATCGATGACGCAACTCCATTGAGTTTGGGCTTATTTCATTTGTCTTAATGTGAACTCTTCACAATAAAAAATTGTACAAAAAGAAAATATTTTTTTTTTAACAAAACTTATTTATTCTCTTTTCCACTTACACACACGATGATTGTGGTTTTATTGTCTTATGGCCCAAAAAGTTCTGTCTATCTCGTCGCGGCTAAAGACGTGATTTAATATCGTTGGAACTCAGTAATCGATGACGCAACTCCATTGAGTTTGGGCTTATTTCATTTGTCTTAATGTGAACTCTTCACAATAAAAAATTGTACAAAAAGAAAATATTTTTTTACAAAACTTATTAATTCTCTTTTCCACTTACACACACGCTGATTGTGGTTTTAGGGTCTTATGGCCCAAAAAGTTCTGTCTATCTCGGCGCGGCTAAAGACGTGATTTAATATCTGGGCATCAACCCAATTTTTAAAGTATATTTATAGCTAATCGACTCACAGAGGGAAAGCCTGAAAAGAGTCAGGAAAAATACCAGCTTTTTTAGCCTACAGTCTTTTTCAGCAGAATTTATTTAGCCTACAGTCGCAAAGAAAAATGGTGTTCCCTTGTAAAATAAATAGGAATAGGCATGATGAATGGAAAACATGTTTAGCCCATCGAGAAGATTATTAAAAAATATGATATATATATATATATATCTATATTTATTTTCTTTTCTCTGAAAAATAATAACTCGAAGATACAGCGCATTGAAATTTCGCAACACGTTAATTTTACTTAGCGGCGACGTGACCAGCGCCACTCTGAAATTAAGATGTTCCGTATCTATTAAAATTTTTACTTTTTTATAAACTGAAAAATTTGAGTCCAAATTTTTGGATTTTTGGACTTATAAAATTACACTTTTCTGACTCATCCCTCCTTTTCTTTGGGTTTGATATTGTGGACTAATGTTGTACAG
Source organism: Acrobasis suavella (assembly GCA_943193695.1). Taxonomy (NCBI): domain Eukaryota; kingdom Metazoa; phylum Arthropoda; class Insecta; order Lepidoptera; family Pyralidae; genus Acrobasis; species Acrobasis suavella. The sequence goes on along the minus strand of OW971934.1, from coordinate 6,601,111 downwards.
CTACGTAATTTGGAGGTGATCAGGAAACCAGTTAACTAAATTGGACAATAAGAAATAATATAAATTATTTTCTCTTCAACAGTTTGTGCGGTGTGACGTGTGACGTGTGACAATGGCCACGATAGGACTCAAGAATCCGGAATGGGATTTGAACAGAAGCCAATGTAAGTACTATTATTTTTTTTGAGTGTAAATGTAGATTATAAATTTTATTTCCTCAGGAAGGATTTTTTTTAAATGAACTAAACTTGTTCAATGTGTGAATTATGAATTAGATGTGTAACGTTCTTCATGATCAAAGAATATCTGATTTTATAGAAAAAATATAGGTATGTAAGTGATTGATATTAATTTCATATATTTAATAATTGGCCAAGTGAGATCGGGCCACGCGCAGTGTACGGTTCCGTAGTTACGAATGCCAACTTTGAGTTCATGCCACTAAAAACTAATTTTCTATTGAATTTGTACGCTATAACTTTTTTGATTGTAAACCCTACTTAGCTCTGATAGTTTTCCATTAAATTTCGTTATATTTACTACAGCTGTGAATTTTTCACTTGTCAGGTAGGGGCAGGGGGGGACACTTGACTCCAACAAAAAATTTCACTTTAAAACCAAATATTTCAGAAACGGATCCCTAAATTGAAAAACGGTGTTGACAAGCTCATAATATTTTTAAAGATCTATTCTACGATACCCCAAATGATTGGTTAGTCGAAAAAAAAAATTACTTTCTACCTTACTTACTTCTTTATATAATCATATACTTTTGCTTTGGTTTTTTTTTTAAATTAGGGGGGATAAGCAGAAAAACAAATCTAGATCTATGGGGATATTAATAATTTTCATAAATTTTTTTCGCTACCGTTTCCGAGTTGTCGTTTTGGAAATCCTTGGGCGGCCTATATTCAGCAGTGGACTTCCCATGGCTGATATGATAAGAAATTTTCGCACGTTGACCGATTCTATAATAGGTTAACAATCGATGTATTATTGTAAAGGGTAATTGGAATACTACTATAACTTTATAAGTTATAGAAATATTTTTTTTCTTTTTTGTTTAGTTCCTGAAACAGATGACCTGCCCCTGATGAAAACCATAGAACCAGTATTGATGATACTGGCAGTCTACTTAGTATTTGTACTGAAAATTGGGCCAGCCTTTATGAGAAAACGCGAGGCTTACAAATTCACAAACACTCTTATAGCCTACAATGCCGTGCAAGTTATATTCTCGGCATATTTAGTACAATTAGTAAGTATTCACCTAATTTTTTAAATATAATTTTAAATCATTGTAAGATGTTTGATATAATAAAAATAGAATCTTTTTGATTGGTTGATCGATGCGACAAACTAGTTCACGAGAAGAAATAATGTTTTGCTGTTGGAAATGAAATTATCTATATTCAAAATAATCCCAAAAAATCTTTTTTAAAATTATCCAAAAACGTTTCTACGTACTATTGACAACGTTGTACCTTGCATGAATTGTGAATTTTTGGTAACTAGGTATATCAATTAAATCGTTTATGGAAATTCTGTCATACCCAACTAAAGCTTCTACAAATTGCTTGCGATCGAGTTTTAAAAGCTACTTTTTTACAGTATTTCAGGGATTTGCTGCGGACTGGGTTAGTTCCTAAGAAATGCTTCATGGCTCAAGATGAATCACGAAAAGAGGTAAACAAAATTTACTAACACACACAATATAATTAAACAATAGTATTACAAACCCCTTAAGATAAGTTCCGCGTTGTTATTTTTAATGTATGTTTAAAGATTATTCGAAGACTCCTAGATCGATTTGGACAATTCTCTCTTGTTTGAAAGGATATATTTGTCAGGTTGTCCAATAGAAATTTTATCAAAATCGGTTAGGTAGTTCGAGGCTGAAGTCGGTTTTAATTTTGAAAAATTATAACGCTCGTCAGTTGAAGGTTTAGTTTCGTACTCCAAAGTGCCTTCCTCTTAATAGAGACAGTAAGAAAAGTGCCAATGGATATCTTCATATATTATTAGGAATAAAACTAGATCAATATAAAATTACTAATTAGACTATAATTAGATTTTAATAATATAAGCGTACTTATGCAATTATTTTTAGTATGTACAGTCAGGTACCGAGATACCTGACTAGGACCTCTACTTATATCTTAAATTTTGTCTTAAAATAAAAATAATATTAACATGAAAATGTACATTCAGAAAGACTTAATTAAAATCTGTCTGAATATAAATTTTCATTTTCATATCATTATTTAATTTAATATCAAATTCAAGATATAAGTAGAGTGCCTGGTCAGATAACTCGGAACCTGACTGTAAGTTAAGAAAAAAATCCGTTTTCCAGATTATAAACCACACATACTTATACTTCGCCGCGAAACTCTCCGAGCTTCTCGACACAGTTTTCTTCATCCTCCGGAAGAAGGACAACCAAGTCACGTTTCTCCACCTGTACCACCACACGTGCATGGTGCTGGGTACCTTCTGCATGCTGAAGTACTCCCCATCTCACACGCTGCTGTACATTGGGTTCATCAACTCTTTGGTACACGTGTTCATGTACACTTACTATGGATTGGCTGCCCTAGGACCGAATGTCGCCAAGTATTTGACGTGGAAGAAATATATGACTACATTCCAGCTGGTAAGATTTTTTTATATTTTAAATTTAAGTAGAACGTAGAGTTATAAATATAAATAAATAGTCTATATGAGAAGGTCTATAGAGTCTGCTTACCCCTATGGGACACAAATGTCATAATATGTACACATGTAAGAGAAATATTACTGTGTGACTGCAACTTATTTCTTGATACCGGATAAAGTAGTAATTATGTCCTGTTATAGGCAGAAAATCACATGACTCAGTCAACAGCTTCTTTCTCTTCTAAATTTAACTTTTTTAGTTCTGCAAATTAAGAGACTTACAAAGAAGTAAGTTGCAAGCCTCTTAATTTACAGATCTAAAAAGGTTCAAATTTACAAAGATGTAAGTTGCAAGTCTCTGAATTTACAGATATAAAAAGGTTTAATTTAGAACGGAAAGAAGCTGTTGACTGTGTCGTGTGCTTTTCTGCGTATGACATGAGCACTCCATCTGTTCTGTAAAAAAAACTTTTGAATATTTTTTTGCATATTAGCCTAGTAATCAAGGAAATGAACGATTATTTTGTTGAATTTTGTTTACCGTAAGAAACCTATTAGACCACATAGATAAATGCTATCGTGTTATTGTAAGAGGTAGACCGAGGTAAGGATGGCATAATCCAAACCACTTTTAACGAAACAAAATTCAACAAAATAATGCAGCATAATGTAAAATGGTGACGTAAAAAGTCGCTTTTATCTGTCATAATAAAACACTTTATAAAATTATCCATAAACATTTCATATTTTGTAAGAGCAGACTCGTTTCATGAAGGTCTATGACCTAGGTGACCAAGAGCTTAACCTTTCCTTCCAACTTGACCTTCAGTAACCTTGGAGGTCATAACTTGAACTGAAATCACGTTTTGTAGAGTTTCGTGTTTTCGGTAATTCCTTTTATCGCGATGAATATAATTTTCCTTGTCCAATATAACTATATTTAGATCTAGAATGTAACGGTTTGTGACGTCAATAACTGAAAACTAATATTTAGTGAAATGGAAAGAACAAATTGAAAGTCTTTGTAAACGGATTAGTAGTTTATCTTATGCCCTGTATAGACTATCTATATGTATATAACACTGATGCACTAATAACTGCATACTATGGCCTAGTTGAATCAGTCCTTAGATACGGTATAATTTTTTGGGGAAATGTATTCAAGCAATGTTCGGACTACAAAATAGAGATATTTGTGAACCGATATAAGATTCTAACACTCCCGCCATTATATATATTGGAAACAGCTATATTTGTAAAAAGTAATACTCACCTGTTTCCTAAATTATCTGATACAGTAAAAAGAAATCGTCGTGAAGACAAATTGTGCATGCATTCATCTTAAACTGAAACTAAGTTTATTTTTATAGTATTATGATAGATGAAAGCTTTATGACAAAATTTTGCACACAGTTGATAGTAAATATGATTGGACGAAACTAAACGTAATATCTTTAACACATTTTTGGTAAATAAATTATCTTGATTTTTATCTTTAATAAATACATGGTAATTTATTTTAAAAAATCTAAAATCCATAATATGAGTGTAAGGAAATGGAAGAGAGGAGAGCTCAGCAGTTAGACGATAAAGGTTATTAAAAATGTATATGACTTAGCAACTATGTTCGTTCTTTCTCCATATGAAAAAAATCGATGTAATTTTTTAAGTGTTTGTGTAAGAAAGAAATATTTTATCCCACGAGAACATGTTTCCTCCATATTTGATTTATCAAACAAAATGAGACTTATTCGAACAAACAAGACTTATAAATAGGCCAGATTTCCTTATACGTGTACTGTTTACATTTAGGAGCCAAGCTGTTATCGTTGTCATTATTTGAAACATTTGGAACGAAACGCACACAATGACTAATTTTAACCCCCGACAAAAAAGAGGGGTTCTATAAGTTTGACGCCAATTTTTGTCTGTCTGTGTCAGCGTAGCTCCCGAACGGATGGACCGATTTCGAATTTTTGGAAATCAGTTTCACGACTTAAAGTGAACGCCTCAAAGTCGTTTTTTTTTTCCTGCCATATAAACTTGTTTCACAGTGATTATAAAGCGGTGTTTATTCTCCATATTAATTTAACTCTCAAATTAACTAAGCATATTTCGTTTTTACAGGTGCAATTCATCACCATCATTATCCAATACGTATTAGCAGTGAAGACGTCCGACTGTCCACCTTCCAAGGGAATAGCTACCTTCATATCGTGCAACACAGTCTTCTTCCTCGTTCTCTTCTCCAACTTCTACAGAAAGAGCTACAAAAAACCAAAGACAAACGTTAAACCCTTAGAAGGTAACAATGTTAAGCTGGAATAGATAGAAGGTGTTCGGAAAAAGGCTGGAATAGAAGATGAAGACATTTCAATTTACAGTTATACCCTTAAAAATATTTGTAAAGGTTTTTGAAAAAATCTGCACCTGTTCTTTTTTAATAGGCATTTTTATTTCAAGCCAGTTTTGTGACAAAAATATGCAAAGAGCAAAATACTTTTTGACGCCGAAAAGCAAACGGCGAGTAAGAATAAAGCTCCATTTAGACAGTGCAAGTTTCTTGTATGTTGCATAACATTTTATTGAAGTAATAAATAATCTGTATAGCTGACGTTTCGTTAAGACCGTGCAAGGTATCTTTTGCTTCAATTTACTTGTATGCAACAGGCAAAATAGAACGTGAGTGTCGTGGTTCACGAACGGAACGAACTTACTTTCGTAAAAAATTATTAGTTTGTGTCGACAAAATATTTAATTTTTTATTAATAATACTAATGTTTAAAAATAAATAAAGAAATTCAACAATAAAATCAAAAATATTGGCGTGTGCTGGGATTGAACCGGAAACATCGACTATCTCAGGTATACGCCCCAACTGAGCTATTGACGAATCTCATCGATAGTTCAGTTGGGAGAGCGTATGCTCCAACTCAAACTTGTGAAATTACCTTTCACTTTTATTCGTGACGGAAAAAAGTGACGAAACGTCTTACACCTTTTTTCGCCTAGCCCCCAACCGCCAAGTCCGTGCCGAGCTTCGTTCGATTCTAAAAGGAACTTCGTTCCAAAAACTTGCACAGTGTAAATAGGATGTCTATAACAACAAATGGTGAGACACGTAGACTTAATAATGTTCGTAAGTAGTAATGGGTTTTTCACAAATGTAGAAAAATGCATAAGGTCATAAACTTAATGACACCTTCATAGTCATATCCTCAAACTTCTGTTGTTTTAATAGAACTCATTTTGGAATAACGGGTCTTTTCACCGTGGTTCTTTGGGAGGCTTGCGTGGGATACGAATCATATCAAATCTTATAATTATAAACATATGATTTAAAGTTTTTTAGACATCTGCGTTGTCCGTATTATAATATTTGTACGGCTGGTTGACAACATTAATTTAACACCATTCCTAGTATCTGGTTGTTGCTTGACATTTGATAAGTAACATACGGTTCATATTTTTGATAAGTACTAGTAAATCACCATCAAAATCACGGGTACCTTTTTATAATAATGTTACCAAGATAATTCATTAAAGGGCTACCTGAATGTTTGGGGATCCAGTTCTGCTCCCATTTGAAATAAATCATTTGAAAGAAAACGGAGATATCATTTAAAATTTTGTCTTAACCAGACCCTAGATAACACTTCAAACTATTTTATGAACTAGTAAAAGCTGAACGTCAAGCTTTCCTACGCACATAAGCGAAAAACGGCTTTGGCTAATGTGCTTAGAAAAACTTCACGTTCGCACTTTAAACTGTAAATAGTAGTTCATAGAATAGTTTGATGGGTTATCTAGGATCTGGTCACGACAAAATTTTAAGTGATATATCAGTTTCCTTTTAAATGGAGATAGCACCAGACCACGAAAAATTCAGGTAGCCCCTTAAGGCTCTGAGTAATCCTGTGAAAACATACTATTAAGTAATATAACGTGTGTAAGGCGCTATCCTAATAAACAACGTCAATACGCGATTTTCATATGGGCACACGAATTTTTTAAAATATTTTTATTTCCAATACGTGTGCATTGGCAATCGCGTCATTGCTTTTTAATTTGTTAATTCGTTAATCTGCTGGGCAAAGGTCTCCCCCATGTCATTCCGATCTAGTGCAACCTACGACAGTGAAGGTTATAATTTTTCAAAACTAAAAACCGACTTCACGCTCAAACTAAAAACCGATTTTGATTAAATTTCTATGCGACTACCGGACAAGTTTTCCTTTACAAAAAGATTTTTCATATTGGTCCACACCTTTTTTAAATAATCAGTGAACATATAATAAAAAAAAAGATAGCGACAAATAGATAATCTCCTCCTTTTTGGAAATCGGTTAAAAATACCTATAACTGGAAGTAAATGATCTGACCTGAATAATTTTAATGAAAGCGAAAGAAAAATTGACTATTAATAATAAATATTTTTTTACTTATTTGACCTTTGCCCAACTGTGAGACAGTGTAGGTTAACAAAAAATCCTTATTCAGTTATATTGACTCATTCAACAATTCATCAAAAATGATTAACACACCCTTGGTCCCAAAGAAAAAGTTGTTCTTATTGACAGGTAAGTGTAGTCCTGTAAAAGTAGATAGTTTCTCAAGTAATTTTTATCGTTTTACCATAACTTGTAAATAGTAAAAATATAGTTTTTAAGCACATAAATATGAAACAAATACTTACGTATAAGGATATGTTTAAAATGTGTGAAATGAAAAATCTGCTCTGAAAATAAAAAAAGGTTGTAAAGATATAGGTTTTAATAAATTATTTTAAATTTAATGTTATTTCTTTACTTTTAATGTTTTATTTTTATTTAATGTGTAAAAGCAAGTTGCGGTGGTTCTAAGCTATGATTAAAGGAAATCGGTTCAGTGGGTCGAGCGTTTTTTCAATCAGCTAGATGACAAGTCAAACCAAGTACTTCTTTTTAAACGTCAAAACAAACATTTTGTATGGGATTTGTATGAAATACAAAAGCGTGACGTCATGCTTTTTTGGAGACAAATGACGCTCTTAATATCAGATTTTTTTCATTAATTAATTTAAAAACTTGTTGAAAATGGATATGATCAATAAAAAGTGACACTATTTTGTGACGTTTTATTTGGTTAACGGTAACAAATTATTTACTTTTAATCCAGTCATCTACCCAATATGCCTGGTAAAAAAACTTGACTTAATGTAAAAAATATATATTCTAGTAGTTGTTTAGATTATACCAGTTGCTGAAATTAATTAATTTATTTTACGTCTGTTTGTAAAAAATATAAAACTGAAAAAAAAAGTTTTAAATTGAGAACGTGAAGCTTTTTTATGAAAAAGTGACAAGAGTGGCCAGTTTTCGCAAAGGTGTGAAAAAAAACTTCACGTTCTCACTTTAAACTGTTAATAGTAGTTCATAAAACAGTTTGAAGGGCTATCTAATATAGGGCTTGATCAAGACAAAATTTTAAAAGACATCTGCGTTTCTTACGAATAATTTATTTCAAATGGGGACAGCACTGGACTCTGAGAAATGTTTGTATCCCCTTAAGTAATTAAAGTTAAAACGAGAAAATGGACACTGACCTTTCAAACTAACAATACATTGCCCCACTAGTGTAATTAATTCATAGTATTGTTTTAATTCAAGTACTTGGTAATGATTTTGCCCGTAACCTGGTTTGGATTAGAGTTTGAAATATATTTAGAATTTAGTCCAGGGTAAATTAAGTTTTGCTTTCACTTAATATCACCAGACGCTGGATATTAAACCTCTTACTCTTATATATTTATTTATACCGAGGAGGTCGGTGGCTCGGCGGGAGTGCGCATTACTAGCTCTTTCGCAAGTAAAGCGACACCGGGCGTGGTCCGCGCTTGGATGGGTGACCACAAGTGGCATACAAATTTATTGAGCTCCTCCGTGCTTCGGAATTCGCGAATAATTCGTTGGTCCAGGCTGTCATCATTGTATGGCAGTCGTCAAGCTATGTCAAATGCCTTTCGGCAGCCTTAAAAATCTGACACCATTGTTGGCCACTTACACACACGAAAAAGAAAACAATATGTTTATTCTTTATCATCCGAGCGTATCCCCGGTTGCATCCTCAGCGGCAACAGTTCATATCTTGGGTGAAGGCGTCAACTCTCAACAACAACACTCTTTCTTATACAAGGTGACTTTATAACCATTAGACAAATTTTTGGAGCAAGTTCTGTATATGATTCTGAACTACTTTCCATAAAAACAATTAACGAAACACAACAAAAAAAATGTTGACTTCCCATAAAAATCAGCGCTGGGCCTAACGGATTTTGTATGGCAGGACGAAAACTTTTCATCGATTTTCAAAAGCTTTTTTTGTAAAGTACTTAAGTCATCATCATCATCATCCAAGCGTATTCCCGGTTGCATCCTCAGTAGTAACGCTTCAGAGCCCGGGGTCCGCTACCTAACCAAGGAAATTTGACGAGGTTCCTGGTTTTTACACAGAGCGACTGCCGTCTTACCTCCGCAACCCAAAGGGCAAACCAGGAACCAATCCTTGGATAGTTCGATGATCAAACGCTAGGTGGCGTTCGGGACCCACAGTTTTACGTGCCTTCCGAAACACGGAATCATCTTTCTTTTCGGATAATCAGGTGATTCAAGCCTGCAATATCCTATCCAGACTGGAAACAACTTTTAACAAAGTATGCTTCCCAGTGGGAATCGAACCCATGACCTCCGGGTCACAAGGCGAACGCCTTGACCACTGGACCACGGAGGCAGTCAATTTTAATAAGGCAAGTCAAAATTAAAAGTACTTAAGTATCGTGGACTAAATTCGCTCCAAACACTTGGCTGGTGGATGAAACGTCACCCTGCATATTTATTATCAAGTCTGTTTCCCTCAGGGGTAGACAAAGACTACGGACCCCCACTTGCTACGATCCTGACCTATAATTTAGCTTCATCTACAGCCATCACTTTCTTCATATATATACGTGTACTTCTAACTAATCCTTTTTCCAGAAGATCGTATATTCATTCTTCTACAGTAAAATTATCACGAATTTATCCCTGACGGGGTAGACGACAGCCCAGGGCTGTAAGACGCAAAGGCCACGGTTAACGTCATGTTGTGCGTTAAGATGGAAAAAGAAATCAAAATAATGATGGGTAAAAAATGTGCCCTCCTAAATCTGTCATATAGTGATTAGGCTACCAAAAGTTTTTGTGTAATTAACTTTTTTGTAAATTTATACTGGGAGTGTGGATTTTTTTATGAATATTGCGGTTATTTTACAAACGCGCCACATTTATTTTACAACGCCGCTACCAAAATCAAAGCAAATGGCGCCGCGTGTTTTGATTTTGGTTGCATTTGATAACGTCCCTTATTATACTAATCCCTTAAAAAAATTACGGGGCTCTAATAATTCTCATAAAAATGTTTGTAATGTATGTATACCACGCCCGATGTCGCTTAACTTGCGAAAGAACAGCAATGCGTAGGTACTTCCTCCGGGCCATCGAGCTTAAATCGGTAGCATTGTAGGCACTATACAATATGTAAAAAAAAACCTGCCCGATCCTTGTAGGAGCAACTCAGACCGTCAATATGAAAAACTTTTCCTATGGAACCAATGCTTGAAACTCGAAAAAAAAATAGTCATGTTCATACAAACGTGTTCGGCCGGCCCGGCAATTTTTAATTATTCTGAGTTAGTCTCGAATGGTCTTAAAAGAAAATAGGACAAACGAAAACCACAAATTACTCTAAAATTCAAACCAATTTATATACTGAAATAACTTTATATTACAACAAATCATAATCAATACAATCATACTACTAAAGAGTGCACTCTATCAGAAAATACTAGGTGTCACGGTACAAGACATATTGTTACAGCGTTGAAAATTGGGACATTAATGTAAAATTTCTATTATATATTGGTACATACAAAGTATCTTGATATACGTAAAGCTGAAATGTTCAACCAGGTAGACAAGCGTACTATTCAAGTAAAGGGTAGCGTAAAGTGAGTCGCTCAATATGCATACTATAGTCCAGTTAGTGCCAGGCGGCGAATTGACAATTTAAGTTGTTAGTAAGTAAGTACATGTGAAAAGAAAAAATATATATTTAGTACGGGTTTTTGAAAATTCACATTCTAATTAAGTCAACAATAGAAAACATGATAAAAAGTGAAAAATAATATAACAAAGTTTATCGCATCGATTATTAATCTCAACAATTGTATATAAACCAATAATACATTGCATTATAAATTGAATTGTAAAAGAGCATGAAAAATAAGCAATCTAATACACGATTGTTTTTTTTCAACCAAGTATGCAAACATGCATACGGCTTACCTAAAAATCACTGGTCATAGTACTCGTAAAGCCTTTGCACACCGTTGTGCAGACCCTTTAGAAATCTTTTCACGCCTCTTTTGAAAAAAAAAATTATACACAAGTTGCTCAGTCCATCATGTTAAACAACTTTTCCTTATAAAATAGCAAAATACCAAAAACATTTTTCACTTCCCATAGTAACTAGATCACGTAATTAAATCATCATCATCATCATACTGCATAACGTCCACTGCTAGACATAGTCCTCTCCCAAGGATTTCCAAAATGACCGATCACGAGCGGCCTGCATCCAGCGCTTTCCAGCGACCTTGGCCAGATCGTCTGACCACCTTGTAGGTGGGTGTCCTACGCTTCGCTTGCCAGTACGCGGTCGCCATTTGAGAACCTTTTTCTGTTCAGTATCAGATCAAATAATTCCTCAGAGAAATAACCCATTATTGCTTTAACTAAAAATTTCAACATTACTTTCAAGTAAAATAAAGCTGTATAAGGTCTTACAAAATACACTGAAACTATTTTAAGGGTGAATTCAGTCTATGATAATGTACAACTTTCCCCAAGGAACACTTATCGAAATATGAAAAGTAACACTAGACAACAAGATTTTGTCACAAGTAAACTTGCAGCGGTTTCTAAAAGAATTCAGTATACAAAACATTAATCTACTTAAAAAAATATGTATGTAGAACGTCAAAATTTTCAAATATAACAGTAAAAAAATTTTTTTTTGTTAATTTCTAAATTATACCATAAATTTAATTGTTTTCTAATTTTCAAATACCAGTTTAACACTGTGCAAACCTTACGTACAATATTTTTAATAAGCCAACAAATAATTTTTGGGGAAAGTTGTTTATCACGGACTGAATTCGCCCTTAAAACTGTTTCAGTATATTTTGTTAGACCTTATAATTAATTATCATTTAGATTTTTCAAGCAATAGCAGCAATAATTTGGAAGACATCGATAGTAGTGAAATATCTAGTGAATACAACCAACAAACTTTCTCATGCGACACTTTTTGAAAAATTTGAGAAATTTATACTTGCTTATACCTATTTGTAATTGACATAAATAGCTTGCTATATATTTTAGTGGTGATGCAAATTATTTTCAATTACAGAAATAAATTAAATTGAAAATAAATTTTTGGGTTTTATTTCAGACAACTAAATGTTTTTTTTTTTGTAATGAGTTTTTAGCGTAGCTCATTATTATGACATAATGAAAAAAATAAAGTAGGTACGCTTTTGATATATCAGTGTTATGTTTAATGAATAGTATTTCTGAAGAGATGGTCGTGTGTGAACTTTTGGATAGTGTATAACATTTTACTAGGCGTTTTCTCCAAACAAAAAAGATTGAAGTAAGTAACATTGTTATAATCCCAATGTTCTTCGAACCAAACATTTATTTCCTTCAAAGTATAAAGTACAAAAGCGTTAAGAGTTATTTTATATGAATATATATTTTTCTTAACTATTCGTCAACAATATCTACATTATCAGTTATACAGGATGTTATAGAAAGGTCAAATCTTTAAAATTCATATTCAGACCATGTGAATATCTTTCCAATGAAAAACATCTATAAAAATTCACGTTCCGAATATATTTTTTTTTTCTAAGCAAAGCTACACGAATTATTCCTGCCTTCTGTAACACCATGTATAAATGAAATATTTATTAAAAATTTATTGCAGAGAGTCCTGTATCTCGCTTTGGAAGATTTTTTAGGTATATTCTATCTACAAATCTACCTACAGATTACTCTCGTCACTCGATTGCCTTAAAATGGCAAGCGAATAAATTAAGTCTATAAAATACAATTTGATTACAACCCATGCTTAAAATAAACCTAAGTATATCTGTACAAATACTTGCTTAATTAATAGATCTTAAGCAAAATTGTATGGTAACCAAGTATGGCCCTAAATACAACCACGGCAACCGAACCAATACATATTCCCTGGTCATCATTGAGCAAATAACAACAGCAATAATAATTACATCACGAATTATTTACAAAGATTACAAAATACATTTCTTGTAATAATCATCTTTACTCTGGCACTGGTATACCTCTAGATGAAAAAATCGTTTTGGGTGATCTTCAAAAATATCTTTGAATTCAATTCAAAGATCAAGCATTTTCGAGGTTTTCTTATTTTCACAAAATAATTTGTTCCAAATCATCACATCTTGTCCGAGTTTTCGTAAATTTTTTTGTTGTTGATACTTACAGTTAGTAAAATTTTAAGGTCGTACACTGCGTCACACGGATGTCTATAGATGGATAGTTCCCTGTCTCTCACATCTAAAATATTTAGTTTCCCTACAAAATATTCAAGTTTATGGCGACAGGAAAGAAAAATTCATTTTAAAATATTTGGGATTTTAAAATGAATTTTTCTTTCAGAAAATTCCAAAAACGCAAAAGCTCATGTAACACTCTTCATGAAAAATATTATGAACGTTTCACGCGACTTCGAGTGATGAGGCAGATGGAAGCCATGAGAACATAGGCCTTCGCGTGATTGGCGATGGACGTGGTAATGGGCTATAGTTTACGAGTATTTCATTACACGTGTGACGTAGTGACGCTGTTGTTTCAGAAACCAATCCATTCATCAGTTCCATAAAAAAGGCAACCACGTTTTTGTTTTTAATTTGTAACGAATGAATACTGTTTCACTAACTTTACAAAGCTCTTTCTTATCACCAAAATTTAGTCGACTTTCTTTCCCTCATTTGTTTTACCATTTCGAATGCCGTTCGTAGCTTTGTATTCGTTCTTCATATTTTCCATGACTTCTTTTGTGCCAATTTCTGCTTTTCCATTACCGTTCTCGAGTTTTCTCTTACTCTTGCTACCTGGTTTGCCGTAGGCTTTGTAGTAGAAATCGTAGAAGAGGTAGTAGAAGAAGATGGAGTTAGGCAGTGTGAACACGACGGACCATCTTGGGTATCCACAGTCGTAGAAGAGTAGTTGAGAAGAATGTAAGAATGCAATGCAGAATTGGAGCTGAAATATAGATAAAATAATACTTTAAAATTGTATTGAAATATCTAATAGAGTGTTTTTAAAATTGATTTATAACATTTTTAAGTTATTTATTATAGTATTTAATAAAAGTGAAGAGATGACAGTGTGTCTGTATAGAATAATAGACTGGAAAATACTATCCAGGCCACGACGTATGCAACCGGGAAGGTGCTAAGCTGATCAATTTTATTAGCCGGGAAAATTTAAAAACCTCTCTTTTTAAGAATTCAGTCGCAATAACTTTTGAACGGCGGAACCGATTTTTATTAAAAGAGTGATTTTAACCCTTTTATGTAGTCAGGCATATTTGCATACTTTGGGATTCTCACTCTCACTTTTGCCCCCCATAACTTTTGAACCGCTGAGCGTATTTCCATGAAACATAACTAAGAACTATCTCGATCAAGTCGGCTTTCAAACAAAAAAAGCATAAACATCGTGCATCGGCCCATGCGTTTGGCGCGTTTGTTGTTTTACTTGTGTGTAAGTGGCCAATACTGGTGTCAGATTTTATTACATTATATTTTATTATATATTTAAACTGCCTTAAGGCATCTGACATAGCTTGACGACTGTCATACAAGGATGACAGCCAGAACCAATGGTTTATACGTGCCTTCTGAAGCATGGAAGAGCTCAAGATATTTGTAAGCCTCCTGTGGTCACCAATCCAAATATGGACCACGCCCGGCGTTGGTTTACTTGCGTAAGAGCTAGTAATGCGCACTTCCGCCGGGCCACCGCGTTTGGCGCTACAATGCCAGGATACCACAAACATACACACAGATATACAGACCCACAGACACGTCTAACTTATAACACCCCTCTTTTTAGGGTTCCGTAGTTAAGAAGGAACCTTTATAGTTTCGCCATGTCTGTCTGTCTGTCTGTCCGTCCGCAGTTTTACTTAGCGACTATATGTACTAGAAAGCTGTAATTTGGCATTGGTATGAACGTATATATGCGGAATATATATATATGCGGAAAAAGAGGTAAGATAAAAAACTGAAAAAAAATTTTTTCGAGTAGCTCACATACATGTAAAGTGAAAAGTTATTTTTTTTTCTCGACTAACCAAGCATGTGGGGTATTATTGAATAGGTCTCTCAAAAATATTTGTTTAAACCGTTTTTCGATTCGGGGACCCGTTTTTGAAATATTTAGTTTTAAAGTGAACTTTTTTGTTAAAGTCAAATGTCATCCCCCCCTCTATCTGCGAAACGATTATATATGGACACGTGAAAAAAGTCACAGCTATAGTATATATTATAACGAACTTTAAAGGAAAACTATCAGAGCTAAGTAGGGTTTACAAATCACAAAGTTATAAGCGATCAACTTATAAAATGTACTCGGAAAAGGAAAATTTCGATAAAATTAGTTTTTAGTCATTTTCAGTGGCATGAACTTAAAGTTGGCATTCGTAACTACGGAACTCTACACTGCGCATGGCCCGACACGCACTTGGTCAATTATTTTCCAAGGGTTAAAAATAACACAAGATACAATATTTCAAGACTTACCATTTGCAATGTGGTAATATACTTCTTCCAAATCAAATACTTATGAAGCTTCGGTCCCATCGCCGCTAGCATATAGTATGTATACATGATTATATGTACGAAGGAGTTTATTACTCCAATGAGGGTTCCATGCCCTCCAGGGTAGTACTTGGTGGCTCCCCAGGAAATCATAGGCATGACAGTGTGATGGTAGAGATGGAGGAAGGTGATCTGCCGTTCCTTCTTCCGGATCACGAAGAACACAGTATCGAGGAGTTCGGATATCTTTGCCAGAAAATATATGTAGACGCCTCGGGCAACCTGGAAATAGAAATTAACAATTAATGAAATGGTACCTGGTTCAAATGATATCCATAGCCATTCAGAAAGAAAATGCAGCAAGCGTAATGGGTATTTTGAGCCGGGTTACAATTTTTATTATTGTTATTACTATTATTATTATTTTTTTGCAATTAATTCGTATTATTTTATAACTGATGTAAAATTCTATGAATAAATGACTTGGTAAGTATTATCAGATCAAGATATTTATTCCAACTAAGTAATAATCATAACTTAAACTAACACGAAAGAATAATAATTACAAATTGTGTAGTCCCACTAACATAATATCACTACACAAAAACCAAAAAGGCTATCAGCATTACCACGTTGTATGGTAATCGTAAGGTGTTGATATCTCGAGTAGTCTTTCGTGTGTAAGTCTGTGTATTAAATATGTATTTATTGTAATTTCGTATCTGGCTTTATATTTTTTAACTGTCATATAGATGCCAACTTTCTTATCTCTTTTTCTTTTTTTCCTAAAAGTTCACAAGTTGAGAATGCTTTAGCGTTAATCCACCTATTGTAGCTTTTGGCTCAATAAAGTTTTTTAAATGAAATCAAAAAAAAAAACATAAGTGACCAGCACCGGTGTCATAAATTTTTATCTATCTTGCGGCATCTCATATAGGTTGATATTTGCCAAAAAAAAAACAACCGGGACCGGAGATAAGGGATATTATATATCTATGGCCGGGACCAACGACTGGAAGAATAGAGGAGCTTAAGAAATTATCTTTATGCCACTTGTGGTCACCCAACCAAATGCGGACTTATACTTACATACTTACCTACATTTTATAAGTAACTAAGTAATATCCTCGTAAATGGAAAACCACCTTAGGTTGCAAGTCACGTTTTGCATGCGTTCACAAACCAGAAGTGGAAATAATAGATTTAATCACCGAAGACAGGCATATACCTATAATAGCCGAAGATTAATAAATACGTCTTATGATTTCCTTAGATGTTGCTACATTCATCGTTAAATCATACTATGACGTCATAATTATACTTCTCTTATTTCTATTAGCTATTCTTGATGCTTTATTCTGCTACTAAATTTTATCCGCGACTTTTTCTGCGTACGTTTAATAATTTGTAATAAAGCCTACTTTTACATTCCATTCCACTTTTCATTCCCTTACTGGCTTATTTTTGGGATAAAAACTATCCTTTGTCCTTCTCCGGGTCTCAAAGAATATTAATACCAAATTTTATCTAAATCGGTGGAGTGGTTGAAACGTGAAAAGGTAACAGACATATAGAGTTACATTCGCATTTATATATTAGTAAGGATAAGGATCGTAGTCTTGGATCATAGAAAAACTATAGATTGTAGCTGCTTCACTTCCCTTGCTGATCTTAGAGTTCAGGGGGCTGTTTAACCACAGGAATGGTACTTCATAGAAGCGGAGTATCATTACGCCTACACTACTACAAACGAAACTTAACATCCGTGCACACGACAATGTGTGCGTGTTCACCGCCCGCTCAACACTCGACAAGGCAAGGGGGAAGAGATGCGAGAACGGGGAACGGGGACGCATATTGCGTAGTACCTACCTTAAAATTTCCATCTGTATGTAATATTATATTAATTCTGTGATTTAACTTAAATCCTCCCAAATAAGCGATGAACTAGCAACCTATTACTGTTTCTGATGCCAGTTATTCACTTTTTTATGGTTAAAATCATTTATTCAAATAAATTACGCAAAACTTAAATAACAATAATTATAAATAATTATTTCCTAACTTGGTCCGTGGGTTTTAGGATTTGGTTCGATCTATCCTGTAAGGGATAAGATGTGTGGGGATAAAAAAAGATATTAGGCGCAAACGGTACTAAGACAAAGCCGATGATGGTCAATTTTTAACACTTAAAGTTTCTTCGCCGCGAATTGATACATATTTAATTCCTTTCCGAAATAGCAACTATCGCATAATTATCGCAAAGTATGGCCCGTCGCTTGTCTCCCGCTTTCGCCGTCTTTGTGGTACGATACACGCAGTAGTTGTCAACCGCGGCCCGAACGGATGAGAGGACACGGCGGCCATATATTGCCATTCCGTTCTGGAATGCGCTTCGAGTGAGTCATTTAGATGTTTACGTGTTGATTTCTGTTATATATAATGTTGATAATATTTTTTTAAATAAAATTGTTTAAGTTTTCAATAATTAGCAGGCCGCAATTTGTAACAAGTTAAAAAGCCCTGGCTTAATTAACTCTTCACGAAAAGACTTTTAAAGACCAATTGAAGAAGAAAGAAATTGAAGTTTGGTAAGTATCTAAAATATTAAACGTTATAGGATATAAGATCTGATTTAGAAATATATTTGATTTTGGGATTGGTCTCATTCAAATTAAACTTGTAACTACGTTTTTATGACTATAACGACCTCCTTTTGGCTTGGTGTCGCCTTTCAAATTAACGTTATAAATGGACAAAATACCTAGTTATGTTCGTCTAGTTACAAAATGTAGTAGGTACCTGATGTATGTTAAGAGTAGGGTAATTACCGCAGATAAATTTTAACTTACCCTTATGGCTTCTGGTGAACTCGAGAAGTCGACAGGTTGACATTTCCAGCTGTAAGTCCTCAACCAACCACAGTCGAGACCCTAAAAATGATATATGTCTAAAATAAATAAATATATGGGAACATATCACACAGATTGAGCTAGCCGCAAAGTAAGGTTTTAAACTTGTTTTCTGGGATACTACTGTTTTATAATAAATACATATAACATCTAACAAAATATACTGAAACTATTTTAAGAGTAAATTCAGTCCATGATAGTTTACAACTTTCCCCATGAACATTTGACTTTCCATACAAACTTAGATAAGCTGATGGGATATCTTGTTTGGAAGAACAAAAAATATTTTTACATATTCCCTGGGGAAAGTAATTCAGTATTATGCACTGCATTCACACTTATAATTGGTCCAGTATTTTTTGTAAGACAATATATATATCAACACCTGCAAGACCCAAGAACAATTCATAAAATGCCTAGGATGTTTATCTTAACGCCACAAATGTCATAAGATGAGAGAAAGGTTTCAATGTTCAAATACTAACCTCATGGAACAACCAACAGCTAGCCAACACTTGTATGAAGTTGTAGACGATGAGGGTCTTCTTCAGTTGGAAGGGTTCCTTGTCGGCCATGTAACGGGGACCCCATTTCAATGTGAACCATAGATATAGGCAGATGATGGTCAGCCCAGGAACGGGACTGGAAATCAGGAACCAGTCGTTGGTCCGCGGGTCTGAAAGATTTAAAATGCCTAAATCAAAAATTTGATAATTTAAATGTAAGTAAGTTTAATTTTATTAATTATTTTTTATTTAAAATTGGCCTGTTTGCGAAAAAAGGTAGTCATTTACGGTTTTAATATGAAGGCAAAATTATAGTACCACTAGATCCTAAATATAGTTACAACGTGGAAGGGACATACCCGTAATAAATCGAACCACAGGCCTGACGCGAGTTTAACATTTTTTACCCATTACAAAAAGTGTACAACGCCGCTAAAGAAGTTTTCACTTCAATAAGGCATTCCCATACGAATTGCCCGGGCGGCTGCACACTTTTGTTTTGTCAATTTCTTTATACTATAGTGATCTAGTATAGCTTGAGGTTTGATTTATTACGGGTACGTCCTTCTTTCTTTTCTTTTATGTTATAGGGCGGCAAAAGAATAAGCAGGTCACCTGATGGTAAGTGATCACCGCTGCCCATGAACAACTGCAACACCAGGGGTGTAACAGAAGGGTTACCGGCCTTTCAGAAAGATATAGACTCGTTTTCCTTCCACGCTGTATACCTATACTTAGTACCCGATATTTAATTAGGTTTTAACCCTTTCACCGCGAGACTTTGTATCAGTTGTTGTGCACCCAGCGCGAGGCATAGTGAAATAGAAAAAATCCGGCGCTCGCGAAATAGGCACAAAAATGTTTGTCGAATAAATCCGACGTTCGCGGTGAAAGCATATATTATTTAATTAATTAATACCTATGTAGGTTTGCTTGCAAGCACTATCAAATAGTTTGTTGAATAAAGCAAGTACATGTAAACCTAAAATTTTAAATCAAGGCTTCTGTTTTTAATATAAAAGTGATATGATTAACATATTGTGTTTATCCAACCTGCCACTTTTCATTTATCGAAATGTAACCTTAAAAATTTTAAATGGAATAAAGTCGTCAAAAAATTTTAATCTAATATATGTACAACTACGATTGTAAAAAAAAAGTCAACTCAGACTCATTTATGTACTTACGAGAGAATACAATTTTATATATCTAGATAAACTAGTTAAATAAAGAACTGTCAGATATGTACTTGAAGCCTTGGGTGTATTGGAAAACAGGCACTTGATATAAGCCAGGAATTTATTTAAACTGAATTCTTACTCTCCTATAAAAATGGTTGGGCAAAAACTCACGATTGTGGCATTGATGAAAGAATTTGTGCCAATTCAAATCTCAATGAACGAGTTTATGAGTTAAATGCGGATAATTACCAGCTAATTCTGTGAACAGCCGATGATAAGTCTTGGCGAATGAGTTGTTGGATACCGACATCTTGCGTGCTACAGGTTGTCACGGTTATGTCATGAGCCTCTGTGCATTGTATACCTTGACGACCTGCTGGTTATCTGAAAAGAATAAATTTTAACTTGAATCATAAGCATGTTATTCATTTAACTAAATTTTACTACATTTACAAAGAAAACAAACATTTATTCATACAACCACAGTTAGAATAATCAACTGCTTCTTTTAGAAAACCGGTCAATTTATATGTAGGACGTGTATTAATAATTGATCAAGAAGAAACAAGCACACACGTTTTTTTTTCTTTACTAATGTGTTAAAATTCATCACGATTTTTTTTTCATCGGGAACATTTGTTTTCTTGCCAATTTGAGAAACTCATAAAAACATTTCAATTAAAACAAACGCCTGATTTTTTGTGATTAGTAAATTTAAAACATTGCAACTGTATTTTAATTTTCGTATCAATACAACAATGATAATAGGTAAAGGTTAAATTATATGAAAGTCAAAACTATGTTCAGAGAAATAACTGTGTCAAATCTGTGATAGCATCATATTGATCTCGAGTTCCTTTTGCATATTGACCTCTGACATTTAGCACATCACAAAGGAACCTGTGACTCCCATCAAGACTATTAAATAAAGAAAACACAACATAAATACACAAAACTTAATAAAATCTCTATATTTAAAAAAAAACGAATAAATATTGTTAGCTGTATTGCCAATACTTTATAAAAAAATATTATTATTATTATCATTAAATACATAATATTCATATAGTTATTTTTTTTTAGAAAAGTTGAGTTGATTTGTATTAATAATTCGCTGTAAATGACATTTTTATTTATTATTTTAAATTATTTATTTTAAAATTGTGGTCAAAACTAATAGAAATATATAATAGCCTATAAAATATATTTGTCGTGGAAAATAGATGATTATAAATATAATATAAATAACATTTAACTTTACGATGAAAAATACTTATTAGAAAAAAATACACACCTTAAAATTTCCTACATAAAACAACAATTTCAACACATATGGAAGACATGATTTTAAACTAATAGAAGCACTTGGGTCTAACACATAAGGTTTAGTTCAGTCCGAATTGAGAAGGCACCACACGCCCGCGCTCTACAGCGTTGGTGGCAGACTGAAGCGTTGAGCATTTCGGTTCTCCCGCTGCGGCACTCGGGGGGTGATTAGGGGTGATGCTGATACAGCGTGATTGGAAAGTTTGAGATGATTTCTCATTTTATTTACTGCTATTTTTGTACTAAATAGCGAAGTTCGAACTTCTCCGAGTCTACTGGTGTATCTGGCGTTTGTAACTATTTGCCAAGATAATACGATTACATTTATCTTTAAACTTATGAATTCACAAAATGAGAAGCCGTATACAGGAGATCAATAATAATAGTACTTAGATGTTTCTTTAAAAACAAACCAAATCGGTCAAGGATTTGCCAAGATATCTTTCATATTCCTTATATAATAGTGTAAATATTAATTATTTAAATAAATCTCCAACTTTTACTATAATTAATAAAAAGTTGTCGGTTAGGATTGCGAAGGCGTATATCTAAATCAACTTATTTCTTGTTACTTTATTTGTCGGTATAAAAATATTTATGATATTGATACTTACTCAGTAGGATTCCTGTTTTACTTAATCGTGCAACAAAAATCTGTTCATACGATAACAATAAATAATCAAGCAAAACTTTTGAAACAGCCTGTGCATTGAAGGGGGTGGTGGAGATACGTCTGACCCACCCCTCTCATCCCGACCCCCATGTTTGTGCCTATCATGATATTCGAATAGGTTGCTATATTCGTATATATGTACAGTTATAATAAATCTACACTAATGACACAGGATTTATAAGTAAGAAATCGTCGTACCGAAGTTTTCGTAGTAGAAAAAAAATCATCTGGTCTATCAACAATGCCTCGTTTATTCCACTTTTACGGCCATTTTCAGAAATAATATCATAACAAGTTCAGTCTATTAGGAACAATCGTTAAGGGCGTATGAGGTTAATATTTTTATTTACTTCCTCTATTACATATATATATATATATATATCGTGGCCATATCGTAGATTTGATCACTTTATGAAATGGTCACATTTCATGAAACGGCCAACTTAATTTGACCAGATCATGAAATCGTCAACATTTCACGATTTTGTCAACCACGTTTGGCCGGATCGTATAAACATGCTGAAAAAAGCAAACAAAAACAAAAACTTGTGACAGAGCGCTGTAGGTAGGTTAAGGTTGCGGCGGGTTGGCCCTTGGGCCACCCCAAGCCGCACGACATGAATGTATAGTGTAAACTAAAGATATAACAATTTTACGATATAATCAACCATTTCATGAAGTGACACGGTAAATTCATGAAATGGTCGAAATTATTTGATCATATCGAGAAACCATTTCTTATCCGCCCAATCCACATCACGATGTGGCCAGTAGCCAGTGCAACATTTCATGAAATGCGACCATTTCATGAAATTCTCGATCATTTAATGAAGAGATTAAATTTACGATGTGGCTACGACATATATATATATATATATATATATATATATATATATATATATATATATATATACCTCTATATTAAGATATAGTTCAGAATCATGAACTGGACTTGCTTTACTCAGCGTATTCCCAGTTGCATTCTCAGCTGTAATGCTGTAAAGTTTGGGGGTGGCTATCCCACTTTTACTTCTCCACCTTGTCTTCTTGAGCGAGAATCCTTGGTAGTAGGACCATTGGCACGCATATCATCCTTGACATCGCCAAACCAGAATTTCCTGGGTCTACCACGACGGCTTGGGCACGGCGAAGGCAACATGGCTATATATTTGTTTATCTTATTGTATTCACATAATTCAGAGCTGTTCTTTTGGCAACTTTTTTAATTCGACCAAAGATAATAATAATATACTTATTTATACCGCAGAGCAGCTTGTGGCGAGCTGTTGGTGAGTATCTACACCACGGACCTGAGTGCTCCAGAGAGCCGGTCAGGGTCCTCGACCCCGACGTGTCTTCATCGGTCGGGGCAGAGAACCAAGAGGGCTCGCAGGGCTCTCAACTCTGCATTGCCTTAATTCGCCGTGCAGAGAGGAGTCGTTAGAGCTGTTGCTCCAGGGGTGGAAGTGTTAAAGGGCATAACGCCGCGAGTAACTTCGGAGAAATCGCAGCACACCTCTCGTCACCTCTGAGTCGCCTGCACCGGTGTTGCTCCTTTGCTGGCAACTATTGCCGGCGCGTTTGAGGGGCCCATCTAGTGGGCGGCAAGCCACCACCTGCCTACAGTAGTCAGTAATCATGATTATAGCAGGTGACGTTCCTATTGCAATATCCCTGCATCAGTCCATTCCAATCTCATTCCATAACCCTTCGACCTTTCCCTTTTTCTTGCAATAGATATTTCCCCAGCCGAAACATATTCAACACCTT
The DNA here is from genome assembly GCA_943193695.1 of Acrobasis suavella. Lineage (NCBI taxonomy): Eukaryota > Metazoa > Arthropoda > Insecta > Lepidoptera > Pyralidae > Acrobasis > Acrobasis suavella. The sequence goes on along the minus strand of OW971934.1, from coordinate 6,577,136 downwards.
TCATAGGTATATTCAGGAATGAGTTTTGTCGGAAGCCTCACATAACATCAACTTCTCCAAAGGGCCTGTACGTGTTGGATCTGTATCCCCACGCATGCCTCTCAAAGGACCGGGGTAAAAAGACCCGTGAAACTAAAAAACGATACACTTAATCACTACAAATTGACTATGGGGATTCTATTCGTCTTCAATGTCAATAATTACTACACTTATTTCAAGGTCATCGACAGCTCTACGTTAAGTAATATTATGTGATTAATGAAAGTCCAAGGTAACTTTTCCTGTGAAAGTGGACATCCATTAACGAGAACGATCGTTAGTCTCACGGATCGGATACCAAAGATGATGTATGTATACCATAAAGAACCATTGACTATGGCTCAAAGAAAAGGCGCAAACACTACACAAAGCTAGAAGTAACCAGACTGTTTAATTTTCTTGGTTAGAATGTTTTTGAGACATGAGAGAGATTTGACATCAACTAGTTTTTGTAATACTGTATTTTTAGGATTTATCGAATTTATGTGTTTTAAAAAGATAGGCACAGATAGGTATCGGTCATTTTCGAAATCCATGTCCAGCAGTGGACGTGAATGATGATAATGATGAAAAAGACTAATATTAAATTTGAGAAAATAAGGCCACTTCAAATGTTAATGCAGATTTGAGTGTGTCAATGTTTTTTTGCATGACTTTAGATAAGACGAGAAAAATATAGGTTTTAAGAAGTTATCGTGATAGACAGTGAATATTTCAAAAACAGAACTATTTATTTTTTCTGTTTAAAAAGCCAACATAACCGAGTGCAATAAATGAGAACTGGTAGCGATCATAGCAACAATGTGACAACTCTTAGTACCTAGTACTTTAGGGCTATGTTTATAATGACGTATATTCATAATATTCTAGTTATTGTCAGTTTAGATAGCCTTTTAAACATTTCTATATCTTGAATTGGTTTCCTGTGAATTACTGTAATATCCTTAAGTATAATGATTAATGATAGTCAAAAGTCAAAAATCGTTTATTTATCTTTGGATATTTATATCACTTGATATTTGTCATTTCTTTTTATTTCGATTTCTTAATAGTTAGTTGTTGACGTCAAATCATTTACTTACAACTAAGTTTACTGCCGCCTCCAAAGCGCAAGTACAGAAGAAGCGGTAACAAACTGTACTGCAGCATTTTCTCCAAAAACGTCAACCTTACAATTATACTGATATTAAAGTTAGATATTTGGACTGAGAATACATTGCTATGTCATAATTATTAATTAAGAATGATGTAAATTGTTTTGATAAAACTATTAAGCGACATATTTATAACAACTATTAAGAAAACATAAGCTATTCTACACTACATCTGATATACGCAACCCAATGTTATTTTCTAACTAGTATTTTAAAAAAATCATAACTTTGTACTGTACACACAATTACTTACGGAAATATCATGTCTCATGGACTGCCATGTGCCACTGTTTACATAATAGGAAAACATCAGTGTATTTGACCCTTAATATAAGTACAGGAAAGACATCATCAGTCATCAACCGGTGTTTTTGCCCATATTTGTTGTCTTCTCAGTAACTTAAGTGCCGGTACTCAAATTTCTGAGAGGAACCTTATGTTCTACTTTTTAGAGAAATGTAGTAACTCGTAGGTTTAATAAGGTGATTTAACACGCGTTACCATAAAGGCAATATAACATTAAATTTAAATAACTATAAATTGCATAGCTATCGATATCGTCTATCGATAGTATCGATACTATTAGTACTATTTGTATAAAGATACGTTAGCTGAATTACCATCGATTATCTAATTCAAGTTCCTAATCAAGTTACTAAATACGTTAAAATCAATAAGATGAAGGTTAAGCTATCGATACTATCGATAGTTTTACCTTCATCGATAGTATTGCAAACTATTGGCTATCAATAGTGTCGATAGTCTTATCGATATAATTACCGTTTCTCAATGTCACCATAGTATCGATAGACTATCGATATCTTATATTTTTGCTTGCAACAGTTGCAATTGAAACGCTACTATAAATAAGAAAAAAAAGGCATAATGTCAAATTATTTAATTTAATTTCATACATATAAATCCTAAGCAGAAACAGTGCTAGTTTAGAAATCAATTTCAATTTTTATGCATTTGTTTTCGTATTTATTCTCTAAAATGTCAACAACCTTCACAATAGAATAATGCATACTAATTTTAATATCGCACTAAGAGGTTACAATATCGTTTCACTACTATCATTTAGGACACCAATACAATATAAGGACATATGAAAGATATGGTGTGCCATTCCAAAATAACTTTAACACATTCCAAGACACTCACGGCTGTGGACGTAATTAGGTAGATGACTGGGTCAAATATAAATTATTCTGTACAGTTTATAAAATAAAACGTTTTGTGACGTTTTCATTGATGATATCCATTTTCAACGTGATTTAAGATTTATTTAATACCGAAAAGCTGACATTAAGAGCGCTATTTGACTCCAAAAAGCATCACGACACACTTTTGTATTTCATACAAATCCTATAGAAAATGTATATTTTAACGTTTAGAAGTCTGATTTGACTAGTTGTCGTCTAACGGATTCAATTGTTATTTCTATTGTCTCTGGCTGAGTGTCCCGAAATGTGTTAAAACGCATCTGTTGGATGTTAAAATGATTGACACTTGAGCTCTGATCTTTAATAAATATGGATGATACTCACAATAACATCTCTTTCTTGTAGGTATGTACAAATAAAATGTCAATCGTTCTCGTACAAACATACAATATAATTGTTACTATGCATGACCCTTGATCTTTTCACTACGTTTAATTTATCACCGGTACCACAAACACAATTTATATGCCATGAATACTTAAACAGTTTTGCTGCACACAGCAATTTAATTAGCTCTTTTATTGCTTAATAGTCGAAAACAAGCATTGAGTGAGAGCACAAGGGATTTCCGATCGGCGGCTTTGGGAGTCGGTATTTAGGACAGCCACTTGCAGTGTCGAAACCTCAGCGAAATAACCCAGTCATGCGAAAAACGCCTATATTCTTATTGGCTTAAAGTGCACCGGAACGGTAAATGTTTACTTGTTTTGTAATACTCGACCAGTTGCAAGAGCCCTCAAAATACGCGTTTGGTTGAGAACAGTATGCGCTTTTGCTTTTAGTGGGGTTCAAGTATGCCAGTTTAACCTATCCAATTTATATGACATATGAATCAGAGGAGTTTGTATAAAGTATAGAGATCTTTATAAATGGTCGATGAATAAGGCTTTAGTGGTATATGAATGACCAGTTTGTTGCAAAATTTTGCAACATTTATTTTTGAGAGATTGACAAGTGTTATAAATGACACATTTAAATGTTACTTAATCAGCTACTGGAGCAAGTTTACGTAAATAAGTATTATTTATTATAAGTACATGGAGGCTGCCAAGAAAAAAATCTGTCACAATTGGTCACTAAGGCACACAAAAAAAGACAAAACAATCTAAATACTAGGACTTAGGTATTACCACCAGGGGATCAATATCCTTAGCCTCACTTTAGTTGTTTTTAGGAATTGGGGTTGCCGACACAGTAGCGGTATACCACTTTCCCGACTTTGTAACTCGTTACCTTAGCGTTTAGTTTGGAGAGGCTACAGCGGCCTTGCATTCTAAATTAAATTAAAATTGTCTGATGCAGGAGGCAACACAGCATGATATCTCCCTAAAAGTCAGTTTTTAAAAATAAAGAAACAGTTATCACTGAAAATAGCCAGAGTACACAATTGGTAAACTAAGAGGCACAAGACTGCGTAAGCCTACATTATTTTATTTTAATTTGTACTATTAAAATCTGTACTGTCTAACTGCTGGTCTGTTCATTGACAGAACACAATAAAACCGTAATAGATATGGTTTATTGTGTTTTGGTCCATCGCTGTTAGCGTCCAATCACTGGAAGTTTACCTTGCCTTTAACCCTTTGTAGTAATCTATCAGCTGCAGTGGTGCTACAGTGCTGCAGCGGCAGCTCATAAATTTTTATACTCTAAAGCTGCAGTGTTCCCGATTTGAAAGCGACTTTAATAAATAAGGTTTTATTGTTTTCTGTCCAGTGACTGTAGTGTCCAATGATTAGAAGTTTAACCTATTCTTAAATAACATTACTACTACTAATATTGTAAAAACGTAGCGTCATAACTTTGTAGAGATAATGCTTTACATGTTGTTACAAGCATTTAAAACCATTAGGTTTTACTTCTCAAATACTATGCCGCAATGCTTTAGTGCTTTGGGAAGTTATTGAGAAATATACACCTTCGGTAACTTTTTAATAGCTTATTTCTAAAACTAAAGGTCGCAAAGCCGTTTCTTTGTGTGTCTTTGCCCAAAATGGCTTCTTTTGGCGAATTCAAGTCTTATAAAAGGTATACAAAAAATTCATCGAAACTATTTGTATATGGTTAACTATTTGTATTTTGGTTATGTTCTCAAACTGGTTACTTTGATACTTTAATGTTCGGCTTTACACATACAAATATTGTAGTAATTTGTACAAACTGAAAAAAATAAACTTTGTTTAATGTTATTCCTCTAATAGGACAAAATACGGATGTAGGTATCTAGTTTAAGTGTTAATAATACTCTTTTACTCTAAAAATGCATGGTTTTTTTACAAACTTGTTACTTTGTTACTTTAATTCAATTTTCGGTTTCAATCATAAAAATATTGTTGTAGTATATATGCACTCTTTGAACAAATAAACGTTATTTTATTGATTTATTTGAAAGGAAAGCGAATTATATGTAGAACCATCAAACGAACATGTACTTAAAATAGGTACCTTCTATATTTTCGATGTAGGTATTATTTTATTTAACCATTTTTGTTTATAGATAGAACATTTTACTTCTGAATCATATCAATAGGTGATGCGGCTAGTAACCCATCACTATTGTCATGACTTCTTTCCTTCTTTACCACTTCAAACTAGACTGACAGTGCCTAGGTTATGTCTTCCCCGTTCATCTGTATGACTGCCTCCGTGGTCCAGTCAGGTCAGGGCGTTCGCCTTATGATCCGGAGGTCATGGGTTCGAATCCTACTGGGAAGCATACTTTGTGAAAAGTAGTTTCCAGTCTGGTTAGGACCTTGCAGGATTTAATCACCTGATTATCCAAAAAGAAGATGATAAAGAAGATGTTTCCGTGTTTCAGCAGGCTCTATAAACTGTACGTCCCAAACTCTATCTAGCGTTTGCTTTCAAGCCTATTCAAGGATTGGTTGGTCTACCCTTTGGGTTGCGGAGGTTAGGCGGCAGTCGCTCTGTGTAAAAACCAGTAACCTCCTCAATTCGCCTAGGTTTAGGTAGCGGAATCTAAGCTCTGAAGCATTACCGCTGAAAATGCAATCATAAAAACGCTCCGATGAATGTATAACATAAATTCTTCTCTTTGTAGTATTTACAATCGTGTAGAAAATAATTAAAAATCATGACATACATAAGTAGGTACAATTTTTGTGTTTCTGTACATAAAAATTGAGCCGCGGTTGCACCTAGGATACCTGGTATTGCGGTTTGCGGTCTCATAAGGCTAAGTCTTGCGTTTAGTGGTTTCAATAATTTGCAGAGGTGGCTGTTGCGTGTAATACTGACCTAAAATATGTGTGTGTGTGTATACTATGCACTTTGGTGCTGAATGCACTTATATGTAATCTTTTTTGTCTAGATCGTAGAAAAATAAAATTATATATTACTATATAATAATATATAGTAATATATAATTTTAATATTTTAATATTAAAAAATAAGGTAATAAATTAAAAAAAGAATACGATGTGGAAGAGACATACCCGTAATAAAATCGAATCATGGGCTGTACTAGATCACTTATCATATTGAAATTAAAGTAACAGTCAAGAAAACAAAAACAAAATTCGACAGTCCCATATAAATTTTCGGGCGGCCTCACACTTTTGTATGGAAGTGCCAAATTTTTTTGTTTGTTTTTGACTGTTATTTTAATTCCATTATACTATAGTGGTCTAGTATAGCCTGTGATTTGAATTATGAGTATGTCCCTTTCACATTGTATATACTAATACAAATTAATTAATTGTACTAAAATTACTTTCGTGAACTGATTTTATAGATTTTGAATATGCTTTTTTCAACTATCTTCTATTTGTAGGTCTTTGATGAATCATCCATAAAAGATCTGGAACTACTGAATTTATGATTTTTTTTAATGATATGTAAGTCCTTTTAAATTTAAAATAAAACCTTACACCATCACTTAAAGTCTACGAGATTCAGAAAATAAATGTGTTTTAATAAAAATAGTAAATAAATATATAAGGACAGATTACACTGATTGAACTAGTCCTAAAGTTAGATTCGAGACTTGTGTTATGGGATACTAACTCAACGATACTATATTTTATAACAAATACATATATAGATAAACATCCAAGACCCAGGACAATTTGAAAAAGGCCATTTTCCAACTTGCCCTGACCGGAGATCGAACCCGGGACCCCTGGGTGGCGGACTAGCATGGTGACCACTACGCCTCGGAGGTTGTATGTAAGTATGCTAGTTTATTCTTAGCAAAGATTTTATAATTCCAGGATCTTTAATTAATTTTTTTCTAAACAACAAGACACAATCCGTGCCTAAATGCCCTGTACAAACAATTGTAGTGCCAAATGGATTATCAAACAAATCTCTAACTAGTTTTGGCGACACTGTCACGTCACAATAAATATATAAATAATCGGACAAATCACACAGATTGAGCTAGCCCTAAAGTAAGTTCGAGACTTGTGGTATGGGCATGGGATACTTACTCAACAATACGATATTTTATAACAAATACATATAAGTTAAATAAATACAGAAAAAGACCATTTCCCATCTGGACCTGACCGGGGATCGAATTCGGGATCTGGTGCGTAGCGGACAGGCATTGTCACCATTACGCCACGGAGGTCGTCGTTATGTTTGTATAAATCATATTTATAACGTGAAATGCATTGAGATTAACGTAGCATTAACGGAGGAGCTCGGTGGCCCGGCGGGAGTGCGCATTACTGACGCTTTCGCAAGTAAAGCGGTCCGCACTTGGATGGGTGACCACAAGTGATATAAAAATTTCTCGAGCTCCTCCGTGCTTCGGAAGGCACGTATAAGCCGTTGTTCCCAGCTGTCATCATTGCATGGCAGTCGTCAAGCCTGAAAAATCTGACACCAGTGTTGGCCACTTACATACACAAAAGACAAAAAAAAAAACAACGAAGCACAATAAAGTTACAAGAAATTTGTACTGCAGTTTAGAAATTGCGTATATGACGCAGTTATTGACGAAAAGTCATAGTCTTAAGTAAACTTACAACTTTAACTTTACGTCACTTAAACAAATAAAATCAAGTGGGCCAGGCAAAAATAAATATAGTTCGTATATTGAAGGACGACAAGTTTAATAAGACGAATTTTGCATTTATAAAAATTAAGTTATGGTGTGTGTTTAATTAATATTATTGAAATATAAACTGCAAAAACTATATGCAAAGATATAGAGTTTCAAATATCCGTAGATGTTTCCAGGGCTCTGTTTTAGACGAAATGGTATAAAGATAAACAAATTTTATAACCTATTTCATAATTTAGTAAAGATGTTTGGTAAAGATGCATCATCACTAATATAAGAGCCCACTGTTGGGCGTCTGGTAGTAGCCAAAAATCTCAGTACCTATTTTGTGATTAGGTATTTTTTAATAGCCAGTAGGTATTATGTGCCACTGCTGGGCAAAGGCCTCGTGTTTTTCTTCCACACGTGCCTATCTTCTGCGACGGGGTAGACCCAGGCCTTAAATCTTTGATGAATCCAAATCGGACCTACGAAAAGAACATTGGGTCCTTTTGCGCCGTGGTATTCCAAAAAACCTTGTCATTTACACTGCTCTAACCCCTGCGGTGCGAAAGGTCCCATTCAGCAACAGTACTTGGCGATTCTCACCGCAGGCCAAACCGCTCGCGATGCGAAACGCCTAATGACCCGGCCCAGGACAAGATGGCGGGACGACCTATACCGATTGTTATGCAAATGAAAGAAGTAGGTATCTACTTCAAACAAACAAATACAAACTTAGATTGATAAATGACATTCTCTGTCAGTCTAGAAGAATGCTCCGTGAGACTTTGAGCACACCTCTACGGCTACACTCATCAGTAAACTTTGATCTTTATTTCCACACCCTAAAGTCCTAATTAACACATGCCCTTACTCGTTTAGGCATTGCACAGTTGTCAAACACTTTGAGTAATAGTCATAGGCATTTCTCTGCAACCCAATGCCCCAGTTTGACAGCAAACTGTGCTTAGTGCTAAGTAGTTGCACCATCTCTCAGGATAGCAATGTTCGAAACCTGTTTGGAGTGTCGGAATCTTGTCCTGTATGTTTTAAAATTTACGCATACCTTTGTACGTGCCTAAGACATTTTACGCTCGTACGTTCTAGGATGCTCTTTCAACGCTAGTCTGAGAGCAAAGAAAAAACTTAGAATGTACCAGCTGTTTCTCTTTCCGTGCAGACCATAAAGGCCGTAAGTAGATGAAAATGCAATTCATATTAACCTGTTTAAAACCGCCAATATCAGACACATCATTAAAACAATGGACGTGTATTTTTATCAAGGCATTCGGGTCTGGTGTCCTAATGTACGTAAGGACACACCCGGTAGCACTTAATAGTTTTATTATTTAGATATCGGCTTACTAGCTAACACTCAACGTCTTGTTGCCACGCGGTCGCCATTCAAACTGTTCGACACCGTGTTGCCATCTATCGGCCCGCGTTAGTGTTGCCCAAGACGACAGAATAATATCTAATTATTTATTGATTATATTTATATATTTACTATGTGTGTACACTACAGGGTCTTTAGAGGTTAATAGGCTACGCGGCTAGCAACCCATCACTGTTTTAATTCCTTTTTCCACCGGCATGCTAAAAATGAGCATCGCGGCCCTAAGCTCTATCTGCTTGGAGCTGTAAGACCCAAAATGCTCTGTCTGCCGCATTAGGGACAAAGACGTCATTGTATGAATGCTCTAGGATGCATGCATCTCTCAATGATTGCTACTTACAACGGTGCTGTGCTACTCTCATCCGCGGTAGACCCGCGATCTTTCCGATTGAGCACAAAGGTAGAAGATTGAAGGCTGCATATGATAATGATACCTACTTAAATTTATTATCACACTTTTGTCCCTTATGGGGCAGCCAGAGCATTATGGGTCTTGCAGCTCTAAGTAGCCTCTGTCACCTCAAAGAGCCGCAAAACCCGAAATGCTCTATGTGCCTCATCTGAGATAAAGATTTTTAGAGTACGTATTTGGTCAATATTAATTTTGAGGAGCTCGGTGGCCCAGCGGGAGTGCGCATTACTAGCGCTTTCGCAAGTTAAGCGACACCGGGCGTGGTCCACACTTGGATGGGTGACCACAAGTGGCATAAAAAAAATTCTCGAGCTCCTCCGTGCTTCGGAAGGCACGTATAAGCCGTTGGTCCCGGCTGTTATCATTGTTTGGCAGTCGTCAAGGTATGTCAGATGCCTTTAGGCAGCCTGAAAAATCTGACACCAGTGTTGGCCACTTACACTCACGAAAAGCGAAAGCGAAATTAATTTAGCATGACCAAATCCTGAAATTTTTTGCTTCGATCGGCTGTTTGGCCGGATGGGCATTTAAGTTAAATATTAAAACATATTCGATTCCAAAGAACTTTTTTTTAAGTGCGTATTTGGCCAATATTAATGACACATGATACAAAACTCCATTTTTGTGATTCGAACGGCCGAAACAAGTATCTAATGTATTCTAAACAATGTGTTCAAATAAAACATTTTAATCAAACCGCCTCAAGAGTCAACACAATTATTTGGCATAGTTTTTTTTTTTTGTATTTTTCAAAGTAACTGTTCAAATCCCAATTTAGACCGTTATGCTGTGTGAACCCCATTACCACATATGACTTTCACCATCTAATTCACTTTCCTAAACTTGTGAAAGCCGCTACTGGCCTGTAAAGTGACAATGCTCCAGAATTACAGTTAGATTAGAAGGGACCTTACCTTACTGAGCCACTAACAGAATTTAATGTGAATTTTCAACGCACTAAGCCATAGTCTTAATAAGGGGTCTAGTTATAGTATGCTTGCGAAATTTTGCGTGTTTATTATATGAAGACGGCAAAAAAAAAATGGTTTGAACGCAAGGAAAAACTTAGAATTTACCAACTACATCTCTTAACGCGCAGATCGTAGCAGAAAACCATGTTTTAGGTTTTAACTTATTGAGAGTGGCTATACCGGATTCTGGTATAAATCAATTGTTTTACTATTGTGTCTGGTTTTTTGCAACACACAAGAGGTTAATAAATTCCCCTTTTCACCTTCTCGGTCACTATCACGGTAAAAGTGGCGTTCGAGTCTTACGGGCCTGGTTTCTGTTTGCAAGTTGCAAGACCCAAAATTTTCTGTCTACCCCCTTAGGGATATAGACGAGATAGTACGTATGCATGTAGAAAGACAAAACGTGTGTGTCAAACAAAAGAAAGAATATACGAATTGTGTCCTACAATATGTACTGCTATCTACTTGACTTAAGCCTACAATTTTATGCCCGTGAGATTTTTTCACAAGTAAACGACAAATCGGAGCGTCCAAACATCTCATCGGTGCCAAACTCGGCAAGAGCGATGCTGACTCGGGACTTATATAACATGAACTTCCTATCCTACGAGTATTGTTGTTAGAAAGTCGTATCATCTTATGTAAAATATATGTTTATGGTTATGGATCTGTGTAAGTACGTGTCGGAGGTGAAGATTGGCATTTAAATTAGGCTTTTGTTGATTTGAAGAGAAGATTTTAAACAATTAAAAAAAAATAAGTTAGGACTTTGGCTCTCTATGACTGATAACTTGTTACAATGCAAGCAAATATACTCGTCCTGGCGCTATTTAAACGAACATGTTTTTTGTGGGACCCAAGTTTTTTCACTCACGGTGAAGTGAAGAAAGAGCCAATGTCCCATGATCCAAACACCACACCTATCGAGTTGATTAACCTATAAGTAGATAAGAATGCAAAATGGGAAAAAGGACACATTGTCAACCCACCTATTTAGAATAGATCCTTATATTTCCGCCTGTTCCCCAGGTCACCTTCTAAGATATTAGAGAATAACATTAAAGATTTTTGCTTTTAAAACTGTATATTTGGATAAGCTACAGGAGTGGCAGGCGGATCCAACGGTTTCCAGAATCCGTGCGATGCAAAGTGTTAAGTTAGCATGACTAGTTAAAATTATACAAGAAGTAGGTATGTGCATGACTATGGTTAAAAACCTTACAGTGTCTGTCGTAAATCAAATGTGCAAACTCATGGTAGACGTACGGTGGACAGTACTAGAATCTGTGACGCAACTTCACGACATGCTCACCGGAGCGTAAGTACTTACTTAAATCGGTTCTCGTATATTGACACACGCGTTACTAATTAACTTACATGTAATTGATCTGGCCCCATAGTTTAGCGGATGACGCTTCGGCGCATCTTGCGGCCATCTTTCGCAAATATTTTAAAGTTTTAAATGTATTATTATCTTTGATACGACGCATTTTGGGAGCGCCTGGAATATTAGAGTAACAACTTCTAAACTACTCGTCAACATTTCTTTCTTTGGACCCAGATTGGACATAGAATATGAACGTATCTACGTGGACGATTCTGTATGTATATTATTATGCTAGCTGATAATTCAAGTATATCTTATCGCAAATTCACAAAAAAAAAATATGAGCTAGTAAATGAGATCATTAAAAATTTTAGGTCCGAACATAAGCCAAATAAGTCGTTTAATAAGGGTTTGGCGATATAAGAAGTTTTAAAATAACTCCAATATCTTTGATCGGGACTTCATGAAATTAGGTAGGAAGTACATGAAACCATTACAATTTTAAACCAAATAAAATTCATATTGAGCATTTACAAGGATTTATCCACAAGGGGCTTCGTCAGAAGATAAACTAACAAGATGTATTGACTTTTTAACCGACTTCCAAAAAAGGAGGAGATTATCAATTCGTCGCGATCCTTTTTAGGGTTCCGTAGTAAACAAGGAACTCTTATAGTTTCGCCATGTCTGTCTGTCTGTCTGTCCGTCCGCGGTTTTACTCAGCGACTATAAATACTAGAAATCTGTAATTAAGTTAAAGTATGTATATTAACTATGCGGAAAAAGTGGTAAAATTATTTTTAGGGTAGCTCCCATACATGTAAAGTCAAAAGTCAATTTTATTTTCTCGACTTAATAATCACGTGGGGTATCGTTGAATAGATCTTTCAAAAATATTATGACCTTGGAAACACCGTTTTTCGATTTAGGGATCCGTTTCTGAAATATTCGGTTTTAAAGTAAAAATTTTTGTTAGAGTCAAGTGTCCCCCCCCTCTATCTGCTCAACGGTTATATATGGACTAGTGAAAAAATTCACAGCTATAGGATATATAATGAAATTTAAAGGAAAACTATCAGAGCTAAGTAGGGTTTACAAATTAAAAAGTTATAGGCGATCAACTTATAAAATGTACTCGGAAAAGGAAAATTTCATACAAATTCAGTAGAAAATTGGTTTTTAGACGCTTTTAGTGGCATGAACTCAAAGTTGGCTTTAGTGACTACGGAACCCTACACTGCGCATGGCCCGACACGCACTTGGCTAATTTTTATTTTTACGTATGTTCATCGATTATTCAAAGACGCCTGGGTCGATTTAAAAAATTCTTTTTTTTTTGTTTTAAAGGGTATACTTTCCAGGTGGTACCATGGCAATTTTATCAAAATCGGTTGTGTCGTTTGGGGGTGAAGTCGGTTTTGAGTTTTGAAAAATTATTAGCTAATGTTCTTACTTATACCTAATGAGCTAAAGGTTGCCGAAATACGAAACTGTGAGAGGGATGCTGAGTTTAAGTTTATATAAACTACAAATATAGCTTTAATTGGATGTCCAATCTGCATATTGTTTTCAGTCATTTTGTTAGTCATTTGATTTGTAGTTTTGGTTACGTGATGAACAATAGAAACAGTGACAGCTTATTGTCACATCACATATTTAGACTTTTGATCACTTTGCATAACTATAGAAGAAACATTTTTTTTCTTTCTCCTCGAATATTCTTCGTGCATTAACCTAGTCCTATGAACAAATGATGTTATGATGTACTTGTCAATTACGTCATTTTATTGTAAATATAATGAAAAAGCTATTTATTCCCTATAATATGAACTTACTTACAGAACAAATATGACAATATCGCCAAAAGCAAATTTGATTTACATGATATTTAAAATTGATTAGTTTTAACATTTATTACGTTATTAGCTTGTGTTAATATAAATGAATTTTGATCACGTCTTTATCTTTCTCAGGGTAGACAAAGCCCATGGGTATAAGACTCAAAAACCACGTTCAGCGTGATGGTAGGCGTATACAATTCTCTTATGTCACAAAAACCCTGTCCGATTCTTGTAGGAGCAACTCAAACCGTCAATATGAACTACTTTTTCTATGGGACCAATGCTTGAAACTCGAAAAAAAACATCGACATTTTCAAACAAATTGCCGGGCCGGCCGAACACTTTTGTATGAAAATGTCGATTTTAATTTCGAGTTCCAAGCATTAATCCCATAGGAGAAGTTGTTCATATTGACGGTCTGAGTTGCCTCTACAAGGATCGAACAGGGTTTTTGGTACATATTGTATACAATAATAAATAGCGTTAACAAAATCATAATAGTGATGAGTTGCTGGTCGCAATTTTACCTATGATATTGTAATAGATAAGTTCATTTTTTTAGGATACTTAACCGTGAGAAAATTGAATGATATTTAGTTCGGTCCAAATAATAAACAACAACTAACAATAGCAAAATAATAAATAGCCAGGGTTTAGCAGTTTGGAGTACATACTCGTGTGTACTTCAAAACATTTTATAGTCAATTTGTTTAGATACTTAAATAAAGGTAAACAATTTTGACATGTCTTTTTATTAAAATACTAGCTGATGCCCGCGACTTCGTTCGCGTGGACTTTATGACTCCGACGTATAAATATAAATAAAAACTAATGAGAGAGAGAGAGATACAGAGGGAGAAAGTACTTGTAACAGTGTTTGGAGTTAAAAGTCAATATTATTTTAATTCTTTCCTTCGGGAGCCAATATGAAAAGAGCTGAAGTGTTACTAACCCTGGAGAAAGCCACAATAAGTAGGCCATGCGAAAAACCAGTCCTTAGATCGACATCAGCAGCTTTAAGCCTCTAAAACTGTGACTTATTTTCATAGCAAAGCAAGTTAACATATGGAACTGTGTATTTTCAAAAGGAAAATTGTTGGGGATGAGTGGCATACGCGGAATAAATACAGTTTCACTGGCATCACTCACTTACTGTGAGCTTTAAGTGTCTCAGCAGACTATGCCGAAGTTTAGTGGCTAAAGTTCAGTGTCTAAAGTTCGGTGGGGATGACACACTAAATAAGCTGAAGTTCAGCTGCTGAAGTTCGGTGGAAACGCCGGACAGTAGTGATGTGCCGATATGAGAATTTAATCTTCCGTCTTTGGCGCGTCTGCGGCGAACGGAAACGGGAGCAGAAGAGGGAACGGAAGTGGAAGAGGGAACGGGAACGGGAACGGGAGCGGGAGCGGAAGAAGCAGCGGTGGTGGCAGCAGCGGCGGCGGCGGCGGCGGCGGCGGCGGCGGCGTCGGCGGTGGAGGAGGCGTCGGCAGCGGCGGCGGAGGAGTCGGCGGCGGCGGCAGCGGCGGCGGCGGCGGCGGCGGAAGCGGCGGCGGCGACGTCGGCGGAAGCGGTGGCGGCGGCAGAGGCGGCGGCAGCGGCGGCGGCGGCGGCGGCGGTGGCGTCGGCGGCGGCGGCGGCAGCGGCGGCGGCTGCGGAAGCGGCGGCGGCGGCGGCGGCGGAAGCGGCGGCGGCGACGTCGGCGGAATTGGTGGCGGCGGCAGAGGCGGCGGCAGCGGCGGCGGCGGCGGCGGCGGCGGCGGCGTCGGCGTCGGCGGCGGCAGCGGCGGCGGCTGCGGAAGCGGCGGCGGCGGCGTCGGCGGAAGCGGTGGCGGCGGCGTCGGCGGTGGCGGAGGCGTCGGCAACGGCGGCGGAGGAGTCGGCGGCGGCGGCGGCGGCGGCGGCAGCGGCGGCGGCGGCGGCGGCGGAAGCGGCGGCGGCGACGTCAGCGGAAGCGGTGGTGGCGGCGGCGGCGGCGGCGTCGGCGGCGTCGGCGGCGGCGGCGGCGGCGGCGGCGGCGGCGGAAGCGGCGGCGGCGGCGGCGGCGGAAGCGGTGGCGGCGGCGTCGGCGGCGGCGGCGGCGGCGGGAGCGGGAGAGGGAGCAGGAGCGGGAGCAGGAGTGGGAGCGGAAGTGGGAGCGGGAGCGGAACGGGTTCGGGTACGGGTACAGGTACGGGTACGGGTACGGGTACGGGTACGGGTACGGGTACGGGTACGGGTACGGGTACGGGTACGGGTACGGGTACGGGTACGGGTACGGGTACGGGTACGGGTACGGGTACGGGTACGGGTACGGGTACGGGTACGGGTACGGGTACGGGTACGGGTACGGGTACGGGTACGGGTACGGGTACGGGTACGGGTACGGGTACGGGTACGGGTACGGGTACGGCTACGGGTACGGGTACGGGTACGGGTACGGGTACGGGCACGGGTACGGGTACGGAAGCATCGGAAGTTCGGCGTTATGTGTTGCTAGTAATGCAAATAATATTGCAGGCATGCATTGGCTGAAATTCAGCCGCTGAACTTCGGCATACAGTGCTGAGACATTAAGTTGGGTTCCGTTACACAGTTTCGGCGGAGTCAAATTTCGCATCAGCATTATTGGCCCTCCGACATTAAGACTTATTTTGTGAGCCGTGAGTCCATTTGCTGCAAGTAAATTAAGAAACTCAACTGGATCATCCCCATGTAGGTATCCGCTAAGAAAGGATTTTGATCAATTCTACCCCCAAGGGGATAAAATAGGGGATGAAAGTTTGTATGAAACTTTGTCAATTTTAAACCGATCGGGCTGAGACTTTGCATTCATAAAGCTACTATGACGTAGGCATCCCCTAAGAAAGGATTTTGATAAATTACACCCCTACGCGAGCGAGTGAGCGAGCACAAGCTAGTTAACAATAATTTGCGTCATAAGTTCTTTATTAATTGATTTTTAATTTTTTGGTGTCAATATGGCGCGTTCACATAACCAAGAATTTTCTGGTGTGTTATGCTCTGAAGGTCCGCAAATACTGAACTTATAAGTTCTACTTCGGACGATAGAACTTTTTTTTTGAAAAAATTTCAATGTACACACATTTTTTTTACTCTTTTATTATAGTATACATTTAGTATGTTTTTGTTCAGCGGCAACAAAAAACATCATCTATAAAAATTTCAACTGTCTAGCTATAATGGTTCATGAGATACAGCCTGGTGACAGACAGACAGACAAACAGTCGGACGGTCTAAGTAATAGGGTCCCGTTTCTACCCTACCCTATGGAACCCTAAAAATCGAATAAAATAAGTATTGATGGGGGGCTCCCATACTACAAACGTGATTTTTCATAGATTATGGTACGGAACCCTTCGCGCGCGTCCGACTCGCGCTTGGCCAGTTGTATTATAACTCAACAAAAAGTTCTCATCAGACTTAACAACTTTTGCTAAGGCGGCATTTTAATATTTCTTATAGTTTAGCTGGACCATTATAGTTCTGCATCATGTGTTCCATTTTCCAAAATCAATTATAGCCTATATGTTGCCCAGGCTTCACAGCTATATAACAAAAAAAGTTTCATTCGAATCCGTCCAGTATTTCCGGAGATTAGCGTGTACAAACAGACAAACAGACAAACAGACAAACAGACAGACTTTTTTTTTATTTTCTTACTCTATTACTATATCTCCATTGCCCCAAATATTTTTTTTTGAAAAATTTTCAATGTACAGACACATTTTTTTACTCTTTTATTATAGTATAGATGATAAATCAAAACCTTTGCAAATTACAAATCAGTGAATATATAAATTATGAATTATACTGTTAATATGTAATGTCTAAAGATATTAATTTTAAAGCGTTTATTTCAATAAAAAGATTGTTTACGTCAAGATTGTTTACATTTATTTAAATACCTAACCAAATGGACTATAATAGTAGCAGTAAAATTTTTGTGTGCATTTACGAAATGGTTCAAGACCTTGACCAAAAATCTATAAAAAATCATCTACTTATCAATAAAAATGCAAAATGTATGATTACGTTGGACTACATGTATTTGAATTCACGCAAAATTGTTAAGTAGGCCACTTACAAAGCACTTATTAAATGAGTTTACTTTGTATTTTTGATTTCTAATGTAGAACTGGGTGGCCTTATGTTGATAATCAGCAAAATGGCTCTACCGTGACCTACAGACGATTTAAATCTGAGTTAGCTATTAAACATTAAAAGGTCATGTCTGGCCCGTCTATATGTTGCAGATTACACATCGTAACAAGATATCGTAGATATGAAGGCTGTTTCAGAAATTGTTCTATGCTACTCTGGGAGGAAAGAAAAAAAATAGAATGTACCAGTTGTTTCTCTACACACGCAGGTTGAAAAAGATCGAGGGAATGTGCAAAAATGCGAAGCGCAAACCATCACTATTTAGATCTTCGCGCCCACCGTCACGCTAATGTAGTTAGTTAGTTGGTTCATTAAAAAGACTACCTCTGTGGCATAGTGGTCATCATGTCAGGCTGCCACACTGGAGGTCCCGGGTTCGATATCCGATCAGGTCAAGATGGAAAATAATCTTTTTCAAATTGACTTGGGTCTTGTATGTTTACCTACATATGTATTTGTTATAAAATTTAGTTTCGTGGAATTAATTTCCCATAACACAAGTCTCGAACTTACATTGGGGCTAGCTCAATCTGTTCGATTTGTCCGAGTATATTTATTTACTTTTTTATCCAAATTAATCCGAGCATTGTAATGCTGTTTAAAATGCATTTTTTTTTAAATCTTTATTGCACCAAAACATAATTTACATAAAAATGGATAACATAAAATAGATGTTAAAAGGCGGCCTTATCGCAACTGCAATCTTTTCCAGGCAATACCTCGGTTGCCTGGAAAAGATCGGGGAGTCGGGGGTAGCCGCGCGTTGTCGCGCGACATAGGTCAGCGACGATCGCCAACCGTCGCCGACCTATGTCGCGGGCATACTGCCGCTTATCCGTAAGAGCGCTTAGATTTCAGTATGGTTGCCCAAAAAAGAAAATAAGAAACACGAAAATAATATTTATCATAGAAGCTAATTGAGCAATCATCATATTATTAAGATTGTACGAAAAAGAAATGTTTGATTTTAAAGATTTTCTTCCTGATATTTTTATTGTCTTTTTCGTTATAAGTGTTCAGCCAACCGGATAATAAACTGTATGAGAAAGTCGAAATTATAAATGATAATAATAGGATTTCATATATACGGGCTGAACCATCACATCTAATATGTATCGTACATTTACACTTACCACTACATTACTCTACTCAGTTTATTAAAACTTGATCGACCTTGACCTAAATTCATCAAACAAAAAGTTTGCAAATAAAAAATTAAAAGACTTGTTCTACTAGGCTACTTATCTCCAAAACATACATACAACTCGTTCCACATTAGTGAAACTACATCCAACAATTATCGTCCATTATGTAATAGCAGTAACTCTGAAATCATACTGTGAAGCAATCAAAACTGAACTTCAAGACAACGTGGTAAGATTCAAATAAGAAAAAGACGAAATCATCGCGTGCGCTGATGACATTGCCTGCCTTGTGCTGGGAAAAATAATAGGTAATGAAATGGTTATGGCATCGATGCAATAGGTCAATATCATCATAGTGCGAAAGACTATTTTTCTACGAATCAATAGTAGATTTGCTACTTCCAATAGCGGCAATACTCGTAGTAAATGATGTTGCGAAGATACAGACGCGCGATTTGGTAACTGTGTTCGATTGTTGATTAAAATGTCAGGATGTCAAAAAGTAAAATTATTCAATTCTTACTGTTACAGATGTGAAATTTGAAGGTATGGATGTTCGTAAAAACGACTGATCACACGCACGTGGGCAAACCCATTTTTATTTTAATAAGTATACATTAAAAAAGAAAATTAAAAGATACGGTAAAGTTACGTATATTTAGCTAGATATACATATAAAAAAGTTATAACATCTATATGACACCACGAAACGGATCATTACATACTTTCAAATTTTTAAGATAAGTTTGGAAGTTTTGATATTATTTACAAAAAATGTATTACTAACACATGTAAAAAACAAAGTTAAGTATTTAAGAAACCTACGTTTTAAGTAATAAGTGTACAACTATATTTGTTTTTAATTGATTTATTGCACACAGATTGACTGATAAATGTAGAAATACTTTGATAAGAATGATTTACAACAAGCTACGGAGCATGACCAGAAAGATTTAGAACAGTTTAGATTCATTTTGCAATGAGAACATCCCGTTTGAAATAAGTTTACATTATCACGTCCTTTTCTCTAACGGGGTAGAAAGAGCTCAGGACCGTAACCAAAGGTCACATTAAGCGTGATTGTGGGCGAAACGGAATCAAACTATGATGGATTGCTAACCGCATCACCAAATAACATGATTCAGATTCTCACACATTTCCTCAATCGGCTTTTATGATCTATACGGGAAAAGTAGTAGTTAGTACATTCAAAGGTTTTCTTCTCTCCGAGACCATCATGGAAAAATTCCTAAAAAGAAATGATTTGCGTTGACTGACATTGACAGTTCCGATCGGGTAGTTCCTTCAGATCTGATCGGCCCAAATAATTTTCAATACATAAAGAAACTTTATTGACAAAAACGTCGAGCGGTCTGTGATTTTCGAACATTCATCTACATATATTACTTCAATTTTACCGCCCGATCGTGCCGATCAATGCCGGCCCGAAAAAGTGTGTAGCAACCCTAACTGGTAAACGGATCTATTTGGGGTTTTAAGTTTTAACAAATGGATTAAGGTTAGCCATTTTTTGATTGATTAAATTTTACTCGAACGACGTCACGGACACCAGTTAGTTTTGTAGTAAATCATATAAGTAGTTAAACATACACAATCAAGACCTAGAAGAAACACAGAAACGAATAAAACAAGTTGCAAAAATACTCACTAACTATAAAAATGATCACGGATCAAAACAATCACGAAAACTCATAGATAAACTTTCGTTAGCACACGTATTATGATAGGTAATTTAGGGCTATTTACCTACTTGGGAGCACTGCCACGGCAACTTTCACGTATGTGAAATGTGAATTTGTCACAAGTATATTTTTATCAGCTAGACACATCGGTCGTTTTGCTAAACAATTTACAACTTTCGCTTTTTTTTCGTCTAAAAATATTAAAACTTAAAGTGTTATAAGATTTAGGCTTCTGTATAAGGTACTGGAAATATCATGTCTCAGTCTGTTTCAAACAGTTTATTAACTATATAAAATTATACATAGTGATGAAAAAAGAAATACTTAGATACTAATTACAACGTTAGTAAATAAGATAATATTTAAAAAATCTTTTAAAAATTGCGCGTTGGTACAGTATACTTTGCGTGTCAGTCCAACTCTTGCTTTCAGCAACGACCGGAAGAACCGGGCAACAGGCAATATTTTTGTTTATCGTGATAATTATTGCCATCCTACTCTCATATTGCTAATAGTGAATCCGCTGACCACTTCCCCATCCTCAGGACAGGCATCCTTCGGATGCGTTGGGTAATTGTTACGCACGCGTTTTTAAAGTCAACTTTTCCTAACGTTTTTATTTAGCGGAGTTAAAGCGTAAGGTGTTTATCACATAATACTAGTGGGTGAAAGTGCCACGCACCCTATAAAAAAACATTATCGCTCACAGTGTTCTTGAGCTTCATATAATTGTAAAACAACCATAGAGACAACGTTCGTACACACGCTTCCGTGTGTGAGTGAAACATGCGATATATTATAGTACTCTATGCATAGGATTATCGTAACTCGACTTAATTTACCCAATTGCTATTAGTTTGTCATTCTTGTAAAGCAGTTGTCATGCTATGTCAGATTCGTAGTGACGAACCTTATTTCATACCTATTGTAACCGCCTCTCCATGAGGAGCCACTTCTTCGCTCTCAGGGACGCTTGCAGTGGGATGAGGTGTGGTAATGAATGGTGGTCTTCCAATTACTAGGGGATGTTAGTGTCCTGTTTCTTCTTTGCAACTGAATTAAAACTGCTTTGATTGCCAAAATGTAAGGTTTTTTATGTAATGTTCTATACATAACAAGGTTTTAAGTAGGTAAACAAAAGCTAAGGTATTAACTTGGGAGAAAATTATTTGTCACACAAATAAAATAGACCCGGCAATGCCTTGTTGACAATGACATTTGTACATGACTGTTTACCTTTTTTTATATGTGAATAAGTGCGTAAACACCTATCCATAATTATTTTACCGGTTTGCGGGAGACACTCAGAATCTTCGACTCACGACTCGCGAGAGCTTCTGTTTATACTATAATTATTCTATGCCATTGATACAAAGAGTAATAAAGTCCAGATAAATGTAGAAAAACATAGTTGGATAAAGTGACAGTTACAACCCTTGATTAAATAAATAAGCAGGACTTAACACATATATAAATACTTATATGTATGTAAGTGTTTATTTATACATATACATATTCATGTATTCTCATGAATATGTAATAAAAATCAGAGATGCAACTCTATTGGATAGAGGGGTCAAACTGTTACCTTTACTAAATATAAATTAAGTTTTTAGACTTACAAATATGCCAAACTAATAAATATTTATTTTTTAAACAAGATCCTTTATTGTTTTCGGACAACCTATAAAACATCTTGTTTATGTGTTCATATGACTTATAATTAAACCCCGTTATCTAACTTTGGGGGCACGTCAAAATAGTGATGTTGCTCCACATCATTGGATTATTCATATTTGCTCATAAAGAGTGATTTTTTTTTAAATAAAATTGTTTTCTTTTGATTGTGTTTTTGAAAATTGTATTTGATATTTAAAATACTATTTCATTAGTTAGGCTGCAACATAAAGGTAAATTGATCCATGCAAAATAAAACATTAAATAAAATAAAAAGCCAGGCTTTAAGTCTGTATAAATTACTAATCAGTTTATAGAACATAAGAAAGTTCAAATTGATAACTGTATTGTAAACCAAAACAGTATAGAGCTTTACAAAAACTACCGTTTTTGCCAGTAAGATCTGTAGACGTCTAAAATTAATTTTAAATTCTTAAAATGGATTTTTACAAGCAAGCGACAAAGTTTGACTTCATATAATTTGGAAAATATATTTTTAATTTACTATGAAAACTACAATCATAAATAAATAAGCAAAAGATTTATATTTTTCTTTCATTTTTTAATTAGTTAAAAAATTACTGAGTATAGCAAAGCTTTGTTAAGTATGAATTAAATCTTCTAACACGTTAGTCAGTGAGTGATTCAACCTCCTTATGTATCGATTCATGTTTTCAAATACCCCACCACTTGTCCTAAAACTGAACGTAAGATAACGGGATCTACCTATAAAAAAATCTTGTTTTTGTATAAGCATTAAAGTTATTCGTTTATTGCCGCGGCGTGGCACCCTACCGCGCATCATCGCGTGGCGCATAGCAATGTGATAATCACCTTATTAATCGGCGCTTACATACTTTGTTGGTGTAATCATACTTAAAAATCATTTTGTATATCAGATTATTTATCACCTTTTCACAAAAAAAATACGGCGGAAGCTGCTTTAGCACTTCTGTGGCGTTAAGGTTATTCATAAAATACTTTAAAGGTCTTTCTAGACAGTGATACAAATCAAATTTTTAATTATCACCATATTTAGTTTTAAACAATTTATTTCAAATGAGGGCGCCACTTTAGCTACCACTTCGTCTTAAGGAAACTCCCCATTCAATCCATTAAACGTTTATCTGTTACACAGTTTTAAACAGTATTGACGGCTGCAAGCGCTACTTAAAAATTATAAACATTTGTGAAAATTATACACATTCATGGCTAAGTCATTATCATCTCATTAGTAGATACTTACAACTTATATTAATTATGTGTCATTTGTCAAATTCAAAAACGGATTTATTTTCAAAAGATATTTTTTTCTCGGATGACACCAATACTCAAAAACTTTTGGGTAAAAGAATGTCGGCGACATTAAAACATCATTATGGTCAATGCCAATAGGCCACGCAAGTACAGTCAGTAGCAAAAATATGTCACAAAATAAAAGCGTAAGCACATTAGAAGACGCTCTTATTCAGATTCGGTAACATATTTTCGCTGCTGACCGTAGCAAAGGATTCATTTTGGAAACTGGATTTGGACAGCCATTTTAAAAACAAGGTCAAACTTTCATAAGGAAAGATATTCGGAAATCAACGTTAATTTGCTTATGACTTTCTCTGTTTGCCCAATTTAATTACTGCATGACTTTTCGATAGCCGTGGCTGATTTTATGGGTTCCGTACCCAAAGGGTAAAAGGGGACCCCATAACTAAGACTCCGCTGTCCGTCTGTCTGTCTGTCACCAGGCTGTATCTCATGAACCGTGATAGCTAGACAGCTGAAATTTTCACAGATGATGTATTTCTGATGCCGCTGTAAAAACAAATACTTAAAACAAAAAAAAAATATTTAATTAGGCCTCATTTACAACAAACGTGATTTTTATACGTAATGGTACGGAACCCTTCGTACGCGAGTTAGACTTGCACTTCACCGATTATTAATTTACGTAATATGACATCAAGCAAACCACATAAAGGTCCGTTTTTATCGACCGATATTATGGCCCGCATCATTGTTTTTTTTTTTTTGAAAGGGCGTTGTATGTCCAAAACAGCACAGCTTACTATGCAACAAAGAAACATGCTTAGATTAGGGCGGTTATCGCAATAGTTGTATAAAAAAAATAAAAATAAAAACTGGCCTTAGGCAATACACCTGGCAAGGTATACAGACGATCGATGGATCACGCTCATCACGAGGTGGAAAGGCCCCATTGGCAAGAGAAAACAAGGTGGACTAAAAACTCGGTGGTCAGATGATATGGCAGCATTAGCCGGCAAGGAGTGGCAAAGAAAGGTACAGGAAAGAGGACAATGGAGCAGCTTGGAGGAGGCCTATACCTAAGAGGGGTCCATATCCAGTGAAAACTAATAAACGAACATCCCAAAAATTAAAAGCTTAAATATATATACAAAAAAAGCAACAAGACTAACACTATTATATAAGAGAAAAGCGTAAAATGGGATATGGAACAAATAAAGGCTTTTTTTTATTATTTATCGCAATTGTTATTTTTTTTTTTGTATTGGAACGCAAGAAACTCTAAATACCAACTGGTTAACAAAATAGTTCTCTGCATAGCGATTTGTAAAGTAATGGTAACCATACGTTTTACTAACACACGGACGCGTTTGTACGAACGTTATTTCTGTGGTTGATTGTTTTTTGACGACCTCCGTGGCGTATTGGTCACTATGCTAGTCCCAGAGGTTCCGGGTTCGATCCCCGGTCAGGGCAAGTTGGAAAATGGCCTTTTTCAAATTGTCCTGGGTCTTGGATGTTTATATGTATTTGTTATAAAATATAGTATCGTTGAGTTAGTATCCCATAACACAAGTGTCTTACAGAACTTACTTTGGGGCTAGCTCAATCAGTGTAATTTGTCCCTTTATATTTATTATTTATTTATTTATTGTCCAGTTTGCTTAAAATGTATTAAGTTTCTTTTTACCTATTCTTGAGTTTTATCAGTTAGTCCATCTCAATTCGTTAGCGATGAAACAGCTCGGGTCTGGTAAAGAATATTAAGTATTTACGAGCGAAATATTATAGTTTGCGTGTTTCGATTCATTAAAAGAACTAATTGTTTTAAAATTGTACCGTAAGTACATTTTTCTTTCAGCTTGACCTACTCTTCTTATCGTTGTACTCTTACTAATAATACGTAGCACTAAAGACTGAAGTGTACAGGGATTTTTTTAGCAATTTATGTTCCATAACTGGTTGGACAAAAGGCAAACAAGTAGAAAAATAAATTATTTATTTATTTATTACCCTTCACTGTTTAAAAGTAAAACATACTTTAAAAATGATGGATTTAGTGCTAAAAGCATTTTTGCTCATTATAAAGCATATATCAAATATGAAAAGGTGGACGGAGTGCGTAACAGAAAAATGTAACCAAGACAAGAGGTAACTGGATAAGACTTATATCCTGTCCCGACCCTACGTGTGGATAAGGCAAGGAAGAAGCAGAAAGACTGAAGTTTACATATATAGATTGGTTAGATAAATGTCTCATCAGCTTGAGAATGAAATGAAGTAGGCCTTGAGGTGTAATAACAACTCAATCACGTCTTATTTCTTACATCCACAATGCCAAGAGCTGAAAGGGAGTGAACCTATGAAAGATAACTGGATTAAATAATTGTAAGGTGTAGCCTATCTCCTATTTAGAAGAATTTCCTAGTTAACGACTACTTCCTCAATCCATTCCTACGATCTGTAAAGGAGTAAAAGTTATTGCTCCTTGACAAGAAAGGAGGATGTGCCTTCTACAGCGATTTTAGTCTGCCACCATTGTAGTAAAACCAAAGATACTCCTAGATTTTTTTTATCTATGTTGTCCCTCTGCTAGGCAAAGGTCTTCCCCATCAGACATATTAGAAACAATAGGTCGCAGGGATAAATGGAAGCAGAAAATTATTTAGTGACTGCTAAAATTCATAGTAGTATTCAGGAAGATCACTTCTCAAATTAAAGTTAGTTCAGCCTTTGATACATTAACCTAATTAACATTCGAAGAAACTTATGTACTTCTGTAAAAGTAAAATTTTGACTACACGTATCTACTATAAAATCAGACCTAGAAAGACGTAGGTACCTTTATCTGAGGTATGTTCTATGGATTATACGTTTGTATAAAACTCATCCCAATGCATACTAAATGCTGATAAAATTTAAGACATAAAGGACGTGTAATGTTATTATTTATCCTAAAGAAGAATAATCTAATTTTTGCGGCGTATAATAAGATAATTACTGCATTGCGTTAGTCGCATGTTTAACATAACGAGGCAGTTTACTCGTAAAACGCCTGGCAAGTCCCGATTTTCCCAATCCCAATGAGAAAGACTGGGCTACTGTATGAACTTACTAAGAACTCAACAAAATCCAAAATAAAAGAAAAACAACTAACCTTTTTCGTTTACGGGAAATTTTCAGATCGTTCGGTTTTCAAAAATTTTATTTTTGTCACTCGCGGTAATAGGTACAGTTTCGAAATTAGAACACGTGTATTCGGCACGGTTGTCGGGTTGCAACTGCAGGCTGTATGGCCAATCTTGCGCACACGCACGAAGCATTCGGATGAATGACTGCTTACGTCCATTCAAGTGCCTTTCAGACTACGCTATCATGTTTGTCAAACGGCTTTCTAATAAGAATGTAATTCCTTATAAGACTGATTAACTTATACAAAAGAGAGCATTAGTCAGCTGAGTATCTATAAAAAATAATGTTTTATTATATAGTATAACGCTACTGCTTAAAAAGCTCTGTTTTATCTGCCAATTTCAGAAAACATTCTCCATTTAATTAGTGGCATACTCACTATACCAGTGGCATATTCTCTATACAATATGTAACAAGAACCCTGTCCGATCCTTGTAGGAGCAACTCAGACCGTCAATATGAACAACTTTTCCTATGGGACCAATGCTTGAAACTCAAAAAAAAATCGTCATTTTCATATAAATGTGTTCGGCCGGCCCGGCAATATGTATGAAAATGACGATTTTTCTTGCCTCCGTAGTCCAGTGGTCAAGGCGTTCGCCTTGTGACCCGGAGGTCATGGGTTCGATTCCCACTGGGAAGCATACTTTGTGAAAAAGTTGTTTCCAGTCTGGATAGGATATTGCAGGCTTGAATCACCTGATTATCCGAAAAGAAAGATTATTCCGTGTTTCGGAAGGCACGTAAAACTGTGGGTCCCGAACGCCACCTAGCGTTTGATTTTCAAACTATCCAAGGATTGGTTCCTGGTTCGCCCTTTGGGTTGTGGAGGTCAGACGGCAGTCGCTCTGTGTAAAAACCAGTAACCTCGTCAAATCTCCTTGGTTAGGTAGCGGACCCCGGGCTCTAAAGCGTTACTGCTGAAGATGCAACTGAAAAAAGTACTCTTACCACAGACATGACATGAAAACATTTAAAAAAACAAAATTTGAAAATTTGCGAAACAATCAAAAATGAGTAGGTAAGTACTAAAAATTCTTGTGCAAATATCAACAAACGGTAAGAATTACGGGATAAAAACTATCCTGGATCCTTTCATGGATCTGAGATCATATCCATACCAAATTTCATTAAAATAGGTTCAGTGATTAAAGCGTGAAGAT
Organism: Acrobasis suavella; assembly: GCA_943193695.1. Lineage (NCBI taxonomy): Eukaryota > Metazoa > Arthropoda > Insecta > Lepidoptera > Pyralidae > Acrobasis > Acrobasis suavella. The sequence goes on along the minus strand of OW971934.1, from coordinate 6,549,451 downwards.
GTAACAAACAAATATACAAACTCACTTTCGCATTTATAATATTAGTTAGGATAGGATAGGATTGTAAAGCGCAGTCTAAACATCCATTCAAAGTACAAGAAACTGCATAACTGCAATTACTGTAGCGCATCACTTGCGAGTCATTAGATTTATTTGTGTCATTACATTACGCTCTATTTTTATACAATTAGATAAAAAAATTACGTCATAATACAAATTATTTGGTCATCAAAATAATGTTGTGTATGTTCTTGTATAAGTAACATAAATTCATTATTTGCTGATGACTGGGAATTTAAATTGAGGAAACAATACAAATAGGTTGAAGCACTTTTTTAATTTTGTATTAAAGAGACATTTAAATAAAGGATATAAGTAAGGATATTTTTGAATAACAAAAAATTATTTTTTTTTTCTGCGTACCGCTACCCTTCTCCGCCCACCTCTCGTACTTTGCGTTCGTTTCTCAGTCGGACTCACAAATTAGATAGAAATAACGGAATTCGGGTTAGAGTGTTTACAGTATTTGGTGCTACTTACCTACTCGCTTGTAAAAGCGAGTAGGTAAGCTCCAAATACTGTAAACAATTATAAAATTGTGTTTAAAAAAAACTAGTGCTATTGTTTACGGACTTGATTTTATGATTCACTGTTTTAACCCGCACTTGGCCGGTTTTTAGGGTTCCGTACAAAAAACGAAAAAAACAGAACCCCTATAGGATCACTCGTGCGTCTGTCTGTCCGTCCGTTTGCCACAGCCAATTTTCTCAGAATCTTCTGGATCAAATCAGGTGAAATTTGGTAGGATGGTGTAATCCTATAACCCAAACAGATGTGCAAAGTAATTTTTTTTTTAAATAAAGGTAAATAAAATGTAATTTTCGGGGGACAACTAAGGAAATTTTGCAAACTTTACTGTGTTATAATATATTAAATGAAAGGGCTCGTTATGATGATCTCAAATATATTTTTGTTATTATTGTAAAATAAACAGTTTGATTTTATTCATGAAAGAAGACAAAAATTTACCATCCTCCCCTGATCTCCGCAACAACAGAGCTTAAAATTTTGAAAAGAAAAAAAAAGGATACAAAATGTAGTTCATTGCTTGTAAATTACACAAAAACCTATCACAATTCTTTTAATTAAAAATAAAGTGGTAAACTCAATATAATACGTTCATTTACGGAAAATCGTTGGCATTGTACGGAACCTTCTCCACGCAAGTTCAACTTGCACTTGGCCGGGTATTTGTTTTATTCATTTACCGAGCGTGCAAAGCGTCTCAGTTTCATAATTGGCCAAAAATGCTTTGTCCGGCTGTCTGTCAGTCTGTCCGGCTGTTCTCGCCTACAGGTCGCATTTCTCAACCGACCGGAAATTTTGTGAGAAAGAAAATTATATGGAATTTTTTCAAAATGGCCGATCATGGTGGTTGAAAACTTTAAAAATATTATATTTCAGACAATTCGATTTTTTTTTCAAAAATGTCTTAAAACTTTTTTATTACCCTTATTAAGACGCAACTTTTTTGTCTGAACAACTTTTAGAACAAAGTTCCTTTTCGGACGGTACGGGGGCTAGGCGAAAAAAAGTGTAAACTCCTAAACGGTTAGATCCAATTTGATGAACTATTTTGTGTGTGTTCAAGTGAATTCGAGAATGCTTCAGATTTACAATTTGATGATTTTGGGTCTACCTTGTATGGTAGAACTTTTTAGTTAATAATATTATCATGCATAACAGCGTATGGTAGAAACCTCATTTGGTAGAATTTAGATTGGCATTTCTCATTTCTCATACATTTAGAATCCATAATTTTTAAATTAATATACATCTTATGGCATAAACTTGATAGTAATATAATAATTAAAACGAAGAATCATTATGTCGCAGACAGTTCACAGCTAGAATGTCGTTTTGGCATAAAATATAGAAAGCAGGCATGCAGTATAAAAGCAGCCATGCAGGCAGGCATGCATCATGCAAGCAGGCATGCAGCATGCAAGTATGTCTAGGTGGCTCCACCAGAAGAATCGCTTCGTCAGCCCTTCGTTTCATTCGGGGACTCGACCTCGCTGCGCTCGAGAGGCCGGCGGCTTGCTTCGCTCGCCCTCATTACACTCAGGACTTCCTTCGCGAGCCTTCTGGTTCCGCGCTAAGGAATAACACTCTAGTATATGACAAAGTTGAGCCACGTGAAGTCGGGGTGCTCTAAGTTGAATTTGCCAGCAGCTTATAATTGCGTAACATATTTTAGTATTACGCAAAAATCATGATTGCGAATGAAATTATTGGGATTAAAATTATTCTAATTTAAAATCTGCCGTCTTTGTAAAAGGAGAAGGGAAATTATATCAAATAACTATCGCACAAAATAAATGTTATTCTATTTGAAATTATGTATAATGTAATGTATGTTAAAAGCAATTATGCACACTAAAATTCTGCCAGCTAAATAGGATACCATTGAAAATTCTACCACATGAATACTCAGCCAAATATTGGTTCTATGAAAAAAAAATATGCCTTTTCTATGTTCGTCCAAAGAATATTCTACCATGTGTGTTATGCAAAATAAAAATCGGAGCATTAAGATTCTGCCAATAAGAGGGAACCCGATGATTTTGCGTGTGGTTGGACCGATTCTGACGATTTTTTTGTTTGTTCAAATGGATTGTTGATGGAATTGGATCTTTTTGCGATCTCTCTTTTTCACACAAATTTTTGCTGAACTTCGCAAATATAATGAAAATTTTGAATACAAAACATTTATTTCATATACTTGTAAGGCTTACTAATAAACACGTATCTCCTGGAACAAGTTTTATGAAATGTTCGCACCCTATGAATAGTTAATATTCGTTCAATGGATAGTTAATAGTAATACTAATTTCATTTAATGGAATGCAAACCATGCCCTTAGGTGCTATCTCTCTCTTTTTGGTTTGCCTCTTTTTTAGCATTGCCTTGATGAAACACCAAGCTTATCAAACTATGCTCGCGTTGAAAACAGACCGGCCGGGACGGGCCGCCTTAAAGCCTACGGCCTTATGCACCAGTCAACCAAACGGGTGACGTGGAAAATTATGGTACTGCAAAACTTGAATGGTTATATGGTAAAAAAAGACTATCATTATGTAAAAATAATCATCAAAACAATGAACTACATACAAATAATACACACTATTAATTATATCCTAAGACAGAAAATACCTACATATACTACACAAATACACTATGATCTATCTAATAGTTTTTCAAGAAAATGTGCCTTCACCTATTTCCTAAATGAAAAGCTGGTTTTAGCCTTCCAGACATCAACTGGTAAATCGTTTTATAGTTTTATAGCTTGGACGATAAATGAATGTGTAAAGACCCCTCTCCGATGAACTGGCAAAAACAGCACACATTCATAAATAATAAAAAGTAAAAAAACTAAAACCCAACTACGACAAAAAACGTCGCTGAAAAAGTATAAAACAAGATCTTCAGAATACTGAACTGAACAAAGTTGCTAATTTAGTTGCAAGTACTACTATTCTGAAGTATGCAATATTCACTATGTACAGATAAATTTTCATGTTTGGAAAGGCGTAGTCACACGTTACATATACCTACCTACCGTAGCACTTTGACAACGTGTGACTACGCCTTTCCAAACATGAAAATTTATCTGTACATAGTGAATATTGCATACTTCAGAATAGTATTGTATGACATTATTGTCAATTTACAACGAAGGCATCTTGGTAGAGTCTACTGTGTCCATTTACTTGCAACTAAATTAGCAACTTTGTTCAGTTCAGTATTCTGAAGATCTTGTTTTATACTTTTTCAGCGACGTTTTTTGTCGTAGTTGGGTTTTAGTTTTTTTACTTTTTATTATTTGTACTATTTTGGTGTTAAAATGTATTTGTGGCGCATAATATTAACAAAAGTTAAATTTATGAACTAATAAGAGGACCTGGGAAGATTTCTTAATCTATCTAATTCTGCTAACGATCGACTGTCATGTGGATTTTTAAGTAATTTATTATGATCCAAGGCACTTATAAACAATCCCTCTATGGTTTTAAAATTTCACAACAACTGCTCTACATTGCATAAAGCGATTCACAGTTCCCGTGATCCGCGCTATACTCTTATCGCTCATATTTAACATCATTAAAGCATTCTTGTAATTATGTACAAGCATAAAGTACTCGTGAAGCTCTTTCAAGTGATACCAAACACGGTATATTTATTTTAATTTAATATTAACATAGAACTTTTTGTCCGCTAGAGGGCGCAATACTAAATTTGGTGACAAGCTTTATAGCTCATAACCAACAGAATATCAAGGCCCTTCTAATGGTACTGCAGTGGTCTTATTCTGATAAGTAGTAAAGAAGCTATGAACGAAAAGATGTGAATTATATGCAATCAGCCCATGAATACAGGTAAAGTCACAAGCAAATGCTAGTAATATATATATATATTCAAAATGTACAAGTAAAGCGCTTTCAAATGATACCAAACACGGCATATTTATCTTAACTTTATTTTTTTACTCTGTATGTTTTGTCCGCTAGAGGGCGCCACATTAGATTTTGTGAAACTCCATATAGCCTATAACCAGCGGACAATTAAGACGCTTCTAATGATATGTCATTTGTCGAATTCTGATAAGTAGTTTAGAAGTTACGAGGGAACAGATGAACATACATACATACATACATAGCCTGTCAAAATCATAACCCTCCTATTGCTTTGGCGTAGTCGGGTAAAAAGTGTGCATGTTTATAGCCTTTCATCAACCTGTTGTTTAGTTCAGGCGCTGGATGGAGAGGAGTGTGGAAAATATGAGATCCGCATTCTGTGCATGGTTTTGAACTCAGAAAAGCTTGCTGATTATGATTTTGAATGATGCCAGGAGATTTACTAGTCCATTTTTTTAACAACTTCTAAAAAAGAGGAGGTTATCAATTCGTCGAAATCTTTTTTAGGATTCCGTACCCAAAGGGTAAAAACGGGATTTATTTTTTTACCTATTACTGAGAATTCGCTGTCCGTCCGTCCGTCTATCTGTCACCAGTCTGTATCTCATGAACCGTGATTTTCACAGATGATGTATTTCTTTTACCGCTATAACAACAAATACTAAACACAGAATAAAATAAATATTAAATTGAGGCTCCCATACAACAAACGTGATTTTTTATATATAGTCGTACGGAACCCTTTATGCGCGAGTCCGACTCGGACTTGGCCGGTTATTTATATATGTTCGACGATTATTCGAAGACGCCTGGACCAATCTGGAAAATTCCTTTCTTGTTTGAAAAAACATACTTAAAAGGTTGTCCAAAAGGATAAAATATAACAAAGTTAACTCTAAAGGTCAAAAAAATTTACTATCTACCAAAAACAAAACTACAAAAAAATTATTTGATTTTAGTTACATCAGTAAAATCTACATTAAGAATACTCTTCTTATTCTCGCTTAGTACCTCTAGCTCCTTCTTCGTTTTCTTCTTATAACTGCTAAAGTAGAAGTTCATGAAGAGAATGAAGAAGGAACTAATGCTGATAATGCAGAACCAGTGGAAGTAGTCGGGGATGGGGCAAGGCGTCAACTTTTGCTGGTAGTAAAGGTCTGACACCACGAGAACGAATTGGACCTGGAAATGTATGAAACAGAAGTATATTATTATATCACTGTCACCCGAAAATTGATATGATCTTTGTCTGGCTCAAAAAATTAGCATTGCCATACAATATCGCAATGGCAGCCTTCTAAAAGGGCAGCAATTTCCCAAGGATTTTTATTTATCAGTATTTGAAGTTTTTTTTTTTCGTTTTTATGGTATAAAATGATTTTGAAATCAATATATATTTCTTTTTTTGCTGATGGTGCCAGATCTAAATAAATATCTTTACAATTCGCAATTTTAGCAACAAGTAATCAGATCTAGCTCTACTATAATATAAAATAGTAAAATTTCGGGTAATGATTTTTATCTTCCTTGCTTTTGTTTTGATTCACTGATTGCACTGTATGAAGAAAAAAATATTTAAAGGAAGAGATCCTTTAAATATTTTATGGAAGAGATCCCTACATGGGATAAGTCCACCTTTGTATATTTGCTCTTTCGTATGTTATCATTGTAATGTAGTTCTTTGGTACAATAAAGTTATTACAAACAAACAAATTATTATTCTTTTCACTTTATACTACAAAGGCAATTAATTTGCCATCCAAAAGCAGCCATGTAAGATAATTCATATATAATGTTAAAGTTTAGTAAATTTTATAATGCTACATACCCAATTTTTTTTTTCTAAGAATGGGAAAAAACTAATAGGCGGACGTGCTTACACAGTTTGAAAAAGAATGGCAGATCACGTCTAGGGACCGCGAAAGATAGAAACAGAGAGGAGAGGCTTTTATTCAACAATGGGATCTATTATAGTTAACATAAAAATGTACTTACTAATTGAACTTTAGTCAGATGCTTCTTCCACCAAACGTACTTCGCGTATTCAGGGCCCAAAGCCGATATCCCATAATACGCATACATCAGCACATGAACAAAACTGTTCAGCATACCGACCACGACGAAATGGTCTGTCGGATGATGCATCAGGTGCAGCCAAGTCCATGACAGCATGGATGTGTGATGGTAGAGGTGGAGGAAGGTGATCTGATTGTCTTTTTTGCGAAGAACGAAGAAGACTGTGTCCAGAAGGTCCAAATGCTTGGCGATGAAGTACGGATATATTTCGTTTATCACCTGCGAATATTTCAAGACAATATACGTTGCGAGTGCGTTTGTTCGTTAGATGTAGTGATTTCGCAGCCAAGCACACCTTTTTGAACAATTTTGAATATTTTTTAACAAATGCCAAAAAAATCTGCATTAAAATTATATAGTTAATAGATTCAGGTGTTACTTTGCGGAAGTCAAAGTTACATACTACATGATTTGAATTACTTTGTGCAATTCCGCCACCAGTTAGTTCATGCAAACTATTGCCGGCCGGCGCCCACCCACTACTGTTAGTCCCAGCATACCTGCCACCAACAGCCCGTGTGCACCCGCCACCAACAGCTGATGCATGCTCCCTCCGATACTGCTGCATCCGCTGCGGCTGCAGCAACATCGGACACCGCATACGCGACACGTGTTTCGCCTCTCCACGAGGCATCTTCAGGCACCAAACAAGTTGTTGATCGTTCGGCAGTCAAGCGTCGAATGATAAAAGTACACCGTATTGCCATCCTTTTATACTGTTAGAGAAGAGGGTGGGGGAGCGGAGTTGCCCGAACTTTCTATAGTAAAAATATTTAATAAAGGGGAATTATTTACCTCAAGCTGTTTAAAAAAGCTGTTTAAGCTGTTTAAAAAATCTAATATTCCATTAATAAATAAACGCGTATGCGGTGTCCGATGTTGCTGCAGCCGCAGCGGATGCAGCAGTATCGGAGGGAGCATGCATCAGCTGTTGGTGGCGGATGCACACGGGCTGTTGGTGGCAGGTATGCTGGGACTAACAGTAGTGGGTGGGCGCCGGCCGGCAATAGTTTGCATGAACTAACTGGTGGCGGAATTGCACAAAGTAATTCAAATCATGTAGTATGTTAAAATTATATCTTTTTTCACTATATCTAGTTCATATTATTTTCCTCCTACTAGTGTAAATACCTTTAGTAGCCCAATCACAAAATTTAGGTTTATTATCAGCTTTAAGAGTTTTTAGTGGGAAGCTTTTGGTAAACTCTCCTTCCACCGTGTTAAAAATATTTTTGTAATGGTCGTTAGGGTTTGCAATAAAATCTAATCTAGGTAAATTATTTTGTATACATTCCCGAAAATGCACTCTACTTGGTTAGGACTTAGGCCTGCAAGTGATAGGTTGAGGGGTGTGATCTTTTGGAGATTCAAGTGATACTTGTTGGCTGAGGTGGTCAGAGCCAACACAATCAAAAATTTTAAAGAACGAAGAACCAAAGACGAACCTGCAAATATTACAAGACAATATCTGTTGCGAGTGCGTTTGCTTTATCTTTTTGTTTCAAAATAGCTAAGCATAAATAAAAGTACCTAATACCAGGCCCCGTTTAGGTATCGAAAATATACCTACATTATTCGAATGGGAAAATTCAGTTACATCAGCGTTTCCCAACCTGTGGTCCGCGGACCCCTGGGGGTCCGTGAGTATATGTATAGGGGTCCGCGGTGTCATCTCTAGAGTCAAGAGATATATAAATAAATAAATAAATATATATAAATATATAAGGACAAATTACACTGATTGAGCTAGCCCCAAAGTAAGTTCGAGACTTGTGTTATGGGATACTAACTCAACGATACTATATGTTATAACATATACATATATAGATACACATCCAAGACCCAGGACAATTTGAAAAAGACCATTTTCCAACTTGCCCTGGCCGGGGATCGAACCCGGGACCTCTGGGTGGCGGACTAGCATGGTGACCACTACGCCACAGATGACACCGCGGACCCCCATACATACCAACATTCACATTAAATTTTTCATATTTTTCATTCAATTTCAATAAACAGTTATGAGTACCTATTTTGTATCTGTAATAACTAAAATAAATACCTAATCCAAATTTTTTTTGCTGTTTATTTTATTAAGGGGTCCGTGAAAGCTGTGCTTGATTTCCTAGGGGTCCGTGGACTGAAAAAGGTTGGGAAACGCTGAGTTACATGAATGGTTTGTCTAGAGTAATAAGAATGAAATTGGCTTGCAATGCATGTTTAGGTATCTAAACGAAGAGGTGAGAAGTTGTGACCGTCGGCGACAGTCACTTTTTGTCAGTTTGTGACAGATTTTCATGTGTCGACAAGGTGTCGTGGGCATACTGGCGCTCGTCATCAATGTAAACTATCACTCGGCTGTTAGAGCCCTTATGTTTATAAGGGCTCTTGCCGACGAGCGACAGTTTAATATTTATGTAAACTGAGAAAGAACAGAATGATTTTCTTCAAGAAGAGTGTGAAAAGATGTTTTAGTAGTCTTAGTTTCTGAGTGAATCTACGTCTGATGTTACAGGATGCATATTATAAGTTGTTGTTATCAAATAAACCTAAAAGCATATTTCCTATTAAAGAAATATTAGAATTACCTCTTGTAAATCGTTGCCTTGTGGACATCTGGTTGTAATGATACCATGTCTCCAAATATATCGCATATACTGTAAAGAAATCAAATTGCCATGTTTATGTTATGAGAAACAAAGCATACCTATTTACTAAGTCTAAATAACCTAACTGTAGGGTATAATTTACTTATTTGTAGATATATTGATTTTTTTTCAGTATTATGTATTAATTTATTATACTTCTATTATGTAGATTAATATTTGAAACTATTCAAAAACATGCTACTCGTCAGAGTTCCTTCGCAAAATTCGAGTAGTAAGTTTTTTGATTATTATTTTTCAGACGATTAACTTATTTACTTGAATACTGTTAAATCTTCAGTCCAAAAATATCCAAATTATTAGCCTTGGTTAGACAGACAGGTTAAGGTGGAGACAGGGAATAAGTGGCAAATAAAGCTCTCCTTTGAAATAAATTACTTAATCATAAATGTGGTAATAATAAAAATTTGCAAAATGTTAGGCATTAGATAGTCCTTTTAATTATTTCATGAACATTTGATTAAAAGATCTATATATGTCTTACATTTTACAAAATGTTAATTTTTACCGTATTTAATAATTTTCAAATGAGGGCGCCACTTATGCCCTGTCTTCACCGTAAAAGTATCATTTTATATAATGGCAACAAAATAAAATGAACAAGTTTTCAAGTTTTAAGTCGACTTTTAAGCTTAAATAGAGAAAGTCTTCAAAAGTAGAGACCACAATAAAAAATTAGTATAGCAAAACTACTTACGATCAACACTAAGTACACCGAGTATAAAACTTGCAAGGCGTTATACCACAACAATGTCTTATTCAGTTTGTAGGGGGGGCGGTTCTGCATGATTTCCGGAAGAGCCTTCCGAACCGAGATTAGGTATATGGCTATGATGATGGTGAGCCAGGAGAGAGTGTCGGCAAGGGACCATGTAGGAATCGCATCTGTAAAACGACAAATACAAAAGAAAACGTGTAATAATATATCTAATTTCAACATAATATTTTATCGAAACGTACATATATCATTACTTATTTATATAGGTCAACAACTAAGATTATCGTACCTACCCGTACTTGAAATGAAGGCCCCAACATAAGTTTTAATGAGCACTATGTGCGGTGCCATTCTAAAATTTTTATATTTTTAATATTTGGGAAACAGTTTTGGGGGTGAAAAATCGATTATGTCAAAATTTATTTTTTTACAATCTCTTTTCCTCCGCCTTTTTAAGCAAAGCCCGGTCGCTGATACTAGTATTAAAAAAAACATTGATATATATTTTTTATTTTTTCTCCTAGATCAGTACGTAAGCAGATGAAACTCTAGCTAATTACTCGTAGTAATACTTTAGACTTTGCACCATTCTTATGCCTACGCTAATAAGGTTCATAATAGGGTGGCAACATTGCGCTTGACCTGTTAAAATTTACATACGTTCCTACTTATAAGACAGAATATCTACTATACATTTTGATAGGTCAAAACAGGGTTAATTAAAAAAATATATAATATATTAAAGAGCAAGTCTTGGAGACCACATAAAAAACGCAGAAATAAGAAAACTATCTTAGGTTATGGATGTTGAAGAAAAGAATGGACTGAACTTAATGCTTCCTCAGATAACAGATGGAACCGTGCAGAGAGGATATCCGACTGAAGACCAATAAGAAGATATTAAACCCAGAAAAACCTAAATCTTTTTGGGAAGTCGTTTTTCAAAAGTGGCTCTCAACTTCTGAACAAGGGACGCAAAGGTCAAAGAGAGATGGAGGAAAATAAAAATTTTCTTTGCCTAATATTGGACTAAAAGTGGCTGATTATGATGATGATGAAGAAAAATATAAAACTTACGAATACTTCCCTGAGTGTCCAAAACTTCACTAGCCTCCATTTCGTAATAAAACCTTGCACCTTTTACTGAATAAACATTAAAAAGTAATCCGCGTGATTCATCTATGAAGGTCCAACAGCAAATAAAGCAAAAGCAAAAAGAAGTTTAGCTAAAGAATTAAGTTGGGAATTTAATATTATTTAGTATATTGTACAGTCAAGAACATATTTAATACCAGCATACGAGTGCATATAGCACAGTTTGTTTCAGTGTCAATAGTACCATTGAAATTTATCCCATTGTAGCGTCAAAGCATCGTATCGTCTTTGCCTACGTTTTATGCAAAAATGGAACTCTGAAAAGTTTCGTACAAATTTTCGTAAAGGTATAACGTAAAAGAAACTTTCATTTTTGTATTTTTTCATTTTGACGCACTTTTTCGTGCTAAGAGTAACCGAAAGCAAACGATAACGTAGGGACTATTCTTCTACAGCGTAGATCGTAGAAATTAATCAAGAGAATGTGCATCATCTTTAGATTTTTTCTTAATAGGCGAAGGAATAGAAAACTCACACTACTCGTATGTCTGATTTCCATATTTCATCTCAGGCTCACAATCTTGTGACCTAACCCCATGAAACTTTTAAGAACATTACTTGATACCTACATTTAATATCATTATGAAACTAGGTATCTATCGTTACAAAGTTCAAAGTCTAGAGTCGGTATAGGAAGTACAGCATCCATAGTTACAGATATAATGTATCAAAACTATAATCCGACTTCAAACTACCAAAACGATTTTCCGAAAAATTGATTCGAATTCGAATCTTCGAATAATCGGTGAACATAGATAAAAAATAGAAATAAAAGTTACCGGCAATTTATAGCTTTGGAAGTTTGTTAAAAAGGGCCATGTAAGTACCCTAGGATTATTATGGTGACAAGAGTCATATAATGCAAATACTAGTAACGTAAAAGATACAGGTCCCTCTATCGATCACTAAAGGGTAGCTGATTTTGATCATAGATTTTTTCCTTTGACTGTACTTTCTGGCACATCGACTACTATTGTATTCAAATTGATTCGGTTGTTCTAATTAGGTAATGGAGCAGATATACCTACTTATAATATAGTTAAAAAAAACTTAACTTTTATAAAATGTCACGCAGCGCAAAATGATAGAACATATTGATATATTTACCAAAAAAATAAATTAAAAAAGTTATAAACTTTTTAACAGATAAAAACAATGGACCACACAAAAGTTATTTCATATGGACCAATGAGCCATAGAGAGAGACCGCATCATATTTAGGGGAAGAGTCAATCGGCATAGCTCCAATAACAAACAAAAGATTGGCTCAGATTACATAATTTATCCTGTTATCTGGTACTTTCTTTTGTTCTCTGCTTTCAGTGAACAATTTATGTGCTTTTAAATTTTGGATCTAACAGCAAAAACACTCACAATCATGAGTTCTTCAAACTATCTATCATTAGGCGTTTTAGTGAGTTCAGTTCAGATGTGTTTGAAAGGCATAGTTGACATGTCTGGTCCCATTTTATCAAAAACGGTTGTACAGTTTAATGTAGAAGTCCGTTTTTAGTTTCGGAAAATAATATTCATCAATCATTTCAATTTTAATTTACTCAATGAATCCTATTCTATTTTCAGCCTATACTGTCCCACTGTAGGGCAAAGGCACTCCCACTCTTTCGATCGAGCGTCTTCGAGGCCTAATCTCTGCAGTAGGAGTTAAGCTCATCCTACCACTTTTTTATCCGACTTCAAAAAAGAAGGAGGTTGTCAATTCGAATAGAAAGAAAGAAAGAAAGAAAAAATCTTTATTTGGTACAAAGAAACACAAAGTATGCACTAAACAAAGAACAAAACATTATACTAAATGCACCAAAATGGTGTCCGCTCAGCTCTAGTGTAAACCACAACGCTGTTCTTCCGTGGATGTAACGTACAAATTATATGTATAAACAAAAATTTAAATTTAAATTTGGGGATATGTTCCCCGATTACTGGAATATGCCGAACCAATTCGTTTTTTATTTGAAATGGCGCATTCGTGTCAGATGTTCCAATAGAAGTCTTGAAGTCGGTTTTGGTTTAGAAAAATTATTGGGTTACTAGGCTTCCGCTTTCCGTTATCAGGATTAAATAGGCTATTCTCATTGATCAAAATTAAATGTTATTTACATAGTCTTCCTTCACTTTAGGAAACACGAATGTAGTGTTATTTTTTTTACAATAACTTATGGTTGATTTATAATTTCAAAATCAAAATCGTACCTTTATTGTTTGTATGTCACGTGATCTCAAACTTCGACCGCCATTTTATTTTCATAAGTGACGTCAAAATAGCAGTCACGAGCTGCAGGTAAACAGTGATTAAATGATAAATCTTTATATTGTGACTTCAAAGTATATTTAGTGGCATTGCACACGATTTATAACAATAGCCGTCGGTTATTTATAAGTGGAAAGTAAAAATCTACTGAGGATAGACACGGTGATTTTAGCAAAGTTCAGTGCTCATAATACTGACTTATTTTCTGCTGAATGCAGAAATATTTAATAGAAGTAAGTACCTTCTTTTACTCCATTTCATTTATAAAGATAGCTATTAATACAAAAGACATAATACTGTGCGTTATTGATGAAAAGTTTATAATCTAGTATTTGTAACTGCTAATATGACGTCATCATGATGTCGGCTCTCGTTTCGGCGCCAGTTGGTTTTGCGTAATTTTTAAATTTTATTTTTTAGCATTTAGCGTCCTAATTTTAAGAAAATAAAAATACCAGGTGTCTTACCGTCACATTAAGAACATATTAAAGCAGATTTTGAAAAATCATAAAATTGCCTATTGTGTCTCTGATTAATATTTTATGTTGTTTTTTATGTAATAAATTTACCTTGTATCTTATCTACCCATGATAAGTATAATTTTATTATATGTACATATTATGGTAATAATTATTCGAATACCTTTAGTAAGTAAACTCCGAAAGTGTCAGAGTTTGAATTTGCCAAGAACTTTTTATCAGGAGTGTTGGTTAATTCTGAATGTATGTAGAGGAATTACGAAATATGAGAAGTTATTAATCAAATGACGTTGGAAGTCGGGGTTTATAGCTCAATAAATTTAAATCCGATGCTATGCTTTTGCCTGCGTTAAGAGCTTACTTACAAGTAACAATAACAACTAAGGCGATTACTCAGGGATAGAAGAGCGCTAATAGCTAAATAAACAGCCAGAACGCTATTAGTCGGGGCTGTGAATTTTCAGTTGTATGGAATTTTTACAATAAAACCTATAGTAGAGATTTTTTATTATTAAGCTTGATATAAGAAATCTTTCCTAAATAAGAACAGTATTTTTTTTTTGTTTTTCCTATATTTTCACCGTTCGTGTGATTTTAAAAAGCAAATTTATTTTCTATGACGGAAAAGTCATAAAAACTGGAGAACTTTTATTTACAGGATAGTCGTGTCTTTTTAATTTATAGTGTAGTATATACCCATATAAAAATCGAGAGTGTAGGAATTTGTCGATTTTTTTTTGTTTAATGACAGGACTATATACGCAGCTATGATGAGAGAGAGTGTTAGGTTAGGACGTATAGAGGCTTGGCTCTCCAATCTCCATGAGATCTGATGATAACTTTTGCACGCCTCATAAGCGGAGCCTTGAAGCGTGCAAGAGTTCTACTCTCAACATTTCAGTCAAGCATTTTTATGGACTTAAACTGTCTCTTTTATAGTCATATTCACTAATACAATAATATAAGAACAGAGATATGAGGCACAAGTCTTTTATAAACACATTTGATACTTTTAGAAAATATAGGTCAAGCACAACATATAAAAAAAATTATTTAATGGATGTCCGGGTGTCTTTATGGACGTGTGTGCCACGCTCGAAATAGTTTATTTGTACCATTTTTTAAATAGTTTCATTACGTCACGGGATTGTTTCCAATTGAAAGTTACTATCTAATTCAATCTCGCTTAGTATCACAATAGGACTTCAGGATTTTCCAAACTTATTTTACAATACAAGCAATATGTTCTCGTCTTGGCGTTACTGTTGATAAAAACGTTTTTGGTATGAAAGCTTATTGGACCTGGACATAGGACTTTCTATTTGGAAAAAATTAGGCTAATTTCACAGCTGTGCGGGTGCAAGTTCAGTGCGATTGAGCTGGTTGGCATCGAACGGGCATGTTACGATCGTGACAGGTGTGCGACGCAGGCCCGGATCTAGAGGGGGGCAAACCGAGGCACCCGGACGCCAGTATCAGCGGGCGCCAAAATCGTCATATATATGCCCCTCCTGTTGGACTTGGGAATGATTGGACATGGGGCAGTACATTTAGGGTATCCTATATTTAGGGGGACACCCCCCCCCCCAAAAAGTGGGCTGCTGGGGCGCCATTAGCAACCACGAAATTCGTATCCAAAATAACCGATCTAGAGCGGCCTACATCCAGCGCTTTCTAGCGATCTTAGTCAAGTTGTCAGACCACCTAGTGGGTGGGTGTCCTACGCTTCGCATGTCAGTACTTGGTCGCCATTCGAGAACCTTTTTGCCTCATCGGCCATCGGCTATGTGTCCCGCCCACTGCCACTTCAACGAGCTAGTCAGTGATTTTTGTAGTCCTACGAATTTTCTCATTTCTGATTCGATCACGTAGGGAAACACCGAGCATAGCCCTCTCTATAGCGTTTTGAGTGACCTTGAGCCTTCTCATGAGACCCATAGTAAGGGACCACATTTCAGAGCCATAATGTTATCACTGTATTTCTTACTGAAATTCGTATAGTTGAGTTTATTACATTTCATATGGCTTGTACAAATTCGTAAGTGAGAATGAAGTCGACCTTCGTGGCGTTGTGGTCACCATGCTAGTCCGTCACCCAAGAGGTCCCGGGTTCAATCCCCGGTCAGGGCAAGTTGAAAAATGGCCTTTCTCAAATTGTCCTATATCCCATAACACAAGTCTCGAACTTACTTTGGGGCTAGCTCAATCGTGTGGTGCTCCGACGCGGTACCACAGTGTTAAACTGATTTCATTAATATATGATAAAAATGTACAAACAATGTACGTAGTAGTACGTGAAAAATTAAAAATTGTACGTTATGTATTTATTAGAAAAAAAGGGATGGTCGTGGTACCGCCAAAGAGCGTGCTTTCCTGCGGTACAACACACAATTCTAAAAAGTCTTATATAATTATAAGGATTGCTTAACGAGAAAAAAATGTACGTTAATTGTTCATTGTCATTTCCAGTTTAATTCTTGTAAATGTCTTACATTTATATACTTTCTTTACAATTACAAAGTAAATCACTTAACTAAACATAAGGTTGATTTCCGTTTATGATTTAATACAACTATCACCATTATGCTTTTGTATATATTCATTGT
This sequence comes from Acrobasis suavella, assembly GCA_943193695.1. Taxonomy (NCBI): domain Eukaryota; kingdom Metazoa; phylum Arthropoda; class Insecta; order Lepidoptera; family Pyralidae; genus Acrobasis; species Acrobasis suavella. The sequence goes on along the minus strand of OW971934.1, from coordinate 6,533,004 downwards.
CCCGATATATTAATTCATTATTTATTTATTTATAATATTATTTTTTTATTTCCTAATTTGTGCCTCGAAAATGACCCTTATTTCAAAAAAATATTTATTTACTTATTTTTCCTTTAATCTGCAGCTAGTATTACTTATTTTTCCTATGAGCAATGATCTATATTTTGTATTTTTTAAGATCGTAGTTTCGAAGATCAGGGGAGGAACGGTAAATTTTTCTTCTTTTATGAATAAAATGACCACCACTCGATGACTCATAACGCTATTATTAGTTAACTCGCGTCTTACTATGACGATTTTAAATGTAATATTTTATAGTAATTTAAAAACTTTGTATATTCATTTAAAAATTGTACGGAACTCTCTCCACGCGAGTTCAACTCGCATTTGGCCCGTTTCTTTTTTTAATAATGTAGTTAAATAACTACTTTATATCTTAATACAATGTAGTCAATTTCTTTTTTTAGTAAATATATTTTATAAAACGCTTGAATACTTTGTACTATAACTGTTTCATCTGTACAAAATATTATAAATAAATAAATAATAAATATATCGGGACAATTAATATATACAAAAGCATAATGGTGATAAGTGTATTAAATCATAAAAGGAGGTTAACCGTATGTTTAGCTAAATGATTTACTTTGTAATTGTAAAGAAAATATATAAATATAAGACATTTACAAGAATTAAACTGGAAATGACAATGAACAATTAACGTACATTTTTTTCTCGTTAAGCAATCCTGATAATTATATAAGACTCTTTAGAAGTGTGTGTTGTACCGCGGGAAAGCACGCTCTTTGGCGGTACCACGACGACCCTTTTTTTCTAATAAATACATAACGTACAATTTTTAATTTTTCACGTACAGTAGGCCACATAGCAAAGTATACTACCTCTATACTTTCGGTACTACGTAATTGTTCTGTTGGTGGTATACTTTTCTAAGTGGCCCACTGTACAACTACGTACATTGTATGTACATTTTTATCATTTATTCATGAAATCAGTTTAGCATTGTGGTACCGCGTCGGAGCACCACACGCTCAAGCAGTGTAATTTGTCCCTATATATTTATTTATTTAAGTCCCCGACATAAAGAACTTGACAATTACAACTATACAAGAAGCGGGCATATGTAAGCCACCCGGAGCCTACTCCGTACAAAACGATCCGCGTTGCTGTGAATTGTGATGTTCTAGAGTCTCACGTGTGTTTCCGCACCGGGAGCCCGTGCAGGCAACGCCGCGAGTACCAGCTAGTCTTTCATATAAATTGAGTAACACACCACACGGTCTCAAGCCGTGACTGACTTACGATTTAGTACTTTCAAAATGCTAAATTTGTTGGGCAATAGATTTTGTTTCAGCTCTGCCCTCTGCTCTTTAGCTATATTCTCGGAATTGGATAGTAGAATAATTAATTTAAGGCTAGGTAACGGCTGAGATTTGGACGCGTTTCATGCGTCGGCTATTTTTTGTAAACAAGAAAGTTAGTCGCAATTCGTGCGTCGTTGATTTAAAACCATAGATTTACTAAGCATTCAGACATATGACATATTAAAATAAAAAATCATTTCTTTTTAAATTGTAAAGGAAATAGAGAAATAGTGAATCATTATATAATATTATAATAATAATTCGATGCCTAACAAGTTGATATGAAATTACTTAATATTAGTTTAATATGACGCCATGTGTTACCACTTAGTAAATCTACGGGTTTAAATCAACGACGCACGAATCGCGACTTATTTACTTGTTTACAAAAAACGCGTTCAAACCACGGGTGATAAGTAGAAAACTTTTTCGCACGATAATTTTATTTTTATTTTAGTTTAAATAAAAACACGGTTTACCCAAAGATACTGTCTAGTGAATGTGCTATTGTGTTATACAATGGGTTATTCTTTAGTCAATTATATTAAATGCTGAAAATAAGCTGAATGAAGAGCTAGGACGAATTTATTAAGTACCTAGTACGAGTAAACTTACTGCTTTGCACATACTTTATATGAAGATATTACTCGTAAAGTAAAGTGAATGTGCTTATTTATCAAGTTCTATAATAGGCATGACGTATAGAAAAATATGTGTTGCCTATCGGTTAGATTATTGAAAAATATTGTAGATATTTTTTTCGTTTCTCTGAGGAACAAAACATGACAACGATACAGCGCATTGAAATTTCGTATGACATCACGGCTAGGTACGATTTTTTACTTAGCGGTGACGTCGCAAGCCGGATACTCCGGAACTTTGATGCTCCGTATCTTTGTGAATTTTTACTTTTTTGCCGTACTGTCGCCGACTGTTGCAAACGATCACGTGAGTCACTTGCCACATGTCGATCGGTCACAAATCGACGCGACGGTCACACGCGATTATCGGCGATTCGGCGACACTGGCGTGACGCCGCGCTGCGCTACTATCGCCGACGGTCGCGCGGCAGTTTTTTAACAGTTTATGACTGACATGTGTCAGGCGACCGTTTGCGACAGTCGGCGACCGACGCCGAAAGGTATCGCGAGCGAACTGTCGCTCGTCTGTAAAAGTGCTAAATAGCATGGCCATCAACTAAGGAAAGAAACAACTTTTACGAAAACAAAATCTTAGGCGAATTCTGAACTGGTCGCTCATTTTCTTATTCGACTTTTAAATCCGTACAAGAGGAGAAACAGTTGATTTTTTCTATGTATTTTCTTTAAATACTAGCATTAAACATTCAATCGTATTTTCATACAGGGAGTATCGAGACAATTACTTGACATTTTTATCCCAAATTGCGAAAGAAGCCTACATTCAATTTTGTATTACAACGAGAACTAATTACATAACATGGGCAATGCAGATGTAATATTTGAAGGTTTACAAACCGGTCTGCAATAACATATGAATAGTGACATCAATGTTATTACGAGTATTGAAGAATAAATAAACAACGTAACTGCTCAAGCTGCCTTCCAGCCATCACGTCTAACTCCAGTGCCCCTCAAAGCAAGGTACCAGTTTGTAGGGTTTCGTACCATAAGGGTAAAAACGGGACTCTATTTCTAAGACTCCGCTGTCCATCTGACTGTCCGTCAACAGGTTGTCTCTACCGTGATACCTAGACAGTAGGAATTTTTACAGATGATGTATTATTTATTTTACTTTTCTAAAATACTAAAAACAGAATAAATTAAATATAAAGGGGGACTCCCGTACAACAAACATGATTTTCTTGCCGTTATTTGCTCGACGATAACGGCAACAGGTATATGCTTGAAATATTCACAGAATGTACAGTTGTATATTCATTTAAAAATAAATAATTAAATTGAAATAAATTTTCCTTCGTGTGCGACTCGTACTTGGCTGGTTATTATTATTCTTCCTGTTTCCACAGGGCAGCTTGCTGCCTTTCCCAGATAATGTTCGACATCAATCGCAGTTTCACCACCGTTTAAAAAAAAAATGGCGTAAACTTCTATGGACTATGGTTTCAGCTTACCTTAATTAGGGTCAATGTTTATAGTATTATTCCTTAACCATTGTTATTTCCCTTTTATTCTTTCTTTCCTATTCATTTGCGTAAGCCAACACTGGTGTTAGATAATGCATACCTATGTCCGGCAAGTTTGGTCAGCAAATCATTTACCGTAGAGACTTCGATGCGCAAGCGCAATGGAGCAATCCTTACGATTTGTCATGGAGCGGATTGCCACAAAAAATGAGATTTGTTCAGTTGCCACATAGGATAGGCGGTCTGTTTGATCAGATTTAGTAATAATTTAACATATTCAATACGTTACTATTTGCTAAAGGTACCGGCACAATAGAAGCTTTGAAAGGAGTCATGTGAACGGTGTTGTATGTAATGAGGTGTCGTGTAAAATGTGACATCGATACACTAGTCTCTAAAAATCTCGAAAGAAAACTAGGTAATCAAACTAAATCGAGCAATTTTTTGCGTATTTCCTAAAGAATTCCTTAACCTGTTTATATAAAGTACATAATTATATTAATTGATGTGGAACATTATACCTTCACATGTCCAATATAAATAGGCCCAATCGAACTTGGTCGCATTTGCTTTCAATGATAGGGAGGGCAGTAACAGACGTGCGACAGTATGTGCGCGATCCTGCTATTTTTATATTAAAATAACACGAATTTTCGAAACAGTGTGTCAGCGAAAAACAATATTAATATATGCAGAAATCTCCAAAAATATGTGTATGATTTTCCAAAATTTTCACCATGAATAAAAAGCAGCGTGTCAAAATTACGAGTGGTCAAGACCACTCGTTGCAAATCCTTCGCATATAATACGAAAGATTCAAAAATGCGTTCCCTGGTAGGCAACGGTTGGTGATGCTTGTGTGCTAGAGTCCTATAAAGGGTTATTTATACCAAAGTATGAACATATATTTTGGACTCCCTAACCCATTCCTAGGAATCGACCAATTAGCATAATATTTTCATGTTTCGATATATTTTTCAGCAGCATCGAATATTATTTATATGCGTTTAAAATAGTTTCAGTATATATTTTGTTATGCCTTATACAGGGTGTAAATAAACAATTACTTTAAAAACAAAATGCCTTTCTGAGTGTTAAAAAATAACTGAAATAATGTAAATATTACCCTCTTTCTGGCTCGTTCGGCTAACGTCCAAATCAATGAAACTCTGAGGAAGAAGAATACTAATGAAAAGACATCTCACTTTCATTTAAGGCTATATAAGAAGTCACAATGGAACATTCCCACGTATGTATACAATACAGTATGTGCGAAAAACATTACCCCTTTGAAAATTGGGTAAAATGGCTTACTCTATATGCAAGGTATAGTAGAAGCACAATTTTGTCTTACAGTCGTTGACAATATACATGCATATTCATTATCATTTTCCTCGCAACTTCCCTTGATTTGATTGATATCAAAAAGACACACATAATTACACTCACATTAAATAAGTGCAGAATAAAGTAATATGTGTGCCGCAGCGATAGCAAAGGGTTGTGGCTCAGCGATACGTTTGCTCGGAGAACAAACCATTGGTTTTCAGACACCACCTTGAGATCCACAGGGACGCGTGCAACAATACCATAGGTGTTAATACTATTAATAAATTATCAATATGCAAGAAAATCATATCATATTCATTAAAAATGCATATAAATATTAAATTGAATTTTAATTTTAATAAAATTATTAAGAAATCAGCATCATAATTCGGGATAAATCACTGGTATTGGACTGACCATGATTCTAAATTAGTGCACTTTATAGTAAAAAAAAAAAAAAAAAAAAAACAAATATAAAATTAAGTAAGCATAGTAAGCATGCCACCGGAGCAACTAAGTCTGAAACCCTAGTTTTTGATTTTTAAGTAGCATAGATTTCATATGTTTTTTGAACGTAAATTGAGAGTTTGCGCTTCTTAATGGAGTAGTTATATTATTCCAGCACTTAGTTGCTTGGTAACGAAAGCTGCCCTTAAAAGCCACATGTTTATGTATATGCATGGCCAATAGTGGGCGCATAGACCCTAGTTTTAGCACGCTCAATAATGCGCTAAATGTGGCCTTTGAGGTTCACCCTGGGCTCTGTGTAACCCCTTAGAGACAAAGACATGTTAGTATGTCTGTATTGTAAGAATCCGTTATAATAACTGACGGAATCACTCCATCTAGTGATGAAAGCCAAGTGCAATAAATTCGCAATAGTCATCAAAACCGTACATGCATATTCAATAGCGTAGATTCTACGCATAATTGGACCCAGAAATGCGTACCTATGGGTCTGGATAACATAAAACAGATGTCAAAAGGCGGCCTTATCGCAACTGCAATCTCTTCCAGGCAACCTAGGTACTTGGAGATGTTTGACGAAAACAGGAGAGGTGCAAAGTTATACATAAAATATATATAGGCAAAAAAGAAAGAAATAGCTCTAAATACAGTCAGTAATTATATACTTACACTTACATAATATATACAATGACATAGATAAGTACATACATAATTAATTGTATACATACATAAAATAAATACACATGTACGGTTAGCCTTAAAAGTGGAGTCTCAATTTTTCATACATTTAGTATGAGAAATTGGGACTCCACTTCAGAGGCCTACCATACATAAAAAAGATAAACCGAACAAGATAAGTAAGGAAAATAAAATAAGTCATATTATATTAAAGGTAGGTAGTGTGACTTCACTTGAGATTATATATAGAGTATAGGTACTTACCTAATAAATTTTATAAAGCTCCGATCAAAATTATTCGAATTATTGTCGACCATACAAGATCTACAAACTGTATATTATTTAAGAAAACTCGAATGATGTATTTAAAAAGTATTTCCTTTTTTCTGCCCTAACTAAGTATAAAAAAATATATTTGTATCGTCTACTCACTTGTTTTTCGGTCATTCAGATTCAGGGGCCTATCTGACCTTTTATAGCAGTCTTGTTCTAATATTACTTTGTCAATTCGTACCATGACCAATAGAAAAAAACATTAGACACATTGTTTTAATATTGTTATCAGACACAGAAAGTAATGGACTTATACAAAACACATTGCGGTATCTCACTTTCATTCATTCGTTCTGTCACGTCACTAAGCAGGAATATAACAATTTTGTTTTAAGAGCTCATGATGCGATTTAAAACAATATTATTATAAGCTTGAATCAAAACGGAACTATTTTTTTTTCTTATAAAGTTCATACCCACTGAACTGATTAAATTCATTATCCTACTAATGATTCAAAAAGGTATAAAAATGGATAACTAGTCCCCATTACTGTTATTTCCTTCCTAGAATCAAAATGCTAACGGAGGTAAGTGGTATACTGGATATTGCTACAATATGTTGTTCACGCATGTTTTACAATCTCGCGTATCGGCACGGATTTCGTAGGAGTAAGGGCGCTTACAGACTAACCACAGTATGCCCGCGACAACTGTCGGCGATGGTCGGCGACATTTGATTATCAGCGACTATCGGCGACTGTCGTTAACTGACGCGCGGCAGTTAGTGACAGTTTGACATGTAACACGCGACCGATTGTGACAGTCGGAAACCGTCGCTGATTATCGGCGACACAAGTCAGCAACGGACTCTGACCTGTATCGCTGACTGTCGCCGACCGTCGCCGACGGGTGTCGCGTGGATACTTTCGTTCGTCTGTTGGAGCGCTAAGTTAGAGGGAACATGTTGTAGAATTTAGGCTTGGTACCACGAATTCTCACCGATCTTTTCTCATCCTTCACTTGTCACTGTACTGGTTAACTTTTTAATAGGTCCTCCTCCTCGTAATCATCATTGTTAAGGGTCGTGACCTCCATGGGACAACTTCTTCTCACTGAAAAACTTTTTATAAGGAACTGTTTAAGTTTTTGGTTAGTGTTCATGTCCTAATACTAGACAAAAGCCTACTCTTTTTCCTTCCACAACTCTCTGTCATTGGTCTAACACTCTTAACTCTCCAATCCTGTTCGAATGCTTTCAAGTCGTCGTGATTCCAACGGATGATGTAGAAAGAGAGGTAGACCGAAGACAAGGAAATTCCTGAACAAGTTTATTTGCAAATAAAAAAAAAAACCCCGACTTTCAAGCGTTTACAATAGCTTTTGCACAGCTGAACGCGCCGATTTCCACTCAACCACCGCAAATAAACTTGCTTTCACGAAAAAACCCGCATCTAAATCATTTGTATGAAAGCAATGATATCATATACAGATATTGGCGTCAAACTTATAACACCTCTTTTATGTCGGGGGTTAAAAAATACAGCTAATGACCAATATTCAGATGATTGAATTTTGTGATGGAGTGTCAATAGGTTTAGTTGCGATTCGATTATATCTTCTCTCTCCTTGCCATATTTAATGCAGTACCGGCCCCCTTTATACCTTTGCACCAATTTTGACAGTTTTGCGTCATTTCTGGGCTTATACCAAAGCAACGTCTTCATATCATTGGAGATAGTGCGACTCCAGGTTACTACCTGGTCCTCTTCCTCTCTTTCCGTCCTGTGTGTCCATTAATTTTCGTATCATGTAGTCAATTACATGCCCGTACCACCTCAAGCGATTTCCCTGAGCTTTTTGTGTATTTTTCCTAATTTTATAAAAAAAAAAAAAATATTTTATAGAAAAAAAATTTTTCCTAATTTTATAGAAAAAAAATCCTAAAATTGCTTTAAAATTACTGGTGTATTAAATTATGCCTTAAAAATAAGGTAATTTTTTTTTCATATATTTTCGGTGCATAAGCCTTTTATTGTTACACCTTGACCAACCTAGCATTGTACATATAATGAAAACAAAAATATTACTTTTGAAAATCCTTTTAATCGTGTTTCATAACACAAATTATTTATTTAACCGTAGAAATCGTAGAACGTGTGTTTTTTTCTATTTTAGTAAGGTTTAACTCGATATAAGGTTTAAGCTTATAAACATCCAATATTTTAAAAAAAGGTCAATGAAATGTAACTTTATCTAAAAAAAAAATATTTTCCGTTGCATTTGTTACTTTACTAAAAAAAATGAATCTTGTATCCTTTTAATGACGGTTTTTTCTTTAGCTTTTCTTATTCGATATTCTTCTAATAATGTCATACAAAATTAATTTCGGAGCAGCCTAGATATAGTTGGCAAAAAAAAAACTTCACTTGCCGATTTACAATCACTTGCGAGTATTAAGACACCGCTAGGGTTGTGAAATCACCCGGCCTGAGCACTCCGGCTCTCAGTAGTAAGCCAACCACGGTGACTAGCTGCTGCCCAGCGACGCAACCTTCGCACAACCCTGGTGAGTGACCTTGAACTTGAAAATTTTGAAATTGGATTACTGGACTAAGCGGACTCAAATTGGGTTGTGAAAAGGTGTTGTGAACTTCACCTTGATGTGTTGTGAAATTTTTTGTGAAATTGTGTTGCTGAAATATTTCGTTATTTTTTATAAGTTATTTTTTTAAATATCTCTTTTCTCATTTTATATCATTCTGATCTCCGTTTAAATTTTCCAATTTTTCAGCCATATAGTGAAAACTACATTTAAAAGTAAATATCTATATACATAAGTATAACGTATTACACTTTCAGACAAACCTTAAGATGAAACATTTACATAAACTCGACCTTTCGTGTTGTAAAGCTTCGATGAAGTAACCAAAATATATCTGCCCACCTGACATTTGGTCATGAAGGCTTTGATATACCTAAGTTACATTAAGTCATATGACCTTGACCTGTATTCACCATGATGAGCTATGGTGAGATTCTATATACGTAATATAAAAACTATTCATAGTGAGGCACAGAAATGAAAATAAAATAAAGGTAGGAAGTAGGTATGTAAAAAATACCTACAGTTCTAATCTTTTTCTTTTACATTTTATCAACACAATGTTGGATACTTACTAATAGTAATTAGTTATTTGACAACCTCCATGGCTTGTATGTAATGATTAAGACTCTGGTCTGCCTCGTGGAAGTTAAGGGTTAGATTCTCAGCCAAGGTAAGCTGGAAAATGGCATTTTACATATTGTTGTCTTGGTGATTATCTATACAATGTGGAAGGGACATACCCGTAATAAATCGAACCATGGGCTGTACTAGATCCCTATAGTACATATACAGTCAAAAACAAAAAAGAAATTTGACATTCCTAATATTCCCATACAAATTGCTGGGCGGCTGCACACTTTTATTAGGAAATTACGAAAATTTTTTTTGTCCTTTCCTAATAAAAGTGTGCCTCTCTCTGTCCAAAGTCTCCATTTCGTTAAATAAGTGTGATTTAAACCTATTTATTTATTTATAATATATCACGTTTGTCGGGGGATGCAATTGCATATTCCGAGAATCAGTTTTACGATCGCGTTTAATTGTCACTTATTTGTATAGTTTTATTTTTTTCGCCACCATGTGTAAAGGTCAGAATTGTACAAATCTAAGGGCGCAGAGCCGCAAGGAATATTGCTTTTACGTAAAAAAATCGCATTGAAATCGGGCCGTCCGTTTGAACGCTACGATGCCACAGACAGACTGACAGACGACATTAGCGCCAAACTTGTAACACCCCTCTTTTTTTCATAAAAATAAATCTCTGTAAATCATCTTTTCATTAAACCCTGACAAAAAAAGAGGGGTCTTTTTTTGTCAGGTTTTAATGAAAAGATGATTTACACATATTGTACATTTTTCGAATTCCAGATACAAAAATAGTGCTGCATGACCTTGACCTCGTTTTGTCACTTTCACAGCGGGGTAATTAAATAAAACATTACATACACTTGACCTTGGGTTTGGCAACAGTGATGAAAGTATCGTTCTTGTTTAGTAGACTGAAATAATTACATTACCCATTTCTTTGTAATCTTGTATAGTCTGCTCGTTCAATTGGCTGGAATGCCCTCAGCCAGCGTGCTGACAAAGAGGCATCGGTTTTTTCATAAGGCGCAGACTTAGTGGCGCTCGAAATCCATGCACACTAATACATCAAATGAACAATAAGGCTAAGAATTTACTGCAAAATTATTTACTTTTAAAGCACTTGCTTGAAAACTGCTACAAACCGGAGCTCGAGCAGGGATATTAATAGATAAAGATCCAAGACCCAGGGTCAATCTGAAAAAGATCATTTTCCATCTTGACCTGACCGGAAATCGATCCCGGGACCTCCAGTGTGGCAGCCTGGCATGGTAATCAGTTGGCCACAGAGGTCGTAAATCTAACCATAAAACGACCCATGTGGTCGTATGTACCTACTTGAGGTCAATGGTAATGGTAGCACCTTGACATGGTGTGGCCACTAATTATGAAAGACATTATGACTGCAAGCGTTTCTCTGATGGTTCTTGGTGCTTACTATATTACGTTATATTTCCGGGTCTAAAAGAGGATGTTTCAAAGCTAAGTAAACAAAGTGGAGAAGAGAATTCAGGAAAGAAGACACGGGTCAGTAAGCACAGCTTAAAAATACGGACGGGGTGAGCTAAGGCACAGAATAAGTACTAGTACTCACGTAAAGAAGTCTCAGTCAGTAAAGAAATTTGAAGAAATATCTATTACTCAATGTTCTTAAGGATATGGTTTAATTTAGCTCGCGTCAGAACTTAGCACCTTTTCGTTTAGATATGTAATTACCCATTATAATCCAATTTCATTCTTATTACCCTGGACAAACGATTCATACCACTGAATTTCCCATTGCGCAGTGGTCGCAACGTGCATGTTAGTAACGTGTGTATGGAGTGACACAGGTCTGACTGCTGTAAAAGAAATATTATCGGGTCTCAAACCCAAGAACAGCCGTTCAAAGTGGAAAAGAAAAAACTGGAAAGCTGACTTAAGATATTTATTTAGATTAGAGATTTTTATAGCCGGGCCTATAAAAGAAATGCTTCCACGTGTAAAAATGACTCTCAATCCCAAGGAACACTTTACGAAGTGGAAAAAAAAACTGTCTCGGAAAGCTCTACAGTCTACAGCTAACCTAAACGATGGTTCGAGAAAATATTGTTTTTGGGTTAACAGAGTGACATTAAAAAGTGAAAAGAAAAGTAAAGTCTCTTTTGTAAATTTGCATCAAATAAAGTACTTTTCTTTCTTTCTTTCTTATTACACTTGAATACTAAGAAAGATCGAGGCAATCGTCAAAAAAAAAAAAAAAACTAAATGTATCGTTCTTGAAAAGTTTGTCACTAACACGTGTCTGTGATCTTAGTCGACTATGATAACAAAACGTGAAGTTATTCTTGCACTAAGTGTTGTAACGCCGAAAATTCGCGAGTATTTGCGACACTTGCTTTGTTTTTTTATACTTTATTATGTTTATTACAACAATGTCAAAAAAACTAGATGTTTGCAAAATTAAACTCGTACTTACTTATAACGGCAATATCTGAAACACGATGTAAAGACACGCTTACTTTGAAAAAATATTTTAGAAATTGTTAAACGGGTATTTGTTAGATAATAATTCCAAAAATAAGGAACTAAGTAAAGATTCATTTCAAACAAGGCAAAAAATTTAAAGAATTTTATACCATACTATCACATCTTTATGCCTAATGGGGCAGACAGCGCACCTTTAATCTTATCTTGACATTGAAATCTACAGAATAACTCAGAGTTGCAGAAGGCATTGGGAAGAGTTGTTAGGAATAACATTGCTCGATCATAAAAAAAATGAAGTGATTCGAAAGAAGACCGAGGTCAGTGCCGTTGTTTAAAAATAAAACTACATAAATGGAAATAACAATAATGGCAGCAAGTAGGCGGACCAGAAGGGTAATGGAGTGACGACCATGGGCCAATAAGTGAGGTAGAGGACACCCAACACTGCGTTGCGCACGACAATGCTGGTGACAAGGGAGAAACAGAAATGGCGAGATATGGATTCTAACAAATTACAATTCTAACAAGTTTCAATCAAAGGTTGGTGTAAGTGCTTTGATTGCTTCAAGGAAGTCTTCGGCGACGAATTTGTACGAGTTCACTGGTTTTCATAGCTGATCGAGTGGCGGAGGGCGCCTAGAGACGTCACCACAGTCCAAAACAAATATCATTACACCCGTACTCTGACTGTTTACTTTAGCGTATTACTCATGAGCATGAACATTTGTAACACCAAACCATACTTATTTCATAAAATAAAGTCCACTAGAATTAATTTGCAAAATAATTTAAAGCAAACCTCATCTGAACACCTTGACTTCTCGCCAAAAACTTTTATCAAAGGGCCGTTGCTGTTTTCATAGGGTTGTAAGCTGAAGTTAGGGTCAAACTGCTAGTTACAAAAACTAAAAACTATAAGCCCAAAGATCGAAACTCCTTCAATCGCGCCTTTCAACATATAAAACAAATATTGTGCGATAACCTTCAAGCGGCGGTGGGAGAAGTGTCCACGTCCAGTGAGTTGCGACACCAGTTGCAACATGCGTTTTTGCGTCCGGTCCCCTATTCCGTGGTATCGATAAATACCGTGTGTTGGCGTTGGGAAATTAATCGATGTTTCGATTAAGCAATGTGCACCACTATTTTATTCATAGATTCGGACAGTCAAAACCAAAGCCGAGGGTTGTTTCAAACGTTTAGCTATACCTACGAACGCGAAAACTTCTATTTGCAATCATGTTATAAGTACATTTGTATTAGTCCTATTGATATTGTCACTATTCACTAAATACAATATATAAACTAAATGAAAAAACCGTCTTGCCCATGAAGCATGGTAACAAGAACGCTGGCTGCGATTTCGCACTAGATGGCAATGCTAATCCGTTGAGCGAAAAATCAGCCCTCTTGTCACCAGGTGAACTACCACAGATCTAGATGTACAGCTACCAGCCGCGAAGAAATCTCCTTAAAATAATATTGGTATTAGTATAATTAAAAGTTTCCTAAGTTGCTTTTAGCCCTTTTTCTTGATTCACTTGTTAGGCCGGAAAAAAGCAGTCAATATATTCTAAGTTTATTATTATGCTCCCGTACCTTCACTGAAAATTTCTTTATTTTTAACCGACTTCAAAAGGAGGAGGTGTCAATTCGAATGTATTCAATATTGCACTAAATCAATAAATGCAGGACATAATTGTCTCAAAAACTAGGAAATGCGCAAAAGGCGGCTTTATCGCTAAGCAATTTCTTTCAGGCAACCTCGCTATATAAAAATAAGTGATGGGAAATTAGGTAGAGCGGGTAGTATTTATGTTTTTTTATGTATGTTCTTTGATTACTTGAAGACGATTGAACCAATTTGGAAAGTTCTTTTATTGTTTGAAAGGGCATACGAGTACTTGTCAAGTGGTCCCATATTTTTTTCTATCAAAATCGGTTGTTTGATGTTGAAGGTAGTTTTCAGTTTTGAAAAGTTTTATATATATAAAAATTCCAACATTATGTAGGTAGCTATAGAATAATTCTTCATAATTTTTTGTTGTCATTTTGCATAACTATCACATATCAAAATATTTATAAATGAATTTGTAAACAATGTAATGTAAATAGTCATACAATGTCAAAGCATATGCCATTCAAACAATGTGTTTATTGATATGCATAATAAAATTAATGCTATGTTGCTTCTTGTAATCGGGGGGCACGGAAGTGCCCCCGCCAAGACGATACAACGAAGTCCCAAGGGCGGTACCTACCTTTTCTCGATCTCGAAAGATCTCAAAATATTTATGATAAACTACCGAAATCATTACAATTAGAACATAATGACAAAACATTTGATTAAAATCTTAAAACTTTGTTATTGACAAAAGGTTACTATTCGGTTGAAGAATACTTAGAAGACAAATTACAAAACTAGTTTTAAAGAATTCTCAAGCCGTTCATCAATTATTATACTGACATTTATACTACATATTTATATTATTATTTTTTGACATTACTATTATTGAGATAAATGAAATGTTTAAAGGTATCAGAAAACACACCCAATTTAATTGAATTAAAATGTAATAGAATTTCCCTGAAATTAATACCTAACTTATAAGTTGATGTAACAGCTGACATTCAATTCAATTACTAACTTGTTACTAACAATTTCTGACATATCCCAAACGTAATATTTCTGAAATCACTATTATTATATAAACTCAACTACATACTTAAAGATCGCAACACCCTGCCAGGGTTCATGTACTTATTTACCTACTAACCATGTAATAGTATAAGTGCATGTAAGCGAGAAATAAAGAAAGCATCCAGCACATACTGGAGACCATTTTGGAGGATAAACTACATACCAGGCCACTCAAAAAGTATTACGAAAAAGTTTTTATATATGTGAGACTGGCCAGTTACAAATATCAATCTCTTTTTAAAATTATTATTATTTATAAGTAAAAAAGGTACGTTCTAAATTTAAAATTTTCCTCCTAATTTTTTGCGGATTAATTCAAATTATCGTGTCTCATTGAAAAATGGATCTGATCCGAAAATATTTTCGCGCTATGATTTTTTTGATACAATTTCAAGTGACGCCTGAAACCGGTTGAATCGTACGATAGGCTTCAAATGGCATTTTAGGGTGAAGGTCCTTCTAAAACAACCGTGTATCGTTGGTACAACGAATTCAAGCGCTATCGACTAACAATGGGGATGAGGAAAGAAATGTTACTTAAGAAAACGTGCTAGCAGTGAAAAACTTAATTCACGACAGTAGGCGAGTTACGTATCAGGAGATTCAGCACATCCTGCAGATTGGATCAGAAAACGGTGCCTCACAACCTTGCAAAAGCAAGCCCGGGTGGAATGGTGTCGCGATATGATAAACAAATTTGAAGCAGGCTCGTCTCGGCGTGTTTACGACATCATTACAGGTGATGGGCCCTGGATTTATCAATAATGGTGTGTTAGGTGTTTCAAAATGAATCAACGCCTACCAAAGTGAAACGATATAGAAGCGGGGGGAAGATTTTGATAGCGAAGTTTTTCAATTTGTCTGGCTACTTGGTGTCAATTCCTTTACGGAATCAAAGAAGCGTCAACGCCGAATGGCTTACTACCAAGTGCTTGCCAGAAGTTATCTTGGTTGTGAGGAACAAGCGACCAAACACAGGGCTCCGCGGGCTACTGCTCCATCACGACAACGCGCCCGCTCACACCGCGCTCAAAACGAGGGACTTCCTGGACAGCAAGCTGGCCAAACTCCTGGGTCACCCTCCTTACAGCCCTGACCTAGCACTACGTGACTTCCTTTTATTCTCGAAAATAAAAAAATCTGCTCAAAGGGATACAATTTTCATCGCCGGAAGATGCGCTGTCAGCGTTTGAGCAGGCTATAAACGAGGTGCCTGCAGCGGACTGGAAAAAGTGTTATGAAAATTGGTTTAGACGCATGAAACTTTTTATAAAGGCTGGTGGAGAGTACTTTGAAAATAATTAATTTAAAAAATACCATTTTTTTATTTTTCGTAGACATATCGTTATATTCTATAAGTACATATTGAACAAGTCATCTTACGGTTATATCTGCTAATCACAATGGAAAAAAAGCATCTGGTAGTAGTGAATGTCTCAATTTTGTAAGAGCGCGAAATAAAAACTTTTTGACTTCGCAAATCGACGCAATAGCATTTGCAACTCTGTTACCATTTGTGTGTAATTCAGGCAGCCACTGTAACAATTTTGTACACGAAGTTTTTAATTATATGTTTTTAATTTAAATTTCAATATATGAAAAAAAAACTTTTTAAAGATTTATACAACGTGAAAGGGACATACCCGTAATAAATCGAACCATGAGCTATACTAGATTACTGTAGTATAGTGAAATTAAAATAACAATAAAATAACCAAAAAAAAAATTCGAGATTCCAGTACAAATTTCCCGGGCGGCTGCACACTTTTGTATGGAAATACCGATTTTTTTTGTGTTTTGGCTGCTATTTTAATTTCATTATGCTATAGTGATTTGGTATAAGCCTGTGGTTTGATTTATAACTTGATGATATTGCCGATGAAATGGATATTAGTTTTTCATTTTCTTTATTTTTTTAAGTTATAATTATCATTTTGGTAGCCAATTTTATTTTTCTCTTTTAATTCCTTAAGGGCGCTAAAGCTTTTTTACGCACATTTGCGAAAAATTGCCACTTTTGGCTAATGAGCGTAGAAAAACTTCACGTTCTCACTTTAAATTGTAAACAGTAGTTCATAAAACATAAGTAGTTTGAAGGGTTATCTAGGGTCTGACAAGGACCAAATTTTAAATGATATCTCCGTTTCCTTTCAAATGATTTATTTCAAATGGGGGCAGCACTGGACCCCAGAAAATTTAGGTAGTTAATTGTGTTATCTAATTTCTAAAAGTGTAATACCCAAATAAGTCCATGCGCTACCACAAAAAAAATGAAATTCATGAATTCCTAACGCCGTTTCAAAAGCCGGCCATTACCCAAGCCCAGAACGGACGGCCTTGCTCAGATAACTGAAAGAACATAAGCAATTATTGCCAGTTGACAGTTGAATGAACTTTGCACAGTCAGACAGCTATACCTATATAAAATTACAGAGTGCATTACTTTACTTCTACAGTGTGTATTTTTTATACTTGATCAAACAAAATGTGCGGATATTAGACGAAACATTATCGACAAAAATGAAAAAAAAAATCATATTGTTAGTTTTTTTTTCTTTACTTTAATTTTTTTGTCAATTATTTTTAACTAATTTCCTGTTTGGTATTGTTAATTATTTTTTACTTTATTAGCTTTTTGAACTTTGCAGTCTTCAAATGAGACAACTTTGAAGAAAATACGTCGTTTACTTAAAGAGAAAAAAAAATCGAAGCACGAACTTTCAAAAAAATAAAATTAAAGTGTTAATAGCGATTTTTTTTCGGTTTTTTATTGATAATATTTCGTCTAATATCCGCAGATTTCGTTTGATCAAGTATAAAAAATACACATTGTATTTGGTTTTAATTTGACACATCAGTATACAAGGAATATTTGGATTTGAGACATTTGTATACATGCAGGTAGACAAAAAAATTTTGGTAAACAAAATATGTTTACCAAAATTTTATGGGAGGAATTGAGTTCATGATACTGAACAACTTTCCCCAAGAAACACGTATCGATACGTGGAAGGGACATACCCGTAATAAATCGAACCACGGGCTATACTAGATCACTATAGTATAATAAAATCAAAATAACAACCAAAAAACTAAAAATATTTGGCATTCCCATACAAATTGCCCGGGGCGGCTGCACACTTTTGTATGGAAATGTCGAAAACTTTTTTGTGTCTTGGCTGTTATATTAATTTTATTATACTATATGATCTAGTAAAGCGCGTGGTTCGATTTATTACTGGTATGTCACTTCTACATTGTACAAAAAAACAATTCCGGCCTCTTTAAAGTTGATCGGTCAATTTTAAAAAGGCCGAACTGACACGAGTTTGTGTGGAAAGCAAAAAAAAATATTTTCTTATATTTCAAAGTGTGGTCCATGGACTGAATTTATCCTAAATAGTATCGGTCGTGTTTGTCTTATATTTTGTTAAGCTATAAGAAAAAACTAACAAGCTGGGCCCTTGTGGCTATTTAAATTTTGGGTGTAAATAGGAAAAACTATGAATTTATATTTACTTAGATGAAAGCTGTTTTTTAATTATTTAATCGTAGGTAAAACAATTAAAAAACAATCTCTACCTATGAAAAAAGAAGATCAAAAAAATGTGATGACTTTAAACTAATAATTCAATTTTTTACACTAAAAAAAAAACAACTGACTTCATTTTCTTTCAAGAGTTTCTTTCATATCTCCAAAGTTCTTCATCATATCTTCACCAAATAAATATGGGATCAAATTGGTGCTACAAGCTTTCAAATAAAAACAGAATCATCAAAATCGGTCCACAGTTGACGAAGATATCGCGTAACATACATACAAAAAAACATATAAACGAATTGATAACCTTCTTCTTTTTTTGAAGTCGGTTAAAAATGGTGCTCAATAGGACTAATAGTATAAATTACATGGCACCATTTAATATAAAACATCGCATGGTACTCGTATACTTACTTGACTAACATCAAAACCAGCAAACCATTTTTATTTATTAATATTGAAAAATAATTTCAAAGTTCATGTGATTCAAGTCGACAAATAATCGATTATGATAATAACCTTAATCTTCGATTGTGAATCGCTTTACATAATTGGCTTGTTTATCGAATTTCGCGAGCTTTCGTAAGTAGGGTGCCGACGGCGTATAAGTATAAATATTTGATCGGGTGACCGGTCTGCAAGCCCTTGAACGGACTGGGGGCATAGTCATACGAATATTGCGATATATAGTGTAGGTTAGTAGAACAAGTTTTTGTTTTTTAAACAATTTTGTGCCTTTTCCATGCTGCATAACTATTGGCCACTTACAAGCACGAAAAGCAAACAAAAATGCATCATTATTTTGATTCTATTTCTACCTTCTCGTCCCGCATCACGTTAAAAGTGGCCTGTGGATCTTAGGGCCCTGGGCTCTGTCTACTAAGAGCCACAAGAAGCAAACATTTGCCCTAAAGATATAACGACGTGATGGCAGGTACAGGAATGCTGCGTTTTAGAAAATTTCAAAACAATGCCTGCATCATAACGTCGCGTTTCTTGCACCCGAATAAAATGTTAGTCGCAGTTTATGAAAATAAAATAAAAAATACCGTCACCGAACCTGTTAACCGATAATTGCCTGTTAACCTATAATTGCGGTTAACTTTAACCGTAGCTACATATAGGTTTCTGCATGATATTACACGTTTTTCATTGTGACAAAAATAAGCTTCATACGCCTAAATTCGACTTACTTAAACCAGAAAGTCACTCTTGGGTCTAAAAATAACATTATTTAACAAACTTCCTGAAACGGTCGTAAACATACCCATGTCAAAATTTAAAATACATGTTAAAAAAGTTTTATTGAATAATGAGTATTATACTATTATAAATTATTTAAAAGATAAAAACGCGGTACACTTCCTATAAATTTTCCATTACACTCCACACATAAAACATAAGAACTGTATTCTCTGTAACAATAATTAGCTTACTGTAAATATGTTAATGCTCTACGATCAATAGGTGACCTTTTCATGCTCACTAAAATGTCCAATCTGGTGGTGGCGTCGCAGATCGGGTCGCTAGATAACCTCTAATATGGTTGAGTTTAACGATGGCTGATCCGTGCGTCAACTCGTGAACGGATGCTGCCGGGAGGGACTGGTCAGCTCGGAGTCGATTTTTTGACTACTTATTATTTCTTCTTATTACGTAATTTATGTTTGTTAACTCGTTCGCAAGCATTACATGTTATAATGTATCAACATTGTATTATGTTAAAAGTATTTATTATTTAAAAAAAGACATAATAATATGACAAAGCTCTTCTGGCGAATAGGCGAGACCAATACTGTGAAAATGAATTTCTTTCGGCGTTTTGGATAAATTAAATTCCAAAAATTACACGTAATGTAAATTATACTTATTGACGTGTAAAAGTGCCTGTAAATGTCTAATTACTGAATAAACATTTGAATTTTGAATTATCCCTACAAATGCGCTTGCATGACTTAACCAAACGGTTGTGCATCACCGAAAACCTAATTGACCTATATAGATAACGGTTACTGTTAACCTTATTGTGTGGGTTAACCTAATCAAAGGATTAACTGAAAAAGGGTTAACCTATATAACTCGGTTACCGTTATGAATGGGTTTTCCGAATACTGGTTTTATTTGCTATAAGCAACATGCAACGTTTAGTACTAATCAGCTGACATTTTTTGTACATTTACATGGGAACTGTCGAATAAAGCCATTTTTCTCACGCGGGTAGGCTTACTTTTCTACGTAAACAATTGTTTTACACTTTAGTTACAAAACTGATGAAGAGATGATAGACATCATTGCGGGTTTGAATATGGTCAAAACAATTCTGCACTTGCGCATGCGCATAGAAAACAGCAATAAACTAAGCTGTAAGCAAATGACCTGGTGCGAGCATCTATTATGAAATCGAAAGAAAAATGTACCTTTATCAGAAATATCCAAAAATAAGTAAATGATTTTTAGTTTGACTAATATTCAATTTCAACAAATGTATATTCTTGTTTGGTATTAATTAGATCATTTTCATATTTTTATTCAAAGTAGCGAATTTTCAAATCGCAGTCTTTTTACTCGTAACAATTTTTCATAAAACGTTTTATAATGTTTGCGTTTTTTTTTCTTGGCACATTTTACCAGTAAATTATTTTTTCGAAAGTTCGCTTAGTTCTACCAAAAAAATCAAAAGCTTTATATCTTTGGATATTTGCATCACTTGATAATGGTCAATTTTTTGTTTCGATTTCATAACAGTTCCGTAATAAGCCTTCTCACAAAGAACTTTCTTTACATAAGCTTTAAATATTGTTATCTGGAATATTAAGGACCGATTTTGGCAATTTTGATGAATCTTTGTCAGTTTCCCTTATCCGACTTACTTACTGTTCAATTAGAGAGACCACTCAATCAATTAGAGGCAAGTAAGAAATTAAGTATACAAAATGGTGGCAACTGTGGAGCCTAATTATTATATTCTGTGAATCATAAAAAAACGTTGCGCACGAGCAAATCTTTAACGTCTTATTAAACGCGGACTGAGTTTAGTACATTGTTCAAATTTAAATCACCATCCGCTAAGGAGCACAAGACTACCCGCAACATATCACCTTCTCTTTTATCTCTGTCAACTTAATTTAAGTACCTAAAGCCTGGTTTACATATTGACAAGTGACCGGGCTTTAAGTTAATTTTCGTTTTATAACAAGAAAAATTCACTTTATAGAAATACCAGTTTATTTGCCAGGCAAATTGAAAAGCCCCCCGATAACACCATCTAGTAATAAGCGGCGGAACTACATGTTCGATGGAATTGATATCCGAAGCTCCATCTACTATCTGAAAGATAAATTAAAAAAACACTGCCTTTCAAGATTTAACCCCAATAAATTTTAAACGGCTGAGCCGATTTTCATAAACATAACTAAGAACTACCGCAGAGGAATTTGCTCTTACGTAAATAGTTCAGACAAGACAGAGACAGACAGACAGCTAGACATAGCTTCAAACTTGTAACACCCTTATTTTTGTCGGGGTTAAAACAATATAAGTCGGCAGCACATTATGTACGATGTCGTAACGCCATTCAGAACGGACGCAGCAAAAACCACGTTCGCATCTGTACACCTTGACCCAGTCGACAGGTTCCGCAGACATTTTTAAGTAGTTTGTCATCAATTTGTCTTGCCGAGGTTCTACATTTAGCATTATTTAGAACTTTTCCTTTTTTTGTCGTGTGTTTCAGTCTAAGTGGCCAGCTGTGTGTCAAATTCCCTTTTTCTTCTTCATAAAAATATACATTTAGCTCTATGTATGTGTTTGTTTCATAAGCAATACTATGTCACAAGTACTTAGTTGGTTTACGACTAATAATCTGGCCTTAAACACACAAAAGACTAAGTGCGTTAATTTTTCACTATTGAATAAACCTAATACTCACATACCTTTGAGTCTTAATGGTCAAGTTCTAGAATGGGTACCCAACACCAAATTTTTAGGCATAACTGTAGACTGGAACTTAAAATGGGATAAACATATTGAGGCCACTGCCAAGAAACTTAGTTCGGCAGCATATGCTGTGAGGAGGGTCAGACGGTGTACTAACGTTGAAACTGCTAGGCTAGTATACTTTAGTTATTTTCACAGCATAATGTCATATGGCTTGCTCTTATGGGGTAAAGCGGCTAACATACATGCTATCTCTGTGCTACAAAAGAGAGCAATTCGGTCGATCTACGGACTAAAATCACGCGATTCCTTAAGAGAGTTATTTAAATCTATAAATATTCTTACTGTGACATCTCAATTTATTTTCGAAAATCTTCTATTTGTTAAATCTAGGTTAAATAATTTCAAGAAAAATAGTGATGTTCACAGTTATAATACTCGCAACAAAAATCAGCTTCATACGCCTAAATTTCGACTTGCTAAAACTAGAAAGTCACTCTTAGGTCTAGGTATAACATTATTTAATAAACTTCCCGAAGCGATCGTTAACCTACCAATGGCAAAATTTAAAACACATGTTAAAAAAGTTTTATTGAACAATGCATACTATACTATCAATGATTATTTAAGAGATAAAAACGCGTGGATACTTCCTAAACATTTTCCATTACACTCCACACATGAAACATAAATAGCTGCATTTTCTGTTACCATAATAAGCTTACTGTAAAAACATGTAAATGCTCTGCGATCAATAAGTGACCAACATATAATTAATATTTTCTCTTGACAAGGTCTGCGAGTTCGGGTTTTTCATGCTCACTAAAATGTCCAATCCGGTGGTGGCGTCGCTGGTCGGGTCGTTGGATTCCCTCTAATATGGTTGAGTTTAACGATGGCTGATCCGTGCGTCAACTCGTGAACGGGTGCTGCCGGGAGGGACTGGTCAGCTCGGCTTCGCTTTTTTTGACTACTTAATATTTTTTATTACGCAATTTATGTTAGTTTACTTGTTCGCAAGCATAACATGTTATAATGTGTCAACATTGTATTATATTATAAGTATTTATTAATTAAAAGACAATTATAATAATATGACAAAGCCCTTCTGGCGAGTAGGCGACCAATACTGTGAAAATGAGTTTCTTTCGGCGTTTCTTCTCAGCAGTGGTCGTTACGAAGCGCTGGTATCGGTAGCTTTTCTTTAAAAAATAAATTAAATTTTAATATACTTTACACGTAACATAAATTATACTTATTGACGTGTAAAAGTGCCTGTAAAGGTCTAATTACTGAATAAACATTTGAATCTTTGAATCTTTGAATCATAAAGCTCTAATACTTAAGCTGCAAAAAGCGGCCACTTGCAGTTCGGTTAAAATACCCCATCTACAATCAAAAGTTATTCATCGAAAATTATCCGAAACTTTATAAAAACCTTACCTAGGTAAGTGTTATTACTCTATGCTTCATGCTACTAGTCTTTGAAAATGACTTGTAGCTTATAAGTCTTCGCAAAATAAGTGATTTGTTCTAAGTAAATTAAAAATATGTGATAAAATATTCCACGAGTGAGATTCGAACTCTCGCCTTTTTACAGCTGTACTATGATCGCACTTCTTATTGTGCTACCGTGACTTCGAATCACCCTGACAAATTTCTTTATCATACACCTAACGCATTTAAGGTATTGTAATGCTATATAAATTAATAATTTATTCTTCTACAAAGCGCTAATAAGTAAACTATAATAACATGGCTCGTATGTCTCAATACAGGATACAGTATATTAAAATAATCAAATTCTTTATTCTTGTAAATTTTCAGTTTAACCTTCAAGAAGCTATTTCAAATTTCAACTAATTTGTTACAAGTATTTCGAAAAAAGGAATTGCAAAACCTTGCCACGCGTCTCGTTATATCTTATTTAATAATATAAGTCACTAAAAAGTTTTGCTAAAATCTTTAAAAAATCTGTATAAATGAGAGTACACGCCACGCTTGCTGGTCTCGTCTGATTTCATTATAACTCGTTCTTATATTCTTGAGAATCACGGAGATACTGAGATACAGAGCATGGTTGTGGATCATTTTCATATTTGAGTACGTAGAGGCTCTTTGAACAAGTTGATGTACCTATTATTTTTATTTATTTAACTTCATTAATTTGTGTAGGATGCACCCAGATAAGTGGACCAAGATTGCTACAGAATGGGTGCCGATAGGCTGTCGTCGCAAGAGAGAACGCCCAATGACTTGGAAATCCATCGCGCAAGATAGAAATCAGTGGCGTACTAGAGGGGACGCCTTTGCCCAACAGTGGGACAGGTGCTAATAAAAAAAACTTTATACACAAATACAAGTGTTATGACGGACTTGTGGGGAATGTAATGTGATGTTCTACTCCCACCAAAACCCATTCCTGAATTTACTTTTGAAAATATAGTACCAGTAGGAGGATAAACGTGTATAGCAAATAAGCTAATAAATTACAAAATTCAATGCAATAAATATTCATTACCTGCGAGTTTCTTTTAACACATATTGTCTGAAATACGTAAATATTTAAATTCATATCATCCAGTGAAATGTCGACTTCAGATTTTTTGCAACACATGCTTGAATGATGAAATTTAAATTATAATTTTGTTTGTCTAACTTTATAATTTAGGAGCTAGTTTGTCCTCTCATACAAGTCGTATAGCTACTTTCTCATTATTCACAAATTTCATAATGTTGCAATTAAGTTTAGTAAAGTCGCAGTTGGCGTTTGTCTATTTAGTTGTTCATAATCATAATCATTTATTTGTCAGACATCAGTACAAAAGTTGTTAGTTTACAATGAAGGGATCCATGCTGCGCCGTCAGGCATACAAATTTTGTTTTTTTAGAAGTTAGTTATACATTCTGTCAATTTTATTGTCGTTACAATTGTATAACATTTTATGAATTAGAAATTATTACATATTATTAGGGTTCCGTAGTAAACAAGGAACCATTATAGTTTGGCCATGTCTGTGTATCTGTCTGTCCGTCCGCGGTTTTACTCAGCGACTTTAAGTAGTAGAAAGCTGTAATTTGGTATAGGTATGTATATTAATTATGCGGAAAAAGTGGTAAACTAATTTTTTTTAATGTAGCTCGCGTACAAGTAAAGTCGTTACATGTGGGGTATTGTTGAATAGGTCTTTCAAAAATATTCTATATGAGCTTGTGAACACCGTTTTTCGATTTAGGGATGCGCGAATTATTGAATATTGAATATAATTATTATTAAATATTCTCTCTTTCTGACGACCTCCGTGGCGTCGTGGTCACCATGCTAGTCCGCCACCTATAGGTCCCGGGTTCGATTCCCGGTTAGGGCAAGTTGGAAAATGGCCTTTTTCAAATTGTCCTGGGTCCTGGATGTTTATCTATATATGTATTTGTTATAAAATATAGTATCGTTGAGTTAGTATCCCATAACACAAGTCTATAACTTACTTTGGGGCTAGCTCAATCAGTGTTATTTGTCCCTATATATTTATTTATTTATTTATTTATTTATTTTATTTGGTTTTAAAGTGAAAATTTTTGTTAGAGTCAAGTGTCCCCCCCCCCCTCTATCTGCTAAACGGTTATATATGGACACGTGAAAAATTTCACAGCTATAGTTAATATAACGAAATTTAAAGAAAAACTATCAAGGCTAAGTAGGGTTTACAAATAAAAAAGTTATAGGCGATCAACTTATAAAATGTACTCGCCAAAGGAAAATTTCATATAAATTCAATAGAAAATTAGTTTTTAGACGTTTTTAGTGGCATGAACTCAAAGTTGGCATTCGTAACTACGAAACCCTACACTGCGCGTGGCCCGACACGCACTTGGCCAATTATTTTTCTCTTATTTGAAACCAATTTTTACATTTAATTTTGTTCTGGGCATAATAAAAGATTCAAGTTTAGTCAGTGTTTGTCAGATAAGAATTCATCCACAGAATAGTATGCTTTGTTCGCTATCTATTCTTAATAAAGGACTGACTTAATAAAGGAAGTGGTTATCAATTTAAATGTGTAAATGTTTTTTTTTATGTTTGTTACCCGATTACTTAAAAACACCTGGACCAATTTGAAAAACTCTTTTTTTTGTTTGAAAGGTATACTTGTCAGATGATCCCATAGAAATTCAATATTTCTTGTGTATATACCTATAATTAAAATGGTCTTAAGGTAAACAATTTGTAACAAATTAAAATATTCCCATTAGTAACTTATAACCACCTTAGCTAGCTCATAGTCGCTTGGCTTTCAAACGAGCGGTACATAAATTGTTTCTACAGCAGTCCTATTCTTATGAGTATATAGTTTATTTTTGTTCTTCAATTTTTATCACGCCAGCCACCTTGTAGGTTTTTATTAAACTGTGCAGTCAAGTTTAAATAAATAAAAAATATATTTTTTTGATTTATTTATTTATTAAATCTTTATTGACCAAAAAGGCACAAAAGGTGGACTTTAAGCTAATGCATTCTCTACCAGTAAGCTTTAAGGAAAACCAGAAATTTTGTAAGCGATAGGCGCTTAAAGATATACTATATTATAAACATACATATACAATACACGTATATAAAAATTAACTGTGTACTAGTTATGTTGTAAGTAGCGAAATTAAAATAGATACATAAGTATATAATTCTTTAATGTTTTTTTTGTAACTATTGCCTATTGATAAATTTTACTCTAAAATGTGCCTTAAAGTAGAATAATTCACAGTCCGGAGCAAGTAACTTTGTTTACGGCCAAAGAATTGTCTTATCTTAATAAATATTTTTCGTAAACAGAAAAATCGTGCGTCCCTTATCATATGCCAAGATTTCAGAGTTTTTACTGCTAACTACCATTCATTACCATGCAAAGCGCATAACGTTTCCTATTAGTCCTTTGTCCATCATATTTTCTATACAGAAAAAACCTATTTTGTACAAAGGGGGACTTTATGAGGTCACACACAATCTCACGCGCAAATCTCTCGGCAGCATATATTTTTACCCCTTATCTTCTTAGAGCAATCTCCGTAGGTACTCATGTACCTACGAGGTCAATACACTTGCAAAATTTGTTAAATTTGTTTATTTTAACAAATAACGTAACTATAATTCTGTAGTTCCAGTTTCATTGTATAACCCTTCACTAGGGTCCTTACCATGAACTTTAACAAAACCATGATGGTTTCGGTCAATTTTATTCGAGCTTATAAATAATACTGGACATGCCTTTTCCCAGCAGTGGGACACACATACAGGCTTACAAAATAATATTGGACATGGACAAAATTGTGTTTTAGGACCCTCAGCGTTATGAGTCAGTATCGAATAGCCTTAAACGTCGTCTGCAACGTACATAGTCTAAATTGTTTGTCTTCATAGTAGAAAGTGGTCTCCCCATGATCATCAATACCTATATCTGGATGTTTATCTACATCTTTATTTATTCATTTAACTTTATTACATGAAATTGTAATTGGCAGACTAACTTTTAAATGTATTTGTTATAAAATAAAGTAAGTATCGTTGAGTTAGTATTCCATAACACAAGTCTCGAACTTACTTTGGGGCTAGCTCAATCAGTGTAATTTGTCCAATTTATTATTTTTTTAATTTATTTTGCCTCCATACCTCTTTTCTCTCTGCCAATCATCATCGTCAGCTTTCGTGAACCCATTATTGGCCAAAAGCGAATCACCCTTATAATTAAAAAGTTTGCTTTCTTTTCGGTAAAGTTAAGTGGAAATGCCTCCATAACTCTTTTCTCTCTGCCATCTTTTAAAACTTCTGATAGGACTTTACTTCTAACTTTTCTTTAATTAGTTAGAAAAACTTCATCTTCGGTCTTCTTTTTCCTCGTCTACCTCTTATTTTTCCTTCTACTATTGTTCTAAAGAGATTGTCATTCCTCATTAAATGTTCAATCATCTTTCCTCTCTCCCATCATTCTAGTAACTCCTCATTACTTACTCTAACCATAATAGCGAGGAGCTCGGTGGCCCGGCGAGAGTGCTCATTACTAGCGCTTTCGCAAGTAAAGTGACACCGGGCGTGGTCCGCACTTGGATGGATGACCACAAGTGGCATAAGAATTTCTCGAGCTCCTACATGCTTCGGAAGGCACATATAAACCGTTGGTCCCGGCTGTCGCCATTGTATGGCAGTCGTCAGCCTAAAAAATCTAACACCCCACCAATAAAAATATTAGGAATCTAGTTATTACAAATTGCTGCAGCTTCCTTTTAAGCAAAATTATTTTAGTGCCAGGAGACACCGCCCTTTCTTATCTCTTAATTTTATAATAATAAAATTGCACACACAAAAAAACCAAAATCAAAAATAGCAAGAGAATACCAATCAATAATTAATCATTCTTACTTTCAAAACTGAATACCTCATGCCTAATAGGGACTTGTTAGTATTTGAACATCCTCGCGGGGTCTCGTGACCCTAGGACCGGTATACCGTGTAAGCTTGAGCAACCGTGAGGAAACACTCCATTTGCATAGTACGCAACATTTGATAACACGATCGCCTACTACGATGTTGGAAATGGGCATTTTATACAGATGTAGAACTAAACTTGGAATGATCTAGAATCTCTTTCCGTGGATGTCGAAAGAGGACTAAGCACAAACATCTAGTGCTTCAAGTGAATTCCCTGTTTAATTACAGATACCTCATACCTAATAGGGACTTGTTAGTAATTGAACATCCTCGCGGGGTCTCGTGACCCTAGGACCGGTATACCGTGTAAGCCGGTCCTAGGGTCAATACACACAAAAGAAGAAATACTAAAGGTGTCTAATACAAGGAAAATCTGGAGGTCAACCTTGATGAACTGGCTGCTGAGCTGACAACAAGCTCTTACCTTCTGGTAAAAGCGACACAAAAGGAAAGACATTGTTCCTGAATGATGAGTAGAGGCTTTCGCTGGAGGACTTGGAAAGCCACAACAATCATCGAAAAACACCGCTGATCGCTAATGAAAACTGAATACAAAAAAACTGCATTCCCAAGGAACCCTCCTTAGGATTTTGCCCACATCCATATTATTAATAAATTTGAAATATAAGAGATGATCAGTTTGATAAATTATCAGTTAACTGTTAAGTAAATACAAGAGAAGCAGACGAAGAAAATGTTTTTTTTTTTTGGTATTTTAAGTATATAGGTATGTTATTTAGACAATAAAAGGAGCCTTCCTTTTTTCAAAATTTGCATTTTTACAATTATAGCAAATTTTGAATATAATAAGATCTATATAGACTTACCCTCATATTCATAAATAATAAATACCCATTTTAGTTAAAATATGTTTTGTCCCTTTTCCTCTTTTCAATATTGGACATTGAAAGAACGAAACAAAACATGTTTTAACTAAAAGAGGTTAAGCATACGTTTGTAATTTTTTATGCATAAGGGGGCTAGTCTTTTGTGTAAATAACATATAAAAAATCATTGAGATCAGATAACATTTATTTTAGGAGTAGAAAAACATTTTCTCTTTTTATATAGACAAGTGAGTGCCATTTTATATACGTGCCTCCCTCTTAAGAGTTTTTTAATTGGTTTTTCAAAACGATTATATAATATTACTATTATAAATTATGGTTTTCATCAACAATAAACGATTAGGAAAGTATCAAGTATAAAATCCTTAGAAAAATATTTCAACACTCACAAAAAAAGCTTAAGTTGTTTGAACGTAACACAATACATACTTATATAATGTTAGTACAAAAGACTGAAAGTCAGTATGGCCACTTACAATGAGTTGTTTGACCACCAATATACTCTGCGAAGCTACAGCATGAAAGGTGTCTTTGATAGAGCTTGCTAGCGCCGTCTCTAATATAGGTATAATTAATTTTTTATTTTGAATGTTTTTAATAAACACCTAAATGACATAATTCCTTATTAAAATAAACTTAGAACATACAACATAATTTTATCATAAATTTAAATACCTAAAATGTTTGACAACAACAAACATTCATTTCAGGTACGTTCTAAATACATTTTTTTTGAGAATCAAAGGTCCAAAATTTGTAATAATATAACTTAAATATTAAGATTATTAAAAAAAAATTTTTTGAGTATTAACCTTATTTTTAATATTTAAGTGCAACCTCCTCTTATCTTACCAAATTGCTGATGGATGCCGAAGGCCATTTGAAATAATAAAGAAACTCCGGAAAGCAAACCGTGGGCCCCCCAAGCATTAATACAGCTCAGGATGTAAACAGTTGATTGGTTTGTTTGTAATAATTCGGTGGTTAGTTAGGAAATGTTTTTACTCCTTAAATGACTATTTAAAATACAAAGCTGCTGACAGCTGCTATATAATAACTGGAATGTTATTTAATATTGGACATAAATAATTTTATGCATGATTTTTATAACTTAATTTAGCAGTTAGACTAAATATAATTTAACTTTGACAAATCCGAATAATATTTGCACACCCAAACTGGGTAAAATAAGAGGCCTATAAGAATCATCTTGTATTACCTTATTTTTATAAATATCTTATCTACTCTTATCTTATCTTATCTTAATAACTTTAGTGTACCAAAAAACAAAATAAAGTATAAGACATTCGAAAGAGCAAATATACAATGGCGGATTTATCCTATATAGGATCTCTTCCAGTCAGCCTGCGATAAATTGAGAGAATATTTACACATTTTTAGGGTTCCATACCCAAAGGGTAAAAATGGGACCCTATTACTAAGACTCCGCTATCTGTCCGTCTGTCTGTCACCAAGCTGTATCTATTAAATAAATATAAAAATTCTGTATTACAAAACAGAATAAAATAAATATTTAAAGGGTCTCCGATACAAAAAATGCGATTTTTTATAGATAACCGTACGGAACCCTTCGTGCGCGAGTTCGACTCTAACTTGGCCGGTTTTATTTTGTATTGTTATGAAGATTGTATGAATGACCTCATAAAGAATAAGTAGTAGTTTAATATCATAGAGTGACGAATAGTAGTAATTATTATTATAAGGAATCCCCCACCAGACGGAAAACTTTGAAGTCTAATGATGCTACAATGTTAGGATAATGATAATGAAACATGAACCTGTGTTAGTCGTATTAAGGCGCTGTATCCTTCAACCTGAAAATCGCGCGATATGGTACGTACTCCTAATTAAATAAGGTTGAATTTGCGACGAAACTTTTTCTGGATATAGCTTTTTTGCTATTTTATTTTGCTAGGTTTTAAATATTTGTTTCTGTTCTGTTCTGTTCTGTTCTGAGTCCGCCCAGCCAGCAGTTACGCTGCAAGAGCTTATAAATGAGGTTTACCTTGGAGAGTACGTCAAAATATTTTTAAAAAAATATTTAAAACCTTGCTAGGTTTTAAATATTTGTTTAAAAATATTTTGATGTAATCATTTGTTTAGTCAGTTTCGTCGCGAATTACTTGACATTTTCAGCGACAACTACCAATCTTTTTTACGTTTACAAAAAGTATAACTTAATAAGCAAGGGGATACCTAAAAAAATACAATATTTGGTCATAATTATTGAATTATTAAATTAAAACTGAAAAATAACAACCGAAATGGCAGATTCGGGTTTGAACTGAGACTGGTGACAGGCCAACCGGTGTCGCCACTTTCAACCTTATTTCATTAGGAGTACGTACTATATCGAGTGATTTTCAGATCTTTGTACTGTACTTTATATTTTTTTCATCCTAGTATTCCATGAAAAATAAGGCTAACTGCGCGACGATAAAATAGACGTTTTACGCCTATTTTCAAGGGAAATTTTGACCTCCCATCTAACTTTTGTATCAATGGTTATATTTTCAAATTTCGACCTCTAATCTATCCGATCTCCAAACTAAGATCAAAATCATTTATTTATCTTTAAACGTTTTTATGACTTGAGAATTCTCAATTAAATTTATTATATTTTATTTAATTGATAATTATCAATATATAGGCATTATAATGCCTATAAGTGGTAGCTTTTTAAATTTATTGAAGTAGGTTTGTGTCTATGTCATTGTATATATTATGTAAGAGTAAGTAACTACCTACAGCTATTTTTTTCTCGCTCACCCATAACTTTGAACCTCAAGCTCCCTCTTCTAAATACCTACCTAGTTACTACATAGTTTTTTATCTTCTTAGGAATCATAAATATCAATTAAATAAATAAAGTCCTTCATGAGGCTTGCGTCGGGTACGATTCTAAAGAAAGACGCCCTCCATTATTATTTTTATATTTATACGAAAGAAGAATATATAAGAAGTGTTTTCAGTGTTCATGTACAATTGTTCATGAGTGTCTTTATCTCTAAACTTATTTGGATGTATGTGATACATAAAATATCTATGAACTAACTTCGACGATACTTCAGAGATATTTTATGTATCGTATAAATAGGTATTATTTATATTTCATATAATTTTTCAAAACTAAAAACCGACTTCACCCCCAAACTACACAACCGATTTTAATAAAATTACTCAAACTTTCAAACAAAAACATTAATTTTCCAAATCGGTCCACGCGTCTTCGAGTAATCAGTGAACATACATAAAAAAAAAAAGTATCGCGACGAATTGATAACCTCCTCCTTTTTTTGAAGTTGGTTAAAAATATTATTAGTTACTAAAGTATTTATATGAAAGTAAAATAACTGCGCCCACTTTGTTTCGAAAAAAATTCTCTACACAAAGATTAGCTGGAAAAGATTGCATTTATACGATTAGCAGTAAGTCCGCCTTTTTCAAAATATTGACTTTTGTTGTTGTAATTTTTGTGTTTATTATGGTGCAATAAAGTTATTTTGTATCGTATAAATCTTAATCTGTCTCGAGATCTACACCCTTATTCATAAAAAAAAATTACAAACGTTTGCCTCTTTTAGTTACAATATGTTCTGTCTCATTTTTGCAAAGTCAAATATTGAAAAGAGGGAAAGGGACAAAATATGTTTTAACTAAAATAAGTTAAGCAAACGATATTTATTTTTTATGAATATGAGGGCTTTAATTTTTAAATGAATATGACTAATTCCCTTTATTCATTCGTTTGTTACAGCACCAGGTCTTCACAGCAGACCCTGGGCGCGATGTGGCTCAGCGTATTTGTTTATTGGGTGTACTTCTGCATATACACCGTCCTGCTCGCCATCGCTGGACTCTGGTGCTTCGAGGAGTGCGGCTTGACTGACGAAGAGGAGTACGAGTTCTACAGCCGACAGCAGATGTCGTTTTGATTCAGTAGGTAAGTTATATGTCTCACCAAATAATTTATTTCGCAAAGCGTTCTAGCATGCAAATATAATTAAATAATACACTCAACTTATGGCATAATTTTGGTCAAAGTGAAACAGATACTAGTCACATAAAAATAAAGCTAGAATTAAATATATTATACAATTAAATTAGACATTTTGATATGCATTCGTCTGCTGATATTTTTGACTTTTATTATGAAACAAGATTTTATCGCTAAAAGAGGACCAAATATGATTAGGAGGTTCAAAATTTTCAGAAACTTTTAAAAACACTTCAAAAGATCAACATTATCAACATGGTACAGTTATGATAGGTTATTATTGTGTTTGGTTTAGAATTGAACCCTCTGGTTATAATTAACCCCGAGCGATTCAAATGTCTATTAAGGCTTGACAATTCTACACTTTGCCCCCTCTATTGAATTTTCTTTCTAGATCTATGATTTGTGTTGACATTTGACGCAGTAACATAATAATATTATTACGATAGCTTCCGACTATACGGGGTGACTTTTTACTCACCAGCAACATTTTTTTTTAATAAAAAAAGTTATTAAAATGGATAAAAAAAATTTCTTCGTCCCATACAAAATCCGTTAGGCCGAGCGCTGATTATTGTATTATATTTGAAATATTTAGTATTTGAAGCCGAATATCTTTTCATTTATTTTTCGTTAATAAGAAAGTTTCCTGGGTCAAAAATAAATTATTTGGTACATTTAAGAAAATAAAAGGTCCCAAAATAATGTCGTTTGTCTTAGAACATATCCATTTTAACGTGATTTCAGATTTGTTATTGTAGAAAAACTGATATTAAGAGCGCTATTTGACTCCAAGAAACTGTAACGTCATAAGTCTTTATTTTTTACAAATCCCACAAAAAAAATTGTTTTCACGTTTAAAAAAGTATCTGATTTGAGTTGTTAGAAACTTCCTTATTGTTTTTATGTAAAAAAAATACTGATGGTTAAAAAGTCACCATTTAGAACTGTTTAAAGGTTTCTAGAATGATGATCAATGATAGAATTAACACATTGCGGTACATTCAACTAGATACAATAAAAAAAAAAACGTTTGTTTATGATCTCAGAGCAGAATGACAAAAAAGACTTTTTTTTTCAGAAAATTTGCCAATTCGTAATAAAATATATTTTTAGTTATTTTATTCAAAACTTCACCCTTATAATTTACTACTATTATAAGGGAAATAAAACAGTAAAGAAGTTTCAAATTTTTTTTTACTTTTTTATAGAAACTCGATCAGCCTCATTCTTCATTTGTATGAGGGATATAAATGAATTACTTTCTTTGTAACTTGTTCAATATACAGGGTGACTTTTTATCCAACAGCAAAATTTTTAGTGGACAGGACTTGCATGAAGGATTTGGCTGGTGTTAAAAATACAACCTGTACTCGTATGAGGGGCTGAGCATGCCCTTAAATAAATTATTTTGTCTTTCTAAAATATCTTGTAGAAATCGCATAGATTCATAAAAGTAAGCATTTGAAACTCGCTAGAAAACGCGAACAACAGACTTTTACGCACACTACTTGTATATTCTAAATCTTTGGTATTACATTTTTAAATGATGTCAAAATTATGTCAAAATCAAAAATCTTAGTGTCAAAACACGTCAGTAGATAGTATTCTTTACAAAGGAGGTTTAGATCTGTTTACTCTATTCGTTACTTTGATTGTATAAAACTATAAAAACAAAAGAGTAACAAAAAAATAGAGGCGGGAAAAATATATTAAATATTTTCTCATACTTACTTTATTTGTTGCATTTTGTAGTTATATAAATAATTACAGTTTCGTATAGTGAATTATTAAAATCCTATATTTTTTGTCTGTTTATATAAGAGTAATTATTTAAATTATATTCAATATTTTTTATTAATTTTAAATATGCAATAAAATTTTAACTATATTTAAAATGGTGTTTGCAACCTTAACTGGATGGGGCAAGGCCACGCCTCGCGCCCCTCTAAAACTTTTAAGTATACTATGCCGCCTCTGATTCCGTTCAGTACTCTGTGGCTGTTCGCGCATTATCTTCCGTTGTATATATGATAATTACTGAAGTCATCGCGCCTCAGTTGGTAGTAAGCCTTTCTAAGGCTTTTAGACCCTTCGATTGGTGGTACATACAAGTTTTGTGATACCTCATCAATGAGTGCTCTACTTATTTGTGATTAAATTAGATAGAGATCATTTAGTGATGTTCTGACGTGATATTAGTTTATATTGGTAAGTACGTGTATAATTTAATATTACTTAAAATTATAATTTGAAAATATAAGACATCAATATCTATTCAATTTACGAATAAATGCATTCAAACCCGACGATAAATATTTAAAGTAAATTTCATTAATTAAATATTATTCAATATTTGCAATGCAGAGAGTGAAACTATTTGACAGGCAGATTATGTTTAGTATCCAAATGTTTTCGATAAGAGTTTTTACATATTTCCTTCAAACCAAGGCTCATCAGTTGAAAAAGTAGGCAAACGCAAAAGCTCAAATAATTTACAATATGTTTAAACAGTATACAAATTGCCCCCAGCCCCGTAGCATGTCTAGTCCGTCGCGCGATAAAAACTTTATCGGGATTTATCTTCTATCTATACATCTATATATAATTTTTATAAAGTATAGAACCATTGATTTAGTATCCCCTTATACAAGTCTAAAACTTACTTTGGGGCTCCCTCAATTTAAGTGATTTATCAGTTATAGTTTAAATTTAGTTATCATTTATTTATTTATTTAAATACCGTTCCTGCTACGTAATATGTCTTATGCTACGAAATGCCTACCAAATAGTATAATATCAAACTGACGATCGTCGCAACACCCTATAAATTTTAATTTTAAGTTAATGGATTAAGAAATAGTGAATAAAAAGAATATTTTCAAATTTATTCCTTGTAATCTAGAGAACGTTATAATTTACTAGAATTAATAACTTTTAAATAAGTAAAAGTATAATTAAGATATACTTAAATTAAAAAATCATTTAAGTCATATTAAACGTTTAATCTATACTTTCTGCAAAGAGTGGCCATAGAAACGTTTTATTTGATATTTAGAAATTTGACAATGTAATATTTATTTGACTTGTTTTCTTTCAATAAATTAATTAAATAAATACACATCATATTAAAACAAATAATTTAATACAAAATAAAAATGATTTATTTTGTCATCATCAGGAAATGCAACGATAATTATTATCCACACAACCTCATCAACTCGATCTACCTTGATGCTAGCATACATAATTAATAATAATAAAACTTCCTCAAACACGCATGCCCTTTAGAAATAGTTATAGACCTCTAAATAACTGATTTACCCTTGGCCCTTTTGGTAATAGTAAAACGTCACATAATTTAGAATTAATCAATTATATTGGCCGTGAACATTAATGCAATATAATTTGTTTCTCAACCACATGAAATGGCCCGTAGGTTTTTTATGTTTAAATATAATACAATACAAAAAACTTTATTGCAACAAAAAGCATTAACATAAATAATAAATAAATATATATATATATACGGACAAATTACACTGATTGAGCTAGCCCCAAAGTAAGTTCGAGACTTGTGTTATGGGATACTAACTCAACCATAACATATTTTATAACAAATACATATATAGATAAACACCCAAGACCCAGGACAATTTGAAAAAGGCCATTTTCCCACTTGCCCAGACCGGGGATCGAACCCGGAATCTCTGGGTGGCGGACAAGCACGGTGACCACTAAGCCACGGAGGTTGTCAATATTCGGAATACTTATAAAATAAGGGTAACATAATATAATGGTACAAGAGGCGGCCTTATTGCCGAAGCAATCCCTTACAGGCAACCAAAATTAGGTAATAAAGGAGAAAAGCCCTTGTTTTTATCAAGAATAAAATATAAATGACAACTAGTAAAACAAACATAAACTAAACCATACCTGTCAATAAAGAACAATAGTATGACAATGGAATGTAACCGCGGTTATAGACAGTATAAGGGCTAAAACGTAAAACTAAACATGATATTTAAAAAAATCCCCAACTTCTCCCATACTTTTCCTAAAAAATGTAAACCGATATGTCATATACAACGTGGAAGAGACATACCCGTAATAAATTAAACCACAGGCTATACACTGCTATACTAGACCACTATAGTATAATGAAATTAAAATAACAGTCAAAAACAAACAAAAAAAAATTGGCACTTCCATACAAAAGTGTATAGCCGCCCGGGCAATTTGTATGGGACTGTCAATTTTTGGAACTAAGTTTCTTATCGTGCGTTCCGAAAGGGGGCTAGACGGAAAAAATTAAGACCAAAAGTTGTAACGACACTTTTTGTTCATTCAAATTTGTGAAGATAATAAAAACATGATTTTCAAAAAGCAAAAAAAAATTTAGGATGATTTTAGAACCCAGAAAAGAGTTTGAATGTAATTTAGACCTATTTATATTTATTTTTTACTTCGTTCCATCCGGATGTCCCTTGACACCTCTCAAGTTTTTTTTTTTGTTTTGTTTTTTGGCTTTTAATTTCATTACACTAAAGTGATCTTGTATAGCTCGTGGTTCGATTTATTACGGGTATGTCCCTTCCGCATTGTATATGCGACCAAATTGCAGATATTCTGAAGAAATGTGAAGTAAGGAGTACCTATAACCGGAGAGCATGTATGAAAAGAGTAATGAGTGTTAACGAAGCAAAACAGGTTTGCAATGATCGTAGCAAGTGGAAATCCATAGTCTCTGCCTACCCCCCTGGGAAACAGGCGTGAAAATATTTGTGTAAGTATACCGAAATACGAAAAAAATCGAGTAGTCACGTGATATAATTACTATTGAAAAAAAATTTTTTTTATATATTTCGATATACATTTTATAGGATCGAAACAGAATCAGCCCTTAAAATATTTGTACTTAATAAAGGACGATTAATAACATATATATCTACCTAAGGACGTTTATTTATTTATTTATTTAATTTATTGCACTTAAAATCTTAAGATTATAGTAAAAAAGGTACAACTTAATGCTAAGCATTGTCTACCAGTTCACCTTTAGGAAAAAATGGTAGATGGGGTGCAAATTTAATTAGATTAGTATATCGAAGGGAATGAATTAAGATGTATTTAATTACTTAAACAATACACAATATAAATATAAATATTTTAAAAATTATATATTTATAGAAATACGTATAATATACATACTTATACTATTATAATATTGCAGCATTGCTTTTTCGCTATAGTGTCGAATTACAAGCATCTTGAAGTTCCCGGTTGCATACTTATTATAATGCTGATGCTGCTTATATTCATTATTCGTTTTTTCGCTGGCAATTTCAGTCTTATGAATATTTAAAGGATTTTAACGTAATAATATCAGTGCAGAGAGTGCGGCTACACCGTCGAGCATCGAAATCGATCAAAAGCTGGTCCTTTCGAATAATATTTTGTTAAAATAAATTGTATAACAATACAAATTTATAATTTCAGTCATCCTACTATACCAAAAATCGGCAGATTAGGCATGTAAAGCCACATTCTGACTATCTGTTTCACGTTGAAATTATTTTAAAAATCTACAAAATTAGATAGGCACATTTGGACAAAGCGAAATTTGTGATAGAATCGCGTATGAATCGCAAATATTCTATTATGGTACATACTTGGAAACCTATAGATGTTTCTGATATCTACATAATTATAAGGATTGCATAATATGTTTATCATAGAATATGCATTAACATACAAATAGGTATTTACGGTATCATATTACGATTATTAAATAATCAAGAAAGAAAAATATTTATATCCCTTATAGCTAAGACCTTACATATCTTCATATCAAGGCAAAATTAAAAATAACTTGCCAATTGCGAGTCGGGCTCACGTACGGAAGGCTCTGTACCATTTATTTGGTGTTATAGCAGCAACAGAAAAACATCATCTGTAAAAATTAAAACGGTCTTGATATCACGGTTTATGAGATAAAGCCTGGTGACAGACAGACAGACAGACGGACAACGGACTCTTAATAGGGTCCCGTTTTTACCCTTTACGGAACCCTAAAAATAAATAAATAGAATTTAAGATCTAAATTAGTGATCCCGAGGAAAAGCCTATAAAAGCCTATAAAGGCTTTCAGTCCTTTAGGCTAAGATGCACCGGAAACTCAAAATTCATAACTAGATAAATTATAAAATATTTTCAAAATGATTATTAGCAATGAGCTAAAAGCGGTTTTTACTCAAGATTTTATGTCACAGTTTCTCATGACATGAAAATAATAATAAAATGGTCTTTCAGTAATTTAATGCTTAAAACTAACGTGAGAAACAAACGTTACGCACGTAGATAGTCAGCTCTGATGTAGAACTAATATGGTTGAGTTTAACGATGGCTGATCCGTGCGTCAACTCGTGAACGGGTGCTGCTGGGAGGGACTGGTCAGCTCGGCTTCGCTTTTTTGACTACTTACTATTTTGTATTACGCAATTTATGTTTGTTTACTGGTTCGCAAGCATTACATGTTATAATGTGTCAACATTGTATTATATTATAAGTATTTATTAATTAAAAGACAATTATAATAATATGACAAAGCCCTTCTGGCAAGTAGGCGACCAATACTGTGAAAATGAGTTTCTTTCGGCGTTTCTTCTCAGCAGTGGTCGTTACGAAGCGCTGGTATCGGTAGCTTTTCTTTAAAAATAAATTAAATTTTAATATACTTTACACGTAACATAAATTATACTTATTGACGTGTAAAAGTGCCTGTAAAGGTCTAATTACTGAATAAACATTTGAATCTTTGAATCTTTGAATCTTAAACTCCGTATGAGTTCGCAACATGTCGGCCATTATCTGACTCTCTACGTGAGTAACCCTTTTTGTATAAATAATGTTCATAAATTTCTAGTTCATTAAGTTTATTGAAAATTATTACGTAACTTAATTTTCTGTATCCAACTATCCAGTTAACCGGTATGTGCCCTCTCTGTTCCAGTAGCATTGTGATGTAACCTGTACTCCACTATTGTTGTACTTAATAAACCAATTATGATAGTTTAATTACAGCCTTATCTGTGACCTATCTACACGTAAATGTGGTGTAATAAAACTCAAAGTACGTTCATGAGATATACACATTAAAGTTAAATAAATTTAAACACAAGAAATATAGAGTAAAATTACAGATTACATTAATAATAATAAAATTGTTTATTGTCAGACAACTTAGTCCATAGAAATATTAATTAGATTCATCAAATTAAAAATCATTTAAAACCTAAATCAAATTAAGTTAAAAATAAGTCAGACTTAAAAATTATACAATGCAATTCAAATAAATATGATTAAAATACCATAAAGAGAAAAAAAAATCTACTTATATAATAAATGACGAGGCGGACAACCAATATTAAATTAAATGAAATTAAATAAACTTCAGTTATTCATCGACTCGCACCTCTCACATGCAGGTCGATGAATCGGCTCAGGATGGCTGAGTCCATCCTATATGCAAACACCTTCAGGATGCCGTTCGTGCTCCCCCTCAACCGGTACATTACTGACGCAGTCTTATTCCGTATTATTGCGTAAAAATCGTCTACGTGAGCATCAATTATATTATTATAACTTATGTGTAATATATATAATGTTTTATTTAATTTAATTTTTAGAGTAGGTTGCAGTCGCGGGGCCTCCTTAGAAGCCGATACCCATCGAGTTCCCTTAGGGGGTTCTAAAATATACGCATTTATAAATAACAACAATGAAAACCCTACGTATATCGGCGCACAGCGTATCAAATGTCCATTTACTATTTGAACAAGATGTAAACTAGCAGAAGCTTATGCATATACCCACATATCAAAATACGAAACACTCACAATGATTTTTGTATGAATACGCTTAGAGATATATTACTCACACTAAATCAATAAAAAAAATTGCTTATTTACCATTATAGAACTTTATTTGGGGAATTTAATTAGTTCCATAGTTTTATAGCTGCACTACCTGCACTTGCCCAAATTCTCACCTAACGCCACTGGTAGGTTGTTCACCTTATCGAGTTGAAAATGGATAAATAAAATTTGTTTAGAAACAAAATTTTCTTCACAGTGACCGCCTTGTCTTTGGCTTCAATCAGTTAGGAAATGAC
Organism: Acrobasis suavella; assembly: GCA_943193695.1. Taxonomy (NCBI): domain Eukaryota; kingdom Metazoa; phylum Arthropoda; class Insecta; order Lepidoptera; family Pyralidae; genus Acrobasis; species Acrobasis suavella. The sequence continues at coordinate 6,491,398 of OW971934.1, read as the reverse complement.
ATAAGGGTAGCTTCATAACACATTTATAAAACTTGTATTTGTTATATTTAATTAATAGTCTGCCTTGAAGACCATTATATTTTTCAATGAACTGTGTGATTTAGATATATTTGGTGCCTCAGATAGATTATATAGGTACATAAACATGATGAGCTAAAAATATTTCTAATCCACATCCGTATCTCCTGCGACAAATTTACATAAACCAGGAACTAGCTAAACTAGGTAGCTCCTAGTTCAGTGACGATGATAAATCACAGAAAACTGAATGGCACAGGGCACTGCAATTCTTACAGTGCAAGCGCTATATCATCATCATCATCAGGATTGTATACCCTTTGGGTTGCGGAGGTCAGACGGTAGTCGCAAACCAGAACCAATCCTTGGATAGAATGCAAATATAGGTATAGGTACATTATTTACAAGTTACTTCCGATTAATATTGTATTGTAGTAGGATTTTCCGTTGTCGTCATATAATACATACATAGTATACTAATATCATCTAGCAGTATCATCTTTATATGCGTCATAATTATCTAATAATCTTTAATCTCGGTTGCACTTTGCACGTGGAGAGGATCATGGACATCCCTTATGTCTTGGACATCCCGTTACATTCTGGATAGACATCCAGTAATTTATAATTATATTTTGGAAACTAAGGTTTTATTGATGAAGTTTTTATTTTAATATTAAAAATAAATTAATTAATTTTATTAAAATAAATGAAAATTATAATAAAAAAACATATTATTTAATTATTTTATAAGTACACTAACTACACTTACGACATCAGGATCTGTTTTGCTTTGTCCTTCAGCTAGCATCGGTTTCGTGTAGTTTTATTACGAAATTCGCATTCTACGACCTTTGTTTATAACTATTACGCTATCAAAAATTGGCGGGCAAAATAAATAATGAAGCGTGCGAAAAATCGAACATAACAAAACATACTAAAAATAGAATAAAATTAATATTTAAGTAGTGCTCCCATACAATGTGCGCAAATCCGATTCGCATTTGGCTGTTTATCCAATGTATTTTACTAATTACTGTCATTATTAATTATTTTTTTCTTAGCGAATTACTTCTGAAGTAAAATGACATCAACATCACATAAAAACTTGTCAATTAACTCTCTGATAGAGACATTGCAAATATAAAGTTTGAACTTGACACTACTGAACAATAGTGAGAATAAACAACCAGTTCTTAGTCGCATTTATGTGTAGACTGAAATATTATTATTTATTGTATTGTACATAAGTACTTATATGTATATTTATATTCTTTTTTATCAAATAAGTACAATAAAGGTGAAAAAGCCCTATAGCCACGCTTAGCATGGGTCTTACATGTTTATCTATTTATGTTTTTGATAGTATCGTTGAGTAAGTATCCCATAACACAAGTCAGAACTTTGGGACTAGCTCAATCCCTGTGATTTATCCGTATTATATTTATTTAGCAAGATGGTATTCAAATGTATCAACTAATTTAGATAAGGCATGAGGTAATACGAGTATGTCTGTATATCACCGCGCAAAATGGCCTCACGAAATAAAATGATTATCGCTTGACGCGACGTCAACTGACTGCCAATGTCCGCTATCAAGCATCAGTCATGATTACGTCAAGTTAGCCATTTCCACGACACTAATAATTATTGTTGTTGTTGATTATCTTTATTGTACATAAACAGTTACACACATATAAACATTATTATTATGAATGTAAAACAATTGGTATTTTTATTGTGTGTTCAATGTCCTGCACAGTGTTAAACTTATTTGTCATTAAAAAGGTTAAATCTGTAATAACTTTTATACGTATGACTAGGAAAATTACAGGTACCTACTGAAGTGATTATTGTCTAAAGTAATCATTTCAGTAGTCGTTATAGAAGACGGAAGTTTTTCTACAAGTTAATTGTATAGGTAAGTACTGTCGACGTATATTTGACATCACAATGATGTCTGTCATTCTGTGATGTATCTACGTACAAGTACTAGTTTGCCGATAATATTATTAATACTTACTTAATTTTTTTTTCCGTATCACCAAAACATCGATGTGTTTAATAATAATAAAATATTTCAAATGGAAGATTTGCTTATTGTGCCGCATTTTTAATCACTATGCAATACTTATTTACTTACTTTAATTGTAGCATGACACCATTTATAAATCGGGATAAAAATTATATCGCGCGATGGACTTGTGCTCGACGTTGTGACGTGCTCGTTATTATAAATTATAGAGCTAGATAGTGAATGGATGATAGCGCTCAATAAACGTTCGTTGTCGCCAAAGCCATGCTATAAGCGCAGAATTTTTAGTTTGACGCGAACCAGTTATCTAAATTTTGTGATAATTTTAGTATAAGGTTTACCACTTTACTGGACATTGAACAACACTTGAACTTCAGTTGAAGTGATGACATGATACTAATAAATACAGAAACAATCAGAACGCGACGATTCACCCAATAACCGTGGCCTAAAGTCACTGACACTGCACGCAACAGTCGTCTTACATGACATTGTTATGTAAAAACTAGTTGTAAACAGTGTGTGTGAGAATAGTAGCACATGAAAGTATAGCTACAGGATGGAACAAAGCTAGTTCGGCTGCTGAAAATGCTGAGATCGCCAAGAGCAGCGCTAATGTTCGTTAAATGATGACTATATTTTTGTGCCATTTCTGACTTTCGGGTCTCGGGGGCCCGGTGCTAATCTTTCTAAGACTGATCTCCGTCAAGTGTCAAGGGGCTGGCTGTTTGTTCCCACAACGTCTCAGTATTGAGCGCATTAGTATAGAGAATCAACGCTGAAATGTGACCTGCTTGGCACTTTGCCGCCACAGGACACGATTTTAGAGATTAAATTTGTAGCAGGTATCTAACTTTTCTTGTAAATGATTTTAAATGATTTTATTTTCTTTACTTTAATAAACTTGAGTTTACCTTGAAAAGATGGAAAAAATGAGTGTACTGTTACCTGCAAGGAAACTAACTTATGTATTTAATTGCTTGAAAAAATATCTTTAATAAAACAACTGTATTCCTGACCCATGAACATGAACTCCGAAAAATCAACATCATAATTTTGTGCAAACGATAGTCAATGCTAAAATTTAATTTCCTTGCAGCTAAGAAACTGAACCTGATTTACTAATGACCTGATAACTGAATGACTTTTATCACTTGATTGACAGTCAATGCATTGAACTACGTCATATGCCTTTGGGCATCTCTAGCAATTTGAAATCAAAAGCTATTAACACGCTTGCTAAGAAAAGAAAGAGTATATTTTCACACTTTTACACAGTAATGCAACATACAGAGTGGAAATACTTACTACAAGTATCTCTTCTTTGAACGGAACACGCGTCACTTTCCGCCAGTCCTTGCGCCGGCGCAACATCCTGTCGGTTGCGTGCAACAAATTATAGCGATTTATTTTACACAATATGCGCTCTTTATGTCAAATTCAATTACGTGTTTTACTTGGACTAAACAAAAAATATTCGGAGTTAATTTACGTTTGTCCTTCCAATTTGTCCGGTGTTGCTTTTTTTAATAGATTTCTCATGACAAGTGTGGTTTTTCCTTTAAGTATGGATTTTCTTATTAGATAATGATCATATGCAAGTTGGATTTGCTTCTTAAACAGATTGCGTCATCGCCCTAAAAAAACGCGAATTTTATCCAATTAAGAATTCAACTGTCTATCTATTTATTACGAGTACGTTTCATTTAATGTTTTATACTTTCTTGTTAATGCACATGATTTAAGCTAAACTTAATATTGTAGAACACTTAACATGATAATCATAACAACAATGGTTTTAAGTTTATAAAAAGTGGTGAATGTTCCGAAAAAACAAAATTCATGACTGAAATATACGTCAGTATGAATCTGTGTCGACAAGACAAGACAACCGACAATATAGTTCACAAGAAGCAAATGAGATGGCGCCAGCAGTAGCCTACATCTCAATCTTACGAGTTCGCCCGATTCGCTGCATATATACAACTTCCGACGATACACCGTGGGAGCCGCGGTTCCCCAGGTGCAACAACATGCCTGGCGGGAAGATCTTCCCTTTGTGGCGGTCGAGCATATTACCTCGCTCCCGCTACAAATCCACCATCTTTGAAAGTAATATTCTAGACCTTGTAGAAGTGGCTACTGCTATAACGAAATCCACCTCAATTTGTTTAGCTCTGAGGTTCAAAGTACAGAACCTAACAATATCACGCCACCTGTTGCCAAATGAGTCGAATTTAGGACGGATATCCGTACAAATCAGTTCATTCACAGTCGGATGATTTAAATTTTTGCTGTAAAACTTAAGTTTTATATTCATTATTATCATCATCATCATTTCATCTGCATAACGTCCACTGCAGGACGTAAGCCTCTCTCAAAGATTTCCTAAATGCCCGATATAAAAAAAAAGTTATCTAAAGTTATTTTTAATAAATCTATTTCCACTGGTTTTACCAACAAGTTTTTTGATTTATTAGTTTTGTCGTGGGTCATGGATTACTAATAAAAAAACATTTTGTTGTATATAATTATTTTCTGTTCATTTACAAGAGCTCAACATGCCATCAAGTTAGAATTTTACTTATCCTGGCACCAATTTTTGACTCGGCTAATTTTTCGGAGGGCTATAAAAAGCACTCCTCAAAAAAGTCAAAATGTTGATAAAAGAACTGGAAATAGATTTACCACAATATATTTAGATTTATTTCATTCAATTATTACACGGCCTAATCGCCTGTATGACATCACGCCACCAATTGCCTCAGAAAGACCTCAAAACTAGGTCGGATATCATACGATGAACATGCAGTCTTAATACTATTTAATTAGCATTCCGAGCCAGTTTCCTAGCACCGGAGGAAACCACACGCAACGTTCGCTTTCCGGGGAGGAAATGGCCAAAACTTCCCTTTGGTTGCTCAAACTTACCCTTTACTTAGTGAGGAAAGTAATCTGGTTACCTAAGTACAGACATATATAATTTCTTCATTATTAATTCAAATGATTGTGATGTTTTTTAGTTTAACAAAAAAGACGTATTAAGAAATTGCCGGCCAAGTGCGAGTCGGACTCGCGAACGAAGGATTCCAAACCATTATCTATAAAAAATCACGTTTGTTATATGGGAGCCCTCCTTAAGTATTTATTTTATTCTGTTTTTAGTATTTGCTGTTATAGCATAGCAACAGAAATACATCATCTGTGAAAATTTCAACTGTCTAGCTATTACGGTTCATGAGATATAGTCTGGTGACAGTCAAACAAACAGACAGATAGTCAGACAGACGGACGGACAAACAGCGAAGTCTTAGTTATTGGGTCGCATTTTCACCATTTGGGTGCACCCTAAAAATTACCTCATGAATCCTGAAAAGTATTCCTAATTCTGATCGGGTATTGAAAGAACACGTAGCAATAGCGTGGATCTTGGGATGTTAAAACATTTAGAATTATTTTTACCGTTCAGATATCATTTTTCCAAACGGTAATAATAATTGCAAAGGCAAAGAGTACTATCAATTTTTTAACGTCCTATCGCGGCGCTTTGCTTCGCCGTGCGGCGCCGCAACGCGGTTATGTCTTTGCTCTTAAAACCCTAACTTGATGCCAGATAAGAGATGTCGGTTTGTTGTGCTTTTCATACTAAGTGATGACCTCAGAAGCTTTATTGGTATTTCCGGAGTGACATATTTATTTTAAAAGCTTTTATGGAAATTGTCTCTTTACTATACAAACAATTTAACTTGAAAAGTATTTGCACATTACAATATTTTAAAGTTAAAATTTCATCTTGAATACTAATATACTTATTAGTACTTAAAACTTAACGGAATTGTATGGAATGTTACAAAATGGAATGGGTGAATTGTAGGCTTACATCGCCTACAAAAAAAAATATCTTCCTACTCTTATTTCGTTTAAGATGCTCTTTTAGACTATGGTAATCACATTGACTTAAATCGTATGCCATTTAACTACGTAATTTTATTAAATTAAAATACAATAAAAAAAATAAAGTCGTTTTCTGTCGTCACTTATCAATACTTTACAGACATTATAATTCAAACAATAATTCCGAAAGAAATTAATTCAAAGACTCACAGATTACCATGTAAACATTGCAAAAGTCACTCAAAATACGCGCTAAATGCTAGCTTGTGGCGTGGCAAAATAACGTAACGTATTTAAAAACCAAATATCATATTTGGGTTGGTATGACAGTGACCGTGCGCTTAGGCAGTCGAGGCTGACCGGTCGATTCGGAAGGCCGAATTTCAAAACATCTTTTGAAACCACATTTAATTTTTTAACGGTCAAGATTGTTCAGACTTGCATTACGGACACACTCGTATCCCATCGTTTTTGCGCCGTATCATTTAAAAAGAATTATTTGCTCATACAAACGTTGCGAACGTGATTATTTATATACCTTTTTATCACCTAAAACTTAAAACTGATTTTGTTATATATTGGTTAATATTTTATATCAAATTATAGGTTTCCTTTATTTCTAAATTCTTTTAAAATTGATTAAGAATAACACATTTTAATTATACCAAACAAATCAAAGACTTTCCTTTTGTTAAAAATATATTTTTAATAAGTAATAAGGCTTGTTTCACACGCACCACAACCACACCACATTGCAGCGACAAAAGGTTACTTGTGAATATTATAGTGTCTTTGCAGTTTCTCGCAGTTGCGTTATGCAGTTGGTCGATCGGTATCAACCACGTGGTCGATGACAATGACATGACAACAATGAAGGCAAAATGCGATCCGTGTAAATTCTACTTTTAATTTTTATACAAAATACGCCCGAACACGAGTTGTTGTTCTGGTGTGGTTGAGTGCGTGGTTTTGGTATTTATGACACTTTTTTAAATAAAAACTTTATTGAGCCAAAAGGTGGAATTAATGCTAAAGCATTCCCTCCCTGTCAACCTTTAGGAAAAGAAAAACAAATAAGAAAGTTGGCGTCTAAATGTCAGATAAAAAATATAAAGCCAGATATCTTAATTACTTTAAATTATTATATGGTACGTGTGAATCAAGCCTAAAACCCAAGTATATTACAGATTTCCCAGCAAAAGATCCTTATACGAAAATATTTAACCCTGAAAGTTTAAAGACAACTTTGAAAGATAAGTTTGTTCGCTCAACTTTTTTATCAATACTTATTTGTAGGTGTAGAATCAATATGGGAAGAGCACAACAGGATTTTTTACTTTTTAAACACTTAAATTTGTAAAGAGAGAAAATATGTGTTTTATTATATGTTATTATATTTTATGTAGGTAACTACTACCTGATTATACATTAGTATTCCTCATACAAACGCAATATATATCTCTGGCTTTACGCTCTTGTCAGTTCTTGCATTACACAGTTGACCAAGTGTTAATTTATGTCTGTAATTTCAATGATTTATAATTATATCTTTTAAAGACCTTTAATAATAATATTTTGATCACAATTATTTCATTCTATTATTTTATCTTTACTCAATAGTCAATTGAATCAAAATAGTAGGGTTCACTCTGAACTGTGAACTCATGATCTCTTTATACATCGGTAACCCCTGGACTATTTAGCTAATGTAAGGACATTAAAATTTAAAAACAATAAGATCATCAGTATATAATCGAGAAAAAAGTACTACCTTTTAAAAGTTCGGATCAGAATTACTAGTGTTACTTCATAAACTCAAAAAAATATATTTTAACAAATTTAGACTTTTTGACTCTTCCGGTAATCTCAAAATCAAAGTTTGAAATTTTCTAAGTTTACTTGAGAAAGTTGTTCAATTTTATCGACTGAGCTTGCCAGTGACATTATTTGCGCTAAAATTAAAAGGAAAGATCCTTTTAATATGTCACAAAATTTCAGCGAAACCAGTATGAAATTGAGAATTTCTTATTAGGGACACCTCGAATAAGTGAGGTTAAGGGCATATGGTTAAACGGGTTACTCACGTGGAGAGTCAGCTACTAGTCTCTACGTGAGTAACCCGTGCTTTTTAATAGTAGTGGTGGAAAAATCGACACGCGGGGTTGAACACGTGATGGCTCAATGGTTAGAACATTTTTCATCACACCATTTTTTAATCGGGCGTTAGTATGATCGTTCTTGGATTCAGTATGTAGATATATGGCAGTGCGCACATTTATCGATTACAATCTCCATACTGAATCCCAGAATGATCGAACTATCACGCGATTAAAAATCACTGGCTCTAAGTCCCGCTCACGGGGAATTTTTTTTTAACTTGCCTTTTGTTGTTATGTCCTGCTGCTTGGCAAAGGCCTTCTTCTTGGTCCTCTACTTACCTCTGTCTGCTGCAAGCTCTTCCCAACCAGGTAAAAACTTATCCAGATCATCTCGCCACCTGGTTCTGGGTCTACCTCTACCCCGACGGCCTCTAGTAACCAAAATGTTGCTGATTTTGCCCACCTTTCCTGTTACATTCGACTGACATGTTCCGCCCAGTTCCATTTTAGTTTGAAGTAAAACTAAAAAACCTTTTTTTTATAATTTTTTATTTCATTACTTAATTTGAGTACCTTGCGTACTTTAGCAACTGGACCAAAGTTGCAAATCTCGTTGTCGGCAGCGTCATTCGGTTTCGCAAGTGGGTGTGTCTGGGCCGCTCCATTCCGAAACTGATTGATGCAAAGTTTAACTGCTAATATATTAATGATAGATAAGCACTGGGCTGACCTTAGGTTATTTTTATAGATTATATAGATATACAATTCCTGTAATAATTTGCAACATGTGGAAACGAGTCAGGAGTCTGGAAAATTATAAAAATTAATATTGAAATTTTAACATTGAGTTAGCATTTTTGTACATAACCGACGGTTTAAATATTTTTAAGAAATATAATACTTACCTAGAAAGCATAACCTTTATCGTTTGACAAAAGTACTTTTTCCAGCAATCGCCGTCATTTGCCCAAAATGATTATTATTTTATTAGATATGTTAGTAAATTAAAAAAAAGTCTCAAACTCAGGTTCAGATAATCCATAAGGTGTATTAGGCAACTGCCTAGGGGCCCCGCATCATCGACTACCTCTGCACGTACAAAGAAAAAAAAAACATTTAATGAGTTTTAAATTTGTTTATTTCCTCAATGATAATATTATTCCTTTTTTTCGACGCATGGTGTAATAGAAAAAATGCATTTCAGAAAGTAAAAAAGAGTAAAGGAGAGAGTCCCCGAGAATAGCTTTGCATAGAGAACCTGATAGGGTTAATCCGGCCCTGCTCAAACTTCTAGTAAGAATGTGAACAAGTGGTAACGCCACTTGTTCACATTCTTACTAGAAATTGCATATACATAACCTTAGCACCGACAAGTAGTCACTCATTAATATTAGCAGTGAAACTTTGCTGAATAATGAGAGATCAATTGTTATGAGTTCCAGACTGATTAGAGATTTTACGTTGATAAAGTTATTCATCCATCTGAGATATAGTTGCATAAAAATATACTAACAAAAGGGTGAAATACTTTTTTATCTAATGTATGATGGAGGAGGAGGATTAATATTTATCTTAAAACCGAAACAAAATCTATTGAAAAGCATTTATACAAGTGATGCAACTAAACATATCTCAATCGCCAATAATGATATTTCCGTCAATCTGACCTCCAACTTCTTATTAGCTTTCATACGACCTTCACACGTAAAAAGTGGAAGATTCTTCGTTATACTGGAAAAGCCAAGGTCGGCTTTCATAACTCTTGTGAAACTACTTTATGTGTAGGTCGTCTGCTAGTGGACACAACTTATTATAAAAAATTCTACTCGTGGTCTTTCATGCTGGTTTGGGGGCAAAAAACACACATACGTATCCCACACTATCACTACTTACTTTATTCCCAATGGAGCATACAGAGCAGTTCGTATTTAGCGGCCTAAAGCAGGCAGGCAGGGGGCAAGACAAAATAAAAAACATTCTCCCTTGTACTCGTAGAAGTCATCTATGAGAACTGTAGCGTCGCTCTAAAAACAGTCACAATATCGATAAGACTATCGATACTATCGAATAACCGATACTATTGATAGTATCGATTGTCAATATTTTCCAATACTATTGATGAAAGGTAAAACTATCGATAGTATCGAATACTGTCGATAGTACCTAAATTCAATAGTATGGATACTATCGAAAGTATCGAAAATTCGAGGTGACGATAGTATCGATAGAATATTGATATTTTATACCATTGCTTGCAACACTAATGGGAAGCCTTTTGACTTCTTTTTTCTGTAATATAATTATTCTGTATTTAATTCATTATGTTTATCACCATCATCTTCCTCACTACATTTATCTCCACCGCAGAGAGAGTCTTCTTCTCATTATTAAAGAGATAAGCTCTTGTATGTGGAGCAACCAATGCCTTCCATTTATTTCTGTCCAAAGTTAGCTCCTTTACATAGATCCCAATAAGAATGAAGATCCCAAGAAGAAAAACATTAAAATTTTCGCATTTTACTAAGCTAGCCTTGCTTAGTAAAATGCGAAAATTTTAATGTTTGTGTACTCAAGAACCAAATTTATACGGAACTTTCATCTTTTCATAAAATGTATCCCCTTTCATTGTCATCATCATCATTGATTGTTTATATATTATAGATTGTATGTATGTTTATGTATATACGTGTATTAAATGTATATGTTGGTATACTTTATTAGGTAGTTAATAACCTATTCTTGAGGAGCTCGGTGCCGCGGGAGTGTGCATTACTAGTGCTTTTGCAAGTAAATTGACACCGGGCGTGGTCTGCTCTTAGATGAGTGACCACCAGCATATAAATTACTCAAGCTCCTCCGTGTTACGGAAGGCCTATAAGCCGTTGGTCATCTTCCCGGCTGTCATCATTGTATGGCAGTCGTCAAGCTATGTCAGATGCCTTAACGCAGCCTGAAAAATCTGATACCATCTAACACCATCCGATTTTTGGGATTGGCCACCTTCTTCTTCTTGTCGAGTCAAAATGGTTCCAGTTCAGTTCCCTGTTCAAATGACATTTGACCAATATGTGTTACATACACGAAAAACAAAAAATAAAACAACCTGTATTTGGCGCTGTAACAAAGTCTCTGTGTATCCTTATACTGAGTCCAATATATACCTAAAAAATGTTTCTTTGCTCTTTGTACTGAGTAGTACATATATGACCGTTCAGGTCCTATAGTTGGGCAAAGGCCTCCCCTTATTGTTTCCAGCTATTTCGTTCTTTAGCTACTTCTTTCCAATCCTTGTCGAAAGCAGACATTAAGTTTTTTTATAAATACATATATAATATATATAAGTGTAAGCACTGATATGCATCTTTTATATCTAAGGAATCCTAAAAAACAGAACTGTTATCTTGCTGGATTCAACACGGTGTGCGCATGCGTGATCGTGAGCAATCAAAAAAAAAAGAAAGAAAAAAAAGAAAAACAAGGTCAATTTTAAGTAGTCTTCATTGCAGTAAAAGTGGAACAATAAAACGGACTATTATATTTCAAAGTAACTTGTTTTGAAACAAGTTGCACTAAACAGTAAACAATGGCGACTAATCTTGTAATATTTCATCTTTTTATTTGACTTGTTTATTCACTAGCTTTTGCCCGCGGCTTTGCTCGCGTAGGGGTGTAATTTATCAAAATCTTTTCTTAGGGGATGCCTACGTCATAGTAGCTTTATGCATGCAAAGTCTCGTCCCGATCGGTTTAAAATTGACAAAGTTTCATACAAACTTTCATCCCCTATTTTATCCCTTTGGGGGTAGAATTGATCAAAATCCTTTCTTAGCGGATGCTCAAGTCATTACATCTACCTGCATGCCAAATTTCAGCCCGATCCGTCCAGTGGTTTGGGCTGTGCATTGATAGATCACTATGTCAGTCAGTCAGTCACCTTTGAGTTATATATATTTAGATTTAGCTTTTCGACTTTATGCATTTGAAATGGTTAATAAACTTTTGTTTTTTTTTTTAACTGTACTGATTGTAAAAGGACCGCTATGTTTTCCGTCTATTTAGGTAATTCTTTTTTTTTTACAATAATTTAATTCAGGTCAGTCAAGTTATTTAACAATGTTAATTATTAACAGTCTATAAAATTCACTATTGTTTTGCACTAAATGTAATCTTAGAGCTTTATAGCTATTTATATAAAAAATATATCATTATTTAGAAACTAAATAATGATATATATTTTTTAGTTTCTAAATAATAACTACCTTTTTCAAATTGTCCTGGGTCTTGCTTTATACCTTATACTCATTAAACTTTACAAAAAATGATATCTGTTCTAAAACCGTCACAAATAGTAATTATAGCAAAGGCCAAGTTGAAATAACAAATGCTTACACAAGTCTGCAACTTCCTGACATTGACGTTGGTGTAAGTGGCACAAGTTCAAGCGAGTGAAAGTAGTCAGTAACGCCCTCTGTGGACATCAACCAGAACTAAGTTCAGTATACGACGTGATTATTATCTTCAGATATTTTCAAAGGAATGTGATAATAAAAAAATGTCTAGGAAAAAAGCTTGCAATGGCTGATTTGTCAATTCACCGAGAACGTTTTTCCACTTCCTGTCCTATAAATGATGTTTCATAATTCAAACTGAGCATGATTTTAAATTATCTTTTTCATTCTTTTGCATTTCGGTTTTATACAAATAATATTTTTAAATTAAAATTATTTAAAAATGTAATGATTACTCAGTATTTGCCATATACCTACTTAATAATTATTTTAATTACACATTCCATGAATTCAATTCACGAAATCCATGAGATATCACCATCACAAAAGCATTGCACAATGTTTAAGCGTATAATTTTGTAAAATTACCCTGCCCTTTAATTTACATCTTTTCCAAGGCAACTAGTAGAAACTCTAATCTTTATTGTCCACGTACGTGTAAATATTAAAGTGAGTCTGAAGGTCCTGAGATATGTTGCAAAATCACAATCTCGTGTGGACCGGTCTTTCAAATGCCCGGCGAGATGATGAAATGTACAATTCGCCAAAACACCTTTTTTCTTTTAATTTTACTTTAAAAGTAGCATAATATTGGCTAGAAAAATAGTTAAAACTAAATTATATGCGTTTTTGTTACATATTTATAAATATATCACAGCAAAAATCTCAAGTTTTCCTTAAACTTTTTCAGGTTGATTTACCGGCTTTGAGACTGTTACTGTTTATTTCTGCAACTAGGTATTTTAATTATTTGCTAATTATGCAAATATAATAACGTTTCTCTTAACACTAAGTATATAGTTTTTTTAAGATCAACCTAAATTATCTAAATATTTATTCATATCCGAATTCAGTTCGAAACTTGGAAAACGGCCCCGGACTTTGACCAAAGCATTCTCAATGCCCACCGTTGCGGAAACTTAAACCGTTTGCGGTTGACGTAAGACGCAATATCATATGACGCAAGAGTTGTACTTACGTCCTTGCGGCGCGTGGGAGTGAGAGCGCTTGTGATTGGTAGAATCGAGCGGGCTTTTCAATTGTGGTCCAGAGAGCAGCGCACGAGCACTTTCGCGTGAGCCCATGGTCTTTTCGCTTTCGTTCGCAGAAAAGAGATGGGCACGTGATTTTTGGTCTGTTACATCGGATTATAATTTAATAAATAACATTTTCTTGTTTGTGGAAAATGGTGAATTATTTCGGCGAACGAAGACGGTATAAATATTTTATTATTAAAAATGTTGTTATAAATTATTTTTAAGAACTTTTTTTGTTAATAAATTATCATAAAACTTAAAAAAAATATATATTTAAAAAAATGTGATTAGTATGTTATTTCACCATCAGTATATTTTTTTTATGAAAAAAATATTTTTCAAAAATTTTTCTTTTTTTTTTTCAGGTGACAGCTTGCGATCTGCAAATTGTTGCCGGTGAACGCAGTGACTTTTGTACTAACGTACGTTAGTAGTGCCAAGTGTCAGTGCCTAGTGTTTAGACTATAGTGCGTAGTGCCACAGACTCAAAATGTCGGGCTTCGTGAGATTAGCGATCGACGATATTTACTCGTCCAACAACTGGACCACAATCATTAACAAATATTGGATGATGGCAGAAAAATATTCAGGTATGTTATAAATTTTTTATTTCATTTTTTTTTCATATTATACAGGTATATTCGGATTATCATAAAGAAAAATTTTGTGATCATAAAGAAAAAAGGCTTTAATACAATAAAGCCAAAATAAATTATGCTGATAAAAAGATCCACGAAAATAAAATAGAAGTTAAGTAGGTAACTTAAAATCATAAAAATCTCATAAATAAGTTTATAGAAAATAAACTATTTCTTATCAGTTATTTTAGTAATGAGTTGATGATTTTAAGTTAAGAAATAATTTTAGTGCAAAATACAAAAATGAAAGTGTACTAAAACGAGAGCAACATCTTCTTACTTTCTTAACTAATAATTGTTTTACTCCAGTAGTAAGTAGTAGGTTTAAATTAATTCAAAACATTATTAAATATTTTGGAGGAAACTTAATACAATACTTCAATTATTAACGACTTGATAGACACGGATTTTAACCCTGTCTGCCCCGTTTGAGATGAAGACGTGTGACCACGCATTTTTGACATATTTTTGCAAATATATTTGCAAAAATATGTCAAAAATGAATATTTCCATTATCGATAAATTAAAGAAGCACGATAGATTTGAACCAACAATGTGAAAACAAAAAAAAAAAAATGGTTTGGCAGTTTATTACGAAGTTATTCAAGCACTAAAATAAATTAATCAAAAGAGAAATTCTGTCACTTTAACCTATAGATAGTTGATTACTGATCTATTCAAATAACTTATTAGACTTGCGTTATTATCAGAACAAGTATCAGAGAACATCTATTTTTTTTTTGCTTCGCATTATTTTAATATGCAATGCAACTCTTACTAGGTAAGTAGGTATAGGTGCATTAGACCCTTTAACCAACTGAAGATAGATGCCTACTAAAAATCAAGTAAAACAATAAAAATTCGAAGTCATTTATTTATCACTGGATATTTTCATCACTTGATAATTCGCTATTTTCCAACAACTCAAATCAGATAAATAAATAAATATGTATAGGGACAAATAACACTGATTGAGCTAGCCCCAAAGTAAGTTCGAGACTTGTGTTATGGGATACTAACTCAACGATACTATATTTTATAACAAATACATATATAGATAAACATCCAAGACCCAGGACAATTTGAAAATAGGCCTTTTTCCAACTTGCCCTGACCGGGGATCAGACCCGGGACCTGTGGGTGGCGGACTAGGTATGGTGACCACTGCGCCACGGTAGTACGCCACAAAAGATATTTTTCTGTAAACGTCTAAATCGTCTTTTCTGTGAGATTTGTATGTAAACTTATGACGTCATAGTTTTTTTTTTGGAGTCAAATAGCGCTCTTTTTATCAATTTTTTCGCAAAATCACCTTGAAAATGGATATGATCATGAAAAGTGACATTAGTTTGTGACTTTTATTTTTTTAACTGTACCAAATAATTTATATTTGACCCAAGAAGGTACCCAATTGTCAATTTTGCTATCGAATTTGTTAACAATAAATAAATTTGTTACTTTCCTTTGCATACTATTTATTGACTTAGAATAAAAACTAATTGGCTACCGTACTACTACCGTTCTCTTCAACAAAAGATTAATACAAAAACTATTTTTACGTATTTTACTATGTGCTAAGTTTGCTTTCTTTCTTAAAAAATGAAAGGAAAGTTCAGTAAAAGGCCTGCGGCAAAAAACGTCTGCGTCAAAACGTTCAAGTTGTAAGAGTAGGTACTCATAAGGTCGTTCTGTGCCGCTTTCGATTTTTGTAGCAAGTCTATGAATGAATAGCATTGATATGTGTGTGCCTCAGTGAGACAAATAAAGTTTTTATCTATCTATCTATAAGACGTTCGCATTGAATATCTGACTTGAATCAAGTTAACATAATATAAATAAATAAATATATTGGGACAAATAACACTGATTGAGCTAGCCCCAAAGTATGTTCGATACTTGTGTTATGGGATACTAACTCAACGATACTATATTTTATAACAAATACATATATAGATAAACATTCAAGACCCAGAACAATTTGAAAAAGGCCATTTTCCAACTTGCCCTGACCGGGAATCGAACCCGGGACTTCTGGGTGGCGGACTAGCATGGTGACTACTCTACGCCACGGAGGTCGTCGTATAAACCTTATGTTAACTTGATTTAAGTCAGATTAAACTCATGCTCACTTCCATGTTTGTCTGGGAGAAAATTAAATCTTGAGTGTGCCAGCTGCGCCTTTTCCCGCGCAGAAAAAATGCACGAAAGAATAACGGCGGTTATCAACTCGTCTTTTCTTGACTCCTCTTTCTACCTTTTTGCCCACTATCCAACTAAAAGTGGCCTTTGGGTCGATGTAATAATGTGTGTATTAAACTTATAATAACTGATAATCAAAAAAAAAATTCTCAATATTAATATCACTTCTACGAACTTTAAATCTCTCATTTTTACGAGAAAAAAAAAACATCACTTCAAAAACGAAACAATTAAGTAGAATATACCTACTGAGAGCGAAAGGAGTCTGTCAGGATGGCAAAAAGCAAGTGGAACTCCTTAGTCTCTGCCTAAGCCAGAAAGAAACAGGCGTGATAATATTATGATGTATGAATGAGTACGCCAATTGTAAACAATTGTATATAAATTAATGAATATACTCGTAAATACGACGTATACATAAAAGTCGTATGCTAATACCTAACTTTCATTGTAACTAATATAAATGGAAAGCTCGTACACATTCCAAAAATTCAAGCTTTGTGACATCCACCGCCTGCGGGCATCGGGCAGTCCTTCCAAGTTAACACTTGACATTATGTTATGACTCACAAGTTAAAGCATTGGACCTCTACTTGTATTCTTCTTTGTACGATGTATCTATAAAGGTGTTTTAGTTTGAATTAAATTTATATCGAATTTCATATTCATTAAAAATGTCAAACGTTTGTTAAACCTATTTTAGTTAAAGTATGTTTTGTTTCATTCTCACGTCAAACATTGAAAACAGAGATAAGGTTTTAAAGTTAGTTCTTAGTATTTTGACCAACTCAACTTACAACGACATGATTCTAAAATTCCCTATTTTTTAGTAATAACGTTTTTTTTTTAATTTTCATACAAATTTAAATATCAGCTGTTCAGGCTTATTTTTATTTAAGTAGGTAGTATTTTTATTTGAATAAATAGTAGATTGTGCTACAAGAGGTCAGTTAATATTTTTACTACGCCTCTGACAATTATTTATATTATTTTATTTTATTTTTTGGTTTACTGGCCTGCATTATTTTTGATTGTATATAGATAACATTCGTGTTCGGTTTTCAATTTGTTTTTTATCTCAAGCCATTTTCTTTTTTACTTTGTAGTTTCGAGAGAATTATCTTCAGCCCTAAATATTTTCAGATAGAAACATCGTTTTTAGAATAGATTAGATGAAAAATAATAACCAAATTAGGTCTCCAATTTATATGGTTATTATTCTAAAACAGCACATTATGAATTTAGTTATTATTATCATTGTTATAAATTAAACATGATATTAATTTAGACCTATGTCCAGCAGTGGATGTCACGCGGCTGAAATAAAAAATAATATAAGAAAAGCATACTTTACCCTTTTTAGGACACGAATCAGGTGTACTGTTTATTATCAATTCTATTGTGACTGCCTTACTTAAATACCCGCAAGATTTTGATATTCTCAAATAAAAACTAAACTCCATCTTGAAAAGACTGTCAGCTGAAAAACATAGTTATATCTTCTTATTGTAGCTATAATTTATACAGAAACAGGAAGTCCAGCCACCGGCCGTGTATCTACGATCAGCTTTATAGAAAGCTTCGGAGCTTCAACAATGATACACCACTTTCACAACGATATCGCCGGCCGCAACACTCGCTGGTAATGACCTCCACACTATACACATTTAAATGATATAGGCTTTTGATTTCCATACGTCATCAAGACACAACGGGCGTCATAATATGACAGTTGTCTTGATTATTAATATTTATATGCGGATGAAGAGCCTTCTCGGAGGAGCCTTACCCCTAGAGAACGCGTCCCCAGTAGTGATGTGCCATTCTTGAAAATATCGACCAATTTCCGAAACGATCTGGAAATTTCTCGCAAGAAATTTCTTCAGGAAAATTTTCCTAAAACTCTCGAAAAATGATGAAAATTTCCAAAATTTCGGGAAATTTTCAAGGAAGGAAATTTCTGAGAAAAGGGAATTTCTCGGCGGTACATCACTAGTCCCCAGGTAATAGATAGAGGAATACTCGGCATTTATACAAGGCAGGGGGGAAATAAAATACCTCCAACGGACAAAACAGCAGGGGGGAAATAAAATACCACCCACGGACAAAACAGGCCGGAGAGAAAACTCCGTTATAAAATTCTTTGACATATTTGAAGCAGAGGTCTGCAGCTGTGATGAGGGCTTAGGTTGGAGCGGTCTCATTAGAGATGGCGGCGGAAGTACATGCAAATGTCAACGGCGGCTCTCATAAACGTCCAGGGAGAATACGACCAACATACACAAGGCACGGCAAAAGAAAAGAACGAAGATGTGCGGATGAGGATGGGAGAATCGGACCGGGTCAACCTCGTCGAACATTCTGCGAACAAATTGCAGATGTTCTGAAGAAAGTCTATGCAGGATTACTCATAACCGGAGACCATGCATGAAAAGAGTAATAAGTGTTGACGAAGCAAATGAGATTTGCAAGAGTCCTAGCAATTGGAGATTCATGCTTGACCTCTGTCTCGCACCCGTTTAAATGATGTAGGAGGTATATGATTTTCATACATCTCAGAGACACAGCAGGCATCATATGACCACGTTTTGTCTAGCTACGTCAGATGCTTTAAAATAGGTTGACACATTTGTCACCAGCAGTGACCACTTAACATATCTAAAAACAAAATATACAATAGTTCTGTTAAAGGGAAAATCTGAAGAAATAATGATCCGAAGATATAGTCAACTTCGGTAAAGGTTTTATCACGTGCTACCTTCAATCGAAGGTATATGATATTATATCATAACCCTAATTGAAAATTACAGATTTTAGTTATTCAAATATATATAAATAGTAGATAGGTCTTTTCGTTGGTAATATATAAGATGTTCGACTGTCTGTTTCAGTTAAACGCTAAGTTAACTGAAGTCAACTTTAAGGGGATACCTTAATTTTCCGGGGTCCAGTGCTGCCCCCATTTGAATTAAATCATTTGATAGGAAACGGAGCCATCATTTAAAATTTTGTATTGCCCAGGCACTAGACAACTACTTATGAAGTAGACCCTTCAAACTATTTTAGAAGACCCTTCAAACTATTTTATGAAGTACTGTTTACAATTTAAAGTGAGAACGTGAAGCTTTTCTACGCACAATTGCGAAAAACGACCTTTTTTGGCATATGTGCGTAGAAAAGCTTCACGTTCTCACTCAAAACAATAAACGGTTCATCAAGTAGTTTGAAGGGTTATCTAGTGCCTGGTCAAAACAATTTTTTTAATGATGGCTCCGTTTCCTATCAAATGATTTATTACAAATGGAGGCAGCACTGGACCCCGGAAAATTCTGATAGCTTCTTAACTGCTGCATCATAGCAATGTGCTATGAAAAAACAAAAAAGTTAGGGCTAAAATGATGACAATAACGAGTCATTATTGTCATCATTTAGCCCTAACCGTTAATTTTTTGTTGTAAATTTATACACAAAAACTAAACGACAGGAATAAGCACAATACGATACCAAATCATACACCACTACTTTTTGTGACAAGTTCAACGATTTACAAAGTCATTTAAACTGTCATCATAACGTAGTTGGTATTTATCATCTTTTTGTCTGAAATTCTATATATAAATACAAACAATTACGTCTTTAGCCCTTGGTGTGGGATGCTACTTGTGCGGATACCCTTTACCAAATTAAAGGCTGGTGCAGCATCAGCCGCAGCAGAGAGCCTTAAAGGCGCTAATATGCAGACATCGGAGAAAGCTACAATTTGAGCCTTTTGTGGTAGAAACTTTTTGCCCGTGAGGTCTTTTATCCCATAATCTATAGTAAGAGTTGTATAAGAAGGTTCAAAAAATGCATGTAACGATGCGAGCCTTGGCGAGCATCGTAAGGAGTGGCCATCGAGCACATTTTGACGTTCTTATACAACGTTGCATACAATACTTTTTCTACGACTATATTTAATAAATAATAAACAAAGAAAAATATGACAATGTTTGACATATGTTTGGCAGATGCCGGGTGAGATATGTATGGTCAACTTTTTTTTTTATTGACGTTTACTGCCTATAGTGACTTTGACTGCCTCC
Source organism: Acrobasis suavella (assembly GCA_943193695.1). Taxonomy (NCBI): domain Eukaryota; kingdom Metazoa; phylum Arthropoda; class Insecta; order Lepidoptera; family Pyralidae; genus Acrobasis; species Acrobasis suavella. The sequence goes on along the minus strand of OW971934.1, from coordinate 6,470,888 downwards.
GTGGTCTAGTGGTTAAGGCATTCGTCTCATGACCCGGAGGTCATGGGTTCGATTCCCACTGGGAAGCATACTTTGTGAAAAGTTGTTTCCAGCCTGGATAGGATATTGCAGGCTTGAATCACCTGATTATCCGAAAAGAAAGATGATTCCGTGTTTCGGAAGGCACGTAAAACAGTGGGTCCCGAACGCCACCTAGCGTTTGATCATTAAACTATCCAAGGATTTGTTTCTGGTTTGCCCTTTAGGTTGTGGAGGTCAGACGGCAGTCGCTCTGTGTAAAAACCAGTAACCTCGTCAAATCTCCTTGGTTAGGTAGCGGACCCCGGGCTCTGAAGCGTTACTGCTGGGGATAACCGGGAATACCTACGCTCGGATGATGATGACTGCCTATAGTGACTTATCTATCTGAGGACTATTTTTTTTTTTAAGATTTTTCTAATGTTGGTAGTAAAGAATTTATTTCGGAAAATTTTATTTTTATACAATAACTAGCTTTTGCCCGCGGCTTCGCTCGCGTAGGGGTGTAATTTATAACTAGCGTTTGCCTACGTCATAGTAGCTTTATGCATGCAAAGTCTCAGCCCGATCGGTTTAAAATTGACAAAGTTTCATACAAACTTTCATCCCCTATTTTATCCCCTTTGGGGTATAGATGATCAAAATTCTTTCTTAGCAGATGCCTACGTCATATCATCTACCTGCATGCCAAATTTCAGCCCGATCCGTCCAGTGGTTTGGGCTGTGCGTTGATAGATCACTGTGTCAGTCAGTCAGTCACCTTTGAGTTATATATATTTAGATAGAAGATAGATTTGGTAGTCGCTAGCTTTTTTTTTTTGTAAAATACGGTTGATCGAGTAAAACCTTAACCCAAGTGTAATCTACATAGGCAGTAGGGCGCATAGATCTAAAGAATAAAAAACCTAGGTCTATGACTAGGCGTATCTTTTTGGAGAAATAACGACACATGTGCTATTATGAGGAATAGAGTTATAGACTTTTCTGCAATCATATTATATCAATGTTGTTATATTAGTGTTCGGGACCATTTAAAAGACAGTAAACAGTACAAGAGTAGAAAAAAATATTACAAAACTTCTATTCGAGGTATCCCGTGACCAAAAGGCTGTTAACTGTCTGACACAAAGAATCAGCATTGCCATACAACGTGGTAATGCCGTCAGTTTTTTGGCTACGCTGCCGAGGGGTGATTTTTAATTGGGACTACATAATTTATAATTTGTTTAGTTTTAGTTCTGGCTTAGTTTTAATTTAAATTTTATATTAAAATTAAAACGCAAAGCACCAAATAAAGTATTTATCTTTCTTGCTCTTTTTCTCTCAATGTAGTGTCGACTACTGTGATTATGGAAAGTTATTTCTTCATTAAAACTTGGACAAATATTTAGCAATGACACGTATGAAAAGAAAAGATCTTTCTTTAATTTGCAGTATTGTACAGTTGGACATACATCAAATGTAACAATGGGAAAGGTTAACAACATTTTAACAAGAGATAAACTGTAGTTTAGCTAATGTTCCCCATCATACGTGCATAATCATACATGTGCGCGTTGAAGTCTTTTATATCAGACTTTGATACGTGATGTTATTAACCAAAAAACGTGAAATAAATATATTTTAAAAGTAAAATAAATAAATAATCATATTCAGTATAAAACTATATTTAAGGTCGAAGACATATACGATGTTATTTTAAAAAAATAATCTGTAATAATGCCAAAAATACAAGTACAAATTTTGAAAAATACATATTATACTTTTTTTATTCATTTATTTGCGTAAAGGTAAATCTCAAAATAAACTATATATATATATATAATAAATTATAAGTGATATTTTATCGTTAATATGCAATTTTATTAAAAGTTTCAACAAATTTTGCAACTTACTATAAGGATCATTGAGTTATTGACACTTTATGACATTGTACGACTATTTATGATCGTTACTCTTATCTGCTTATAAATAACTTACGATATTTTATAAATAAACATTTTATTACTTAGACTATTAATTTAATTCAATCAATGACCCCAAATGTTCAATAAAATAATGGTCATTGATATTACAATATCGTTTTACATACAGTATCTAATTGTTTATATTTTATAAGTATTTATTATTTTGTGACATAATATCTTTGCGTTACCCTTTGTTTTTTGTGTAACAAAATATACTGTAACTATTTTAAGGGAAGATTCAGTCCATGATAATGAAAAACTGTCCCCAACGTACATTATATTGCAAAATGAAAAATATTTTTGATCTTCCATACAAGAACCATGTGTACCCATCGCCTTATAAACATATTATTTCTTTTGTCACTAGATGGCACTATAGCTGTTTATTAAAACATTAAAATCTTTTATTAGTGTTATTGAAATAAAGTAGCACTGTTATAAATTAAATATGGCTTATACGAAATGTAATAAATATTTTTAAAGCATATTCAACACTTTCTTTGTCACTTTTTTGCTTATCGTGTGTGCTGCCATCTTTGAGTGCCTATCGACAACTCTAGTTTTGCCTACTTTGGGGACCTCCAATCATTTTCATATTCTCACCAGACTAGACTAGCGCTTATGGTGACAAGTGGCTTACGATATTTCAATCTCGCCGTACGTCACAAAGCACGTTTCGTCATCCCTTCCTTCGCATCCTTGCATCGTAATCCTCATTGGTAAGGGATGTGATTTCTATGGAACACCTTGTTGTGTACTATGTCCCCTATTTAGTCCTGTACTCTGCAGCTCGGATAGCATCGCTGACTTCGGTTGCGAGTGTCGAGTGAATCTGGTCGGACAACCATGGGACTGCGTCCTCTAGATCTTTTTCCTTATATTCTGCTTATTAACAGGAGTTTCTCAAGATTGGCCTAAGTTTCCAGGAAATATGTCTGAAGAACTCGAGTATTCTGCGTTTACATATTGTAGTGAATCTGGTCTTAATTCTAAGTTGTTTGAGGATAGATGCTTTTGTCTGACGTGCTGTCCATGGAATCAGAATTATTTTTCTCCAGCACCACATCTCAAAAGAGTCGAGTTGAGATACTAGCTGCCATCAATAGGTGATATGCTTCACTTTTTTACTACGTAGTATTTTTATGACGTAGTTTGTGTTTGTTAAACTTGTTCGCAAGCATAACATGTTAACATTGTGTTATATTATAAGAATAAATGACATAAAATAATATGACAAAGCCCTTCTGGCGAGCAGGCGACCAATACTGTGAAAATGAGTTTCTTTCGGCGACTACTTCTTCTCAGCATTGGTCGTTGCGAAGCGCTATTATCGGTAGCTTTTCTTTAAAAAATCAATTAAATTTGAAAATACAGTACAAAAATTATACTTATTGACGTGCAAAAGTGACTGTAAAGGTCTGATTACTGAATAAACATTTGAATTTTGAATTAAATAGGAGGCAGGCGTCAAAGTAGGTATGCCTTTAGAGACGTTGCAAACATCGACACCAGAGTTATTCATTTACGTGCAAGATATAAAAAGAGGAATGCCAGCCAACCGGCACTAGTTACTTGATATATATTCAATCTTACAGTAGGCCAGTAATACCTACATTTTGAACTGCTTTCTCCGAAACAAGTCGTTTCATAAGTATATAATTAGTTGTAAAACCTGTTGAGGAATTTAATGTTTAACTTTTTTAACACGTAGTGATTATATGCGTAAAGATACAAGGTTAATCTAAAACTTATAAAAATGTGATCACTTTAATATTATTTATTTATTAAATCTTTATTGACCAAAAAGGTACAAAAGGTGGACTTAACGCTAATGCATTCTCTACCAGTCAGCCTTTAGGAAAAACAGAAATAAATTTATGAGCGATAGGCACTTAAAGATATACTATATTATATAATAATAAAAATATATAATAGACTATAACTTTTCAAATAGGTACATTAAACAAAAACTTACTGTATACTATAGATTTGTTAAATCTGTTGTACTTATTTTGTTATATAATAATTAATTTAAAAAAATATAAATACTGGTAAGATGATAACTGAACTCCTAATAAAATAGTTGAAAATAACTGACGAAGTAGTCGTACGTGTAGTACTCGCAATAGATTCTTCATCAAACCATTAAACATTAACCTAAAAGTAGACCCTAGGGCTAGGTTTTTAATAGTTCTGAATAATTCCTGTCTTTAAATCATTTTAAAACTATACATTGCAAGGACTAGACATAGTTCGCATGCAAGTCCGAATATAGAAATGATTAAGAATGAAACATACGACATTTTAAAATTGGCAAATGGAAATGCGCGTCCATATTACAGTCCCTTGTACTTTTCCGAAATTAAACTCTACGTAAAATCAATAATATTAATGTATAATATGTCAAAACCTATTAAGTTTGAGTTCTAGAAAATGTTTTATTAATGCAGACTTACTTGAGTACTTTATTTAAACCACTATCTCCCTAACAAATAAGACCTCACGCAATATGGCACCTACTTTCTTATGTCACTGTCAATTTCATTTAGGTGAGTAATCGTTTAAGCCTTGTTCTTATTTTAGTCTGTGTTCTATAACAAGACTGATTTATAGTTTTAATTATATCAATATTTTGAACTCGTGACGATGCTTTTTGGAAGGTAATTGTTTCAATTGCGTGGCCTCACTAACTGCTTGCAAAAGACGGAACTCTTTCCTGTTAAGTTTCGATGTTATTGACCATCACCTTCAACACTTACGACCTCATAAGGTAGCTTTGACGTAACTACTTTCACCGAGACTCATATTTTTTAATTGTCTTTTGACTACAGTTCCAAATTTTGCAAATTTTTTCATACGAAGACACGAGATTCTGAAAGAATGTGCTAAATTATAAAGTTCTAAACTGAATTGGTTATTTAAGATTTATACAAAAAAGACGATAAAATCTACGTTCCGCGTTAGTCTGCGTTCGTTCCGCGCTTCCCGCTCCTTCGTCACTCTCAATAGGAATTAGCCTTTGGGGCATCTCGCGGATCACTCGCACCTTATCTCAGCCTCTTCGAGTTTGGAAAAACCTCACCTTAACATGATTAGTAGTCTCCCGTTTGCTTAGTGACGAAAAAAAATCCACACTCTTGATTATTCTTTATACCTTTCGTAAATGTGTGTAGTAGGCCACTTTTGTTTTAAATGTTAAACCTCTATTTATCTCTCTTATCTATCTATTTAAAAATGTCTACAAACCTAGATGTTTTTACTGTTTCAGATTAACGACTTTATAAGTCGTTAATCTGAAACGTATTGTTTCGCTCGTCAACACGTCAATGGCATGGTCTTTTTGAATTCGGAAATTTTAGACTTATTTATAAAAATAATTTAACAGGGAATTAGGTAAAATATGCATAATCGATTTCAGATATTTAGGTCCAGCAAGAAGGTATCTTTAACGTTAAACGTACTCACCTCTCGGCAATTGATTTGACTCAAACATTTAACTCTCAAAAGGGGCTTTACTTTCTACACTCATTAAATTTTGTTCGGTTACCGTATACATTATGAACGCACTGTAATTCGTATCGTCATTTATTATTTGGTTTCCAATTTGAGTAGCATAGAAAGTGTTTGTTTTGTTCACATATAAAGTTTAATTGTTTTAAACTAACCATAAATATGTACAATATTACGGCGAATGTATCCCGTTTATATATTATTATTTTAATTTTATATATGTTTTAGGCAATATACATATTTACGTTCGTTTTTATGTGGATTACGTCCCCTAAACTGAATAAAAGTGACCAATGATATAAAAAAATAAGTACTTAGATAACAGACATCATGAGAATTTATATTTCAGGAAGTACAAATAGAAAGTCAAGTACATTGTTAGTCAAGTAAAATTGGTTTCATTGTCCCCAGATAACCGGGTACAAGGATGGTTCCTGTTCGACACCCCCCTCCCCACCTTATACATGGTGATCGTCTACCTCGCCTTCGTCTTAGTTGTCGGCCCCGTCTGGATGGCCAACAGAAAACCCTTCAAACTACAGAGGGTTCTAGTAGGATATAACGCAGCACAAGTGTTGCTGTCATCGTATATGTTTTATGAGGTTAGTATTAATCCTATTATAATAGTATATTATAAGTATATATCCGAAAGTTTGTATGGATGTATGAATGGATGTTAGTTCCGCGTGCAACGAAAGCGACATGACATTTGCCATTTAGATAAATATCTTATTACTTGGATGTTACACGCAGGATAATTTTTATCCTAGGAAAATTCAAGAATTCTGCAGGTATGTCAAAAATTTTACCACATGGGCCACGTTATGGGCTAATTAGCTAGCTAAATAATTACGCTTATCTTTTATTAATGAAATCATAAGACATACTAAAAATTACTTACAAAAGGACAACAATTTACTGTTATCCCTTGCGCAATATGATTTCTGATCTGATTTTGAAATAAAGTTTTTTCTGTATAACTAAACTGTTACTGGCCACTATGATAAATTATTAGTAACCGCGAAAAGGTTGCAAACCGTTAACCTTTACTTAAGTACTAACTATGTACTCGTATCTCTATTTATACAATGCCCTGCCCATGTCTTCCTTTCAATACGACATAAACATGCGAATATCTTGAATAAAGTCATTGTTCTTGAGACTATAAGTGACGATTATTGCGAAAACCGGAGGTCGGTCAAGCGTGAACGTACTTCACGCACGATGGGTTCCGTATTCTAATGAGAAAGCGACAACCATGCTGTTTTGTTACTCGTTTTGTACTCTTTGTCATAAAGTTGTTCATAAATTGATTATTAATGAAAGTTACATTACCAGTATTTTAGACTAGAACCACGCCTTTAATACCTATTGTTAATAAAAAATTGATTTAACTTCGTATTTGCTATTTGTAATTCTTTATGTATTTATTTCAAAACTTTATTGCACAAAACAAATGGCGTTCTTAACGCCATATGGCTTTTTCTGCCAGGTAACCATTGGACCAAGTAGAGAAATATGGATGGTGCGAATGAATGTGCAAACTAAATAGAAAAGCATAAATTATAAAATCCCTTTATGTACAGAAAACAACTTAATTCTTAGGTACCTTCTTCTGTAATTAACCTTTTTGTGGTTAATTAAATACTGGCTCGTAAAATATTGCTAATTTAAAAAAAAACAGTTGATACAAAAACAGTTCTGAAACAATATTGCAGAAAGATTTGGCTGTCTTATAAAGAATAACTTTTTAATTTTATAAGCTAACACATAAGACTATGTTTTTTTTTTGTTTTCAGCATCTTATGTCAGGATGGTGGGCGGACTACAGCCTTTCGTGTCAGCCGGTAGACTACAGTGATAGTGAAACAGCGCAACGGGTGAGTTAACAATATTACGTCCATTCTGTCTTTTATTTAGTATCGATTAAAGAATAGAGAGATATCTGGTTTTTTATAAAACTATACGCCAGCGCCACGATATAAGCATTCTTGCATTATCCCAATAAATGTTTATTTTTAATCTTGAATACTACATAAAAAGGTATTTAGGGGCACGGAAGTGCCCCCGCCAAGTCAAGCGAAAAAGGCAGGGCCGTACCATCTTGTTCTCGAAGCGCACAAAGAATGACTCCCTGTTGCGAAAGAGAAATAGTTTTGATGACATGGAAGTGTCTTGCATTATCTACTTATTGCTAGTTAGTATTAGGAGTGAATCGTTTGCAGAACAACATGTCAGTGTCTTTTCGGAAACTTTAAAAGGTACTCTTAGATAATCATCATCATCATTTTCAACCCATATCATATTTCTGCTGGGCATAGGTCTCACTTTTTGTGCCATTCTCTACGATCCTAAATAATAAATAATCATAGTAACATTTTACTAATTAATGACATTCTACAAGTCATGCTAAAAGTGGTATTTGAGTCTTGCGGCAGCCTGCTGCAAGATCTATTATAATGCATTATCTGGCCCATAAGGGATAAATAGTGAATGAATGAATAAAATAGTAGATTGTGCTACAAAGGACGAGGGTAGATTTTTGAAGGTGAGGGCGCTACTTTGAATCCAGAGCGAAACGAAGGATTCCACAGTTGAATCACGAGCGTACTGAGTGATTCTACGGTGAAATCCTAAGTGAAGCGAGGGATTCATGTATATCGCCCAAGATAAAAATATTACCGTACTCGAGTAGCACACTCTACTTTTCATCTCCATCTATGAGAAAAGCTAGCAAATAAAAAACAGAATATAAAGAAAAGTAGAACACCTACAATACCTCATCAAACAGAAACCGATAATTTAATACTAACCTTTGTTTGGTGACGTTTTTATACAATAAATATAAGAAATAATTTTTCGAAGTCCACCAACTTACGATAAAATGTTCACTCATAACTTTTTTTGCGTGGTCCTTCATTTCTTTTAATTTTTATGAGGAAACTTTAACTTACGAAAAAGTATTCACATTTACACAGATAATTACATGTCAATATAAATAATATAACTTATGTAATTACCTGAACCAAAGAGAAAAATTGCGCTATTTTTTTAAATATACTTATTTCTTTTTCCGAAGCGAAAACAACGATAAGTACGTAAATATATAAAGACGATAAGTATTCCAAATTTAAAATATCACGTATTGCCTTTGCCTTTTGTGTCTTTTATTTTTTATTTTAAAACAAAATTATTCGTGTTCTGTTTTTAAATTGGTTTTAATCCCTAGATTAGATTTTCTTTTTCACTTTTTAGTCTTGAGAGAATAAGCAGTAACTTTAGCTCCAAATATTTTGGGATGAAAACATCGTTTTTCGAGTAGATGAGATAAAAAACTCTTATTGCGCTAATAGAAATATTATAAAAAGTTTTACAATTGAAATAAATATATATATTTAGGTACAATAAAGTCAAAGTAAAAAATCATTTATTTATCTTTGGATATTTGTATCACTTGATAATTGTCATTTTAGTTTTCTTTCGATTTCTTAATAGTTATTAACGTCAGATCATTTAATTATAACTAAGTTTACTGTTGCTTCCTAAGCACAAGTACAGAAGAAGCGGTAACAAACTGTAATACAGCATTTTCTCCTTTCAGTTATACTGATATTAAAGTTAGATATGTGGACAATGTATTCTCAATACATTTTTATGTCATAATTATTAATTAAGAATGATGTCAAATTTGAAATTAATGTCAATTTGTAAATAAAGTGCCTAAACATGTACCGATTGTACTCAAATTATGACATTTGTGAGTGTACAAATACAAACCTTTAAGAAGGACCCGCGCCAAGCCCAATCATCGGTTCCGTAATAAGCCTTGTAAAACAAAATACTTGATATAATAATGGTGATATAATATGGTGGTGATCATATATAAAATATATGAATAGTGATAGTGTATATGATGATAAAAACACTGCTCGCGATTTGAGTTCGGGCATCATCTTTCGCTCGTATTAAATTACTGTCATGTGACTCACCCGAGGTAGTAGTGTAGTGATTCGAACACTCTTTTATTGTAATATCCGACAGTTAGAAAGTGCAGATGGTGCGGCGATGACGGCGTGATAATATCATAGACATAGTACACATTCACCTTCGCATTATCCGTGAATTCGCAAATAGAATAATTCAGTACCCAACAAAAAAATATACATACATAGTTTTAAGCAGACAAAAATGAATAAAGACTTTCCACCATCTTCATAAAAATCTGCAAAATTTTTACACAGTACCTGTAATATTACTAATTTTAGGAGCGCAAATTTTTGTCAATTGCCTTAAAATAATCGTTTTCCGTATTTCCATACGAACTTAGTTCCCTGATTCCTCGCCGGATACTGCAAGTAGACCTATAATAAAAAAAACCTTGGCTGCATTGGCATCCCTATGTTTTCGCTTTTTTACATTATTTTATTATTAAAGTATAGCGATACGAATCTCCATAAACCTGAAAAATTGGCAAGCTTTTCCACCGTGTTTCAACATTTAGAAACAAAGACAGAAAAAAGACATAGGAACACAGCCAAAGCTTTCCTTAATTTTTTTAAGAAATTTTATCGGTTAAGATCTAAAAGAGAAATCAGGGGACTACGAAACGTTGATAATGTATAATTTTTAGGGTTCCGTAGTAAACAAGGAACCCTTATAGTTTCGCCATGTCTGTTTGTCTGTCTGTCTGTCCGTCCGCGGTTTTACTCAACGCCTATAAGTACTAGAACGCTGTATTTTGGCAAAGTTATGTATATTAATTTAGCAAAAAAATGGTAAAAAAATTATTGAAAAAAAACAATTTTTTAGGGTAGCTGAAAGTGAAAAGTCATTTTTTTTTCTTGACTAACATTCGTGCTAGGTATTGTTGAATAGGTCTTTCAAAAATATTATAAGCATATGAAAATCATTTTTTATTTAGGGATCCGTTTCTGAAATATTTGGTTTTAAAGTAAACATTTTAGTTAGAGTCAAATGTTCCCTCTACCTCCTAAACGGTTATATGGACATGTGAAAAAATTCACAACTATAGTACATATAACGAAATTTAAAGGAAAACTATCAGAGCTACGGTTTACAAATTGAAAGTTATAGGCGATCAACTTATAAAATGTACTCGGAAAAGGAAAATTTCATACAAATTCAAAAGAAAATTAGTTTTTAGACGTTTTAAGTGGCATGAACTCAAAGTAGTAACTACGGAACCCCACACTGCGCGTGGCCTGACATGCACTTGGCCAATTATTTATATGTATTTTTGGTCCGAGCTGCAGTTAACTCTATCGCACATCGCGAAATGTGGTGCAGGCACAGCGCAACAGCAAAACATTTACAACTATCTATTTTTCTATTCTATCTACTTATGTGTTTCCTCTTAAATTGGTAGGAAACTAACTGTATGACTGATCTTGGAATTTACTGGCAGATCGGATCTAGGCAGATTTTTTTATGAATATGAGGGTTTATATTCATAACCAATCCATAACGACCTCCGTGGCGTAACGGTCACCATGTTTGTCCGTCACCCAGAGGTCCCGGGTTCGATCCCCGGTCAGGTCACGTTGAAAAATGGCTTTTTTTTAAATTGTCCTGGGTCTTGGATGTTTATCTATATATGTATTTGTTATAAAATGTAGTATCGTTGAGTTAGTATCCCATAACACAATTTGAACTTACTTTGGGGCTAGCTCAATCACTGTTATTTGTCCCTATATATACAGGGTTACTGGTAACTAACTCATAACCTCTTAACATCGAAATCAGACTCCCCAGCACATTATAGATCGGCAAGAAAAAAGGCGAAAATTGCAGAAAAAAAATTGGCCTCTCATACAAATTCACTGATCACCTGGTCGAGTTTCTATGAAGTGTCCATTTTTTTTCTTAGATTTTTTTTATTTTTTTCTTGCAGATCTATATTATGTTAGGATTCTGATTACGATGTTAAGAGGTTTTGCGTTAGTTACCAGTAACCCTGTATATTTATTTATTATTATTAATATGGAGGATTGCAAAAAGGCGAAACAATAAAATTTAAAATGCATATGTTAAAAACAAAATACAGTTAACATTAAAAATTAACCGTTGGTGTATTTGTAAGTTCTTTCCCATTAACTACCATAATAAAAAAATCTCTTTAAATGTCAAACGTGTCTACCTTTGTGACCTTCTGTCACAGAGGATATTAAAAAAAAAAACAATAAAAATTACAAAGTTCATTTACCCATGGAATAATTATTTTAGACCATGAAATAACATTGATATACCTTGTTCACATTGGTCACTTAAATGTATACGTCAAAAGGTATTTAATTTCTAACAATTTTCAACATTTGAATAAATTAACACTTATAGATTTAATAAGGACTATAGTTTTTATAACTCTTTGTGTATAAAATATATACCTCAAGTTAACATATTTTGTATTGTTAAATGTGTAAAAAGATGGTTCTAGTATATGAATAAACGGGACATGAGGTATAAATGAATGAATGAAAAACTCTTTATTGCACCAATACAAAAAAAAAACATAAAAAGGAAGTATTACAATTAAAAAAACATAGGTACAATGGGCGGTCTTATCGCATAGAGTGATCTCCAATTGTGAACAATTGTATATTGTGGATTACTAAAGTTATGTAAATAAACCTGTTCCTGACAAAGGGTGTAGGTAGGGAGTACTGAATACTTAGTACTTTACGAACCCAGCTGCCTAAATCAGTGTATTTAGTATTTTTTTTAGTATATCTAAATACAGTATATGTAAAATGCGAGAGTTACTAAATATTAATTTATAATTATTATACAATGCTGATCTTCGTCCATCACCTTCCGTTCTGTTGGAGGTAAATTATTTTGACGTATTTGCACCACTTTGCCGCAGTTTTACTTTTATTCTAAAATCACTCGCCACTCGACTCTCCCGTTAACTCTACCACTGTGGAAAATTGGTCGTCTATACCACGCGGTCAAGTTCACTCAATGGCACCGTCTTCACGGCCCACTTAATACCTGTTTATATAAGAAAGAAATTTGGAAGAGAAACTATTGTTACTGTCAAACATGTCGAGGCGTGGACACATCCGTTCAGGCTCATCGACTAACATGTTCGACGATTTGTTATTTAAACTTCGTGCGTTTGAAGCTTTTGTTTGCAAACATAAGGTCTCTTCCAAATGGTCAAGCGACGACAATCAACGACCATCGCTGACTGTGACGTGGCCGACTATGACGTCGCCAACTGTCACAAACTGATATGCGACACATATCGACGAAAGGTATCGCTGGTATACTCGCCCATCTGGAGCCCTAAAGCGTATGCAAGTACCTACTTGAGTACTTGCTTATTAGAGGGACCTGATTTTTTTCAGGGTCCCCCTTTTGAAATAAATCATTTTAAAGGAAACGGAGACATCATTTAAAATTTTGTCTTTATCATCCCTTAGGATAACCTTTCAAACTATTTTTCATCTCATCTACTCGAAAGGGATGTTTTCATCCCAAAACATTTGGAGCCAAAGTTACTGTTTATTCTCCCGGGACTAAAAAGTGAAAAAGAAGACCTAGGGATTAAAACCAACTTGAAAAATGAACACGAGTGTAATCTATGTAGAATCAAAAATAATGTTGGCAGTTCAGCATAAAAAGAAGAATTTTGTTTTAAAGTAAAAAATTTATTGGCACAGACGTCATGATGTTTTTAAATTTGGAATACATATCGTCATCAACATGAATGAATGTAGGTAAATATTGTTATGTTCTTCGCTTCGGAAAAAGAAACAAGTATAATTAAAAAAGCGCATTTTTTTCTCTTTGATTCAAGTAATTACAGAAGTTTTAGGTTATTTGTATTGAAATGTAATTATTTGTTTACATGTGAATACTTTTTCGTGAGTTTAAGCCAACACTGAATAGTTATATAGTTTACATAGAAAAATAAAAAGATATGAAGGACTACGCAAACAAAGTTATGAGTAAACATTTTATCTTAAGTTGGTGTTCTTTGAAAAAATATTACTTAGTATTTATGGTATGAAAACGACACCAAACAAGTATTGAATTGTTGGTTGAAGTCTGATTAGGTATTGTAGGTGTTCTACGAGTACTGTTCTTTATATTTTGTTTTGTATGTGTTAGATGGAGATGAAAAGTACAGTTTGCTACTCGGGTACGGTAATATTTTTATCTCGAGCGATATACATGAATCCCTCGCTACACTCAGGATTCCACCGTAGAATTACTCGCTACGCTCGTGATTCAACTGTGGAATCCTTTGTTTCGCTCTGGATTCAAATAAGCGCCCTTGCCTTCAAAATAAGGTGGGTGGACCATGGAAGGCCATGCTCCTTCGAAGGCCAATTGTTAAAATTTTGTAGTAATTGCTATGTGATGACAAATTCCTTCTATTTACACAAACACCCATCGAACTGGAAATCACAGACGCGGCGGCGAATCTCTCGCGCTACTATTTTGGTAGTACGGTCCCTCGCTTCTTCGATATCAGGAATCGACGACGTTAAAATAAGGTGGGTGTACCATGGAAGGCCACTCTAACAAATAAACAGTTATTATTCGTTTATTTACTGTATAAATGAAACTAACAAATATTTAAGTAGTACTTTGTTTTATTACGTAACATATAAACCACTTTTATAAATTGCAGATTTAATCGCTTTTTAGTAACTTTTAGTGTTAAATGACTGATTTATTATAATGGCCTTCTAAGGAGCCTTGTTCCTAGTAAGGCCATTTGGAAGAGTTCAATGAAACTTAAGTTCAATCAATATTGATTAAGTCTGCAATAAAAAGAAGTGGTTTATATGGTACGTAATAAAACAAAGTACTACTTAAATATTAGTTAGTTTCATTTATCCAATAAATAAACGAATAATAACTGTTTATTTGTTAGAGTGGCCTTCCATGGTACACCCACCTTATTACAATCTACTGTTGTGAACTACTGTTTACAGTTTATAGTGAGAACGTGAGCTTTTCTACGCACATTTGCTAAAAACGGCCAATCAATATCTTACAATTTTTTAAGTCTGACGATAACATTTGAAATAAAGAAAATATAGATACAATTAAAAAAAATGCAGAAATTTTAAAAATCAATTTATCAACCATTGAAATGACATGTTTACGAGATGTTTACAAATATAAAATCGCACTCATAATGTATAAAATTTTGCTAATTAAGTTTTAACGTGATTTCAAACGGCATCTTTTCATCACATCGTGAGTCTTGAATAATGCAACGGTTTAGATTTTTGCCGTGGTATTTTGCATGGAAATTAATTCAGAACGATTTTTATTTTGACAGCTATTATATTAATGCAAAATGTAATTAATAGTCTTATCTACAATATTCTAAAGTTCTGTTTCCTACACAATTTATACAATAATCCTATAAGTTGTGACAGAAAAGTGAAACAGAGTAGAATTTTTATAATATCATAAGGCTTTATAATTCATTAAAGGCTTTTTTTATTATTAACACAAAAAATGGTTGTAATTCTTCTTACATAAGGACACGGAAAACAAACTATATTCCTAAACATATTCAACAATCAAGTGATAAACTTTCTTTATCTCGCTTTCTCATTCATCCTACTACTCGTATAACAGCCTAGCTGTCATGGGCACATAAAAATGCGTACAAATGTATGATTTCTGTGGAAATTAAAATGACGTCACAGACTAGTTCTTACGGGTTTGACTATATTGTTCAATCTTATATTTTTCATTGTCATTAATTAGATTGACGATTGATTGACGATGATCATGGCGTATTGGTACGCGCCGGCCCGCGTGACGTCAAAGTTTCATAAACCTAAGGTAATACTGTACGATAGCTCGTACATATGTATTTATCGTAATATATAGTATCGTTGGGTTAGTATCCCATTGTTTAAAACTTACTTTAGGCTAGCTCAATCTGTGTGACATCCTTAAGTATTTATTTACCGCTGTGTGGCCAAAGAATACGTTGACAAATAAACAGGATAAACTGAGATTAGTCGTCTATGAAAGGCATGCGTTAAAACGTCACTGTTCACCTGAACTTACTTGAACGGTGCCTGATAGTGAAAGCAGCGGGTAGCGGTAGTAGGTAGATTACACACGCGATTGTTTACAAACAAAAAATGCCAACGTGGTGTTACTTTTAATTAGGTATGTGAAATAAGCAAAGACAATATATAATTAACACAATATTACTCGATCATTCAATTAAACCGTCTTAGGAATTTTCTACCTGTTAAAACTAAGGTCTTACTTGTACAGGCTTTAATTTTTCCTATCTTTGACTATGCTGATGTGTGTTTTCCTGACCTCAATGTTGATCTTCTTAATAAACTTGATCGACTCCTTAATAACTGCATTCGTTTTATCTTCTGTCTTCGAAAATATGATCATGTCTTCCTTTTGTTCTGAACTTAATTGGCTTCCTATCCGCCAACGCAGGAAACTTCGGCTACTGTGTACTCTTTTTTCTATTCTTACAAAACCTGACTACCCCGAATATCTAAAATGTAAATCCAATTATCTTTCAGACACTCATGATCGACAACTTCTCTTTTAAAAGTTCACGCCCATCTTTGAAACTATCTTTCCTCATCGTGCCCCCCCCCCCTCCCCGCGCCATCAGTCATGAGTAGCGGAACTAAATATTCCAATTGATATTCGTAGCGCCATCTATTATTTGCTAGGTAATTTATAAATAAATAAATAAAATAACTTTTAAAAGTAGCTACACTGGACCGAACACATATAAACATACAATAGAACATAGCTTAGCAACAGCCATGTTTGTAAGCTTCCTTAAAAACATAATAACCTGTTCCGTTGTTACTGGCCACATGCTTTTGAAAGTGAAACTGTCAAGTGCGTACCACTTTACGTTTTGAGGCTGTAGAGAGCACAAGTAAATAGATAATCTGTTTCATGAGTGCGAGGACTTGAATAAATGTTTACTTCGACAAGCTTTAGAAACGTAGAAAATAACCTTGAATAAATGTTTATTTAGAAAAATAGTTACAGTTTGGGTAGTAAGGGGCCATCCACATATTACGTCACAGTGACGGGGAGAGGGGGTCATGCCAAAAGGGAAATTACGTGTCTAAGGTATCGGAAAGGAGCGTGACTAGGGGAGGAGAGGGGTTCGAAAAGTCAACATTGACCCATAAGGCTAGATACAGTTTTCTTTATTTCTTATTTTTGAACAGAACAGGACCACTCCAAGTCCACCACTCCAAGTCTCTCCATGGAGGTCGTAAAAGGCGACTTAGGAAATTTAAACTAAACAAAGCTTATAAACATCAATGAGACCTCTCCAAGCCGTCTAACAAGCGAGGAGAGAGGTGGTGGAGACAAATCATTTGGCGACTCTGGCTAAGTATTGCTTTGGTAGTACAGGAAGTCATGCTCCTGCATTGGAGACTAAATAACGGCCAAGTGCGAATCGGATTGACGCACGAAGGTTTCCGTAAAAAATCTATAAAATATTGCGTTTGTTGTATGACTTGTATGTGAGCCCTATTTAAATATTTATTATTCTGTTTTAAGTATTTTTTGTTAAAGCGGCAACAAAAATATATCATCTGCGAAAATTTCAACTTTCTAGCTATCACGGTTCATAAGTTACATTCTGGTGACAGATAGATATACGGACAGACAGACGGACAGGAGAGTCTTAGTAATGGGGTCCTGTTTTTACCCTTTGGGTACGGAACCCTAAAAAAGGACCAGATGTTGATGGCTAATACTGTCATATCAAAATAGTGGGCGTGCGTCTGTGACACACGACTTCGATCCTCGCTAAGCAAGACTTCTACCTCGAGTTTTGAATCATGTACGGTCATTTTCAACTACCACCACTTGCTTCCGGCAAAGAAAAATCATCGTGAGGAAGCATGCTTAGTAAATATACATAAATAAATATAAATATACACGGAAAAATTACACAGATGGACCGACCCCCAAATTAAGTTCGTGACTTGTGTTATGGGTTACTAATTCAACGATACTATGTGCAGGTCTTCTCCTCATATGCATAACATTCTCTTCGGTCTTGAGCTTTTCTCATTACTTGGGTTATGTCATCGACCAATCTAAACGCTGGTCTTCTTACGCTCCTGTGGCCCTGTCTCAGTCTCCATTCCACTACTCTCCGACTCCATCTTCTCTCCGGCTTAAGTACCCCGCCCACTTCCAGTTTCTATGAGCGAAGATATGGACTATGTCTAAAAGTTTAGAACGCCTGCGAATCTCCATGTTTCTCATTGACTGTCCAGCAGTGTAATTCCATGCACAAAACGCTCTATTTTTCGTTGGACCAACTTTAGGTCGTGGACCATCTGTTTGGTAGGGGTCCATGTCTTCGCGATACGTCATTACGGGAAGTACACGCATAGACACACATACATACACATTCACATCCATCAAAACTATATTTTATAACAAATATAAATATATATATAAACATCCAAGACTCTTGACCTGACCGGGGATCGAACTCGGGATCTCCCGTGTGACAGCGTAGCACGATGACCACTAGACCACTGAGGTCGTCATAAAAGTTAATAGTTCACTAGTATGTAATAATGATTGTGGCACGATATGCCAATCATTAAGTTACCTCAGATGCCTTTAGGCCTAAAACGTGGTCGCTGACTATTGGTCTCAAAAGAAGGTTCAAAGTCGCTCATTAAGCTAGGAGAGAGCTCGAATGGCGACCATATACTGGCAAGCGAAACGTAGGTCACCCCGATGATGGTCAGTCGACCTGATCAAGGTTGCTGTAAAACACTGGATGGCCGCTTTAGATCGGCTATTTTGGAATTCGTTAGGAAAGGCATGTATCGTTGTGGACATAATGCGGCAGAAATTATTTAAAATCAGGAATAACAAATAGTACTTTTTAGGATCTTTTCGATACAATCTGTAAAAGATTGCTAATAAATAATGCCCATAAGAGAAGGCACACCCATTCAAGATTAGAAAGCTATCTGCTTTATGATTTTGGTATGAAATTTGTTTTCGGCCGGTACGGACTAGGCAAAAAAAGTGTGAGTGAGAACGAATTAAAGTGAAAAGTAATAACACAAGTTTGACTATCTCGTCGATAGCTCAGTTGGCAGAGCGTATGCCTGAGATGGTCGATATTCCTGGATCAAACCCAGCACACGCCAATTTTAAATTAATTATCTGCCTCCGTGGCGTAGTGGTCACCATGCTAGTCCGCCACCCAGAGGTCCCGGGTTCGATCCCCGGTCAGGGCAAGTTGGAAAATGGCCTTTTTCAAATTGTTCTGGATCTTGGATGTTTATCTATATATGTATTTGTTATAAAATATAGTATCGTTGAGTTAGTATCCCATAACACAAGTCTCGAACTTACTTTGAGGCTAGCTCAATCAGTGTAATTTGTCCGTATATATTTATTATTATTATTTATAGTTTGGTATTTTTGTGCTAATACACCAGGAGAAAATATTCCCAGTAAGCAGTCTTGCCTCGCTTACATCCAATGGGAATAGATAAGGAATTCAAGTGAATAAAATAAGTGATTTAAAATCCTTCTCTCTACAGATGTTACACCTATGTTGGGTGTACTACTTCTCCAAGCTGTCTGAGTTCGCCGACACGATATTCTTCGTGCTGAGGAAGAAGAAGAGCCAGATCACGTGGCTGCATCTGTACCACCACTCGCTGACTCCGTTTGAGGCTTGGCTGCTTGTCAAATTCGTCGCCGGTAAGTTTTTTTTTCTCGACTGTGGCATAGCCAAGAGAAAGGGTAATAATGATTTTAGAAGTCTACTTATATGTATGTATGTATGTTTGTGGATATTTAGTTCTATTCCACTGTAGCATCCAAATCGCTTGTCCAATTTTAACAAATGATATGTCAATTGATTCGTCATTATTATCCAGGTGACAAAGGCTACAATTTTTATGCAAATAAATTATATGACTAATGATATATACAAAAAATGAGAGAAAAAAGTTGTTTTGTTTTTTTTTTGTTTCTATATCGAGTGGGGAATCCAATGAAAGGTTCTGATTAGGACATTTCAAAAATATGTATTTAAGTATTTATTTTTAGTATACGTAATGTACTCATTGCAACGTTATACTTAGAAGCTTTTAAGTAAATATACATTTGTTAATACTAGTAAGTAATTATTAAATGTTATTTTTCTTCTAATTTGGTCCCCTTTTTCTCTGCACCACCTGGTTGACTGGAAAAGAAAACCCAAAACTTAAAGGCCGCTTTTAATAACTTTTGTTAAAAAATGTTAAATAAAATAATAATAATAATAAATGAGTGGAATGAAGTTCACCGGATTAGCTAGTTATGAATATTTTTGTACGGTGTCACGTAATATGTATATGTATAGTTGAACGCGGTTTCTCTGCATTCTATGCACTGTGCAGAGAGCAGAGAGTGTAGGCAAACTACTACTGTAGGGTCGCCGCTCGTAACACTCTCTCATCTCACCGTATTCCCAGTTGCATTCTAAGCTGTTCTTTGTATTGATTAACATGATTAACATGTAGCAAAACTCGTGCTAGTGTGGTTTCTCTCCACAAACTATGGAGTACGAATACCTGCACTTGGAAAGACCTGATGGCCGCCAATGACAAAGCTATCGAAGTGGCCCGATACTGGAGTGTCTAAATATATCAGTACCATCGACACGTAAAGAAGACAAAGATAATTCTCCACATCGCAAGGTGTGACTGCCCCCGTGGTCCAGTGGTCAAGGCGTTTGCCTTGTGATCTGGAGGTTGTGGGTTCGAATCCCACTGGGAAGCATACTTTGTGAAAAAATTGTTGACAGTCTGGTTAGGATATTGCAGGCTTGAATCACCTGTTTATCCGATATAAAGATTCCGTAATTCGGAAGACACGTATAAACTATATTTTTCGCACGCCTTCTAGCGTTTGCTCATCAAACCTATCCAAGAATTGGTTCTGGTTTACCCTTTGGGTTGCGGAGGTCAGACACAGTCGCTCGGTGTAAAAATCAGTAACCCCGTCAAATCACCTAGGTTAGGTAAGCGGATCCCGGGCTCTGAAGCGTTACCGCTGACGATGCAACCGGGAATACGCTCGAGTGATGATGGTCGCACGGATTGATGTAGCAGACATACTTATAAATTAATAATTTCGAAATAAATTCTAGGTGGTCATGGAACATTCTCCAACATTGTGAACAACTTCGTTCACGTGGTCATGTACGCCTACTACATGCTGGCGGCCATGGGCCCTCAGTATCACAAGTACCTGTGGTGGAAGAAGCACCTTACCCACATCCAGCTAGTAAGTACTGTTTGTATTCTATTATTTTATTACTTGTGGCTCTGTGAGCTGAAGACCGCGCGAGTCACCCCGACCCGTTGAAATTTATCGGATAAAAAAGTTGTTCAGACAAAAATGATGTCTTAATAAGGGTTACCAAAAAAGTTTTACAACATTTTAGAAACTTTTTGGAATGAATGAAGTACTTATGACATTTTTAAAATTTTAAACCCCAAATTTTAGCCATTTTGCAAATTTTGGAAAAACAGAATCAAAAGAATTGTATTTTTTTCGAACCTGCATACAAATTTAACGAGAATCGGTTGAGAAATGCGACCTGTAGGCAAAAACAGCCGGCCAGACAAATTGACAGCGAGACAAACCATTTTTAGCCAATATCGAAACTAAGACGCTTCGCTTCGCTCGCTCGGTCACTAATATATTTCCGTACTTTAGTACTGCATATTAAATGCCTAAAACCCTATGAAAATCTGTATATAAAAAAGCAGAAACTGACTGGCTGACATATTATTTATATTGACTGATCGATAGCTGAAACCGCTGGGTCTAGAAACATTCCTTACATGACGTTTGTATGTATGAAGACATTTTCGTAAATTCATTCCCTAGGGGTTGAAATGAAGATTGAAATTTTGTATGAAACTTGGTCAATTTTAGTGTTAGAATTTTAGAGTTCATAACAACTATTGTATTACTATTTTCAAAAAAAAATTCTCCTAGGTGCTACGGGATGGCGCAGACAAAGGGAGGCTAATGCCCGGCAGTGGGTTTTTGAAAGCTGATGATGATGAAAGGGGTAAAATAAGGGGTCGAAAGTTTGTATGTTTGTTTGAAAGCTTACAGCATACAAACGTTCACCCCTTCATTTTACTCCCTTAGAGAATGAATTTACGTAAATAGGGATACAGTAAACTTTTATTTTGAACCGTAAAAGATTAATTTAATAAAATAATATGCAAACTCAATACTAAATAATGTTTCAAAACTAAAAACTAAAAACTTCACCCCCAAACTACACAACCGATTTTGATGAAATTTCCATGGTAACACCTGGAAAGTATATTCTTTCTAACTAAAAAGGTTTTTTTTAATTCGGTCCAGGCGTCTTTAAATAATCAGTGAACATACATAAAAACAAAAAAATAAAGGATCGCGACGAATTGATAACCTCCTCCTTTTTTGGAAGTCGGTTAAAAAAGAAAGAAAAACGAAGTTCATTGCAATATTCTGAACAACTTTCCCAAATCAAAATTGCGCCTTATACGAAGTTCAAAAGTTCGTGACCGGTTTACTACAAAAAAAAAACGGTTTATTTGAGACCATTAAAAAAAATAAGCCTTTATAAAATTTTAAACCTTCACGAACTATACAATCGATTATGTGCAAATAGTGCACCGATTTAAGCTTAAGAAGAAGAAGAAGGACCTCGCAGCAATACATGACAAAACACTGAAACTGTGCATTACCCTCTTTGTAACATCTGAGCAAGTACTTTCCTCTCCGGTCTACTAATTCTACACAATTACTCTAACTATTTGGCAATGGCGATTACATTTAGAATTCACTTAATTAAGATAATGCTTCAAGGATCTCTTGATAATTATTCAGCGATGCAATATTCAAAATTGATGCAATCAGGCTGATGGCCGGATAAAATAATTAAAATTTCATCAATGACGAACAAATACAAATGATATACAACATTGCCATGCTACATTGTGGACTTTACCAGAATTATTATTATATATATGTTTTGGATAAGGTGATTAATTAAACAGTATAATAAATGTCCACGCAGTGTGAAAAGTGTCCAAAATGAAACTGCAGTGTGATAAAAACGTTTAAAATGATCTAATTGTCCGGGCATTATCATAATGCTTATCACTTATGGTGCAGAATAATTTTACGCGGAATCATAAAAGTATATAACCTTTCGCGTCGATAAGAATGCGCTTTCAATTTTAATGAAAATTGCAAAGTCTAGTGTTGTCGGTCGAAAGTCCACTATCGATAGTATAAGCAAAGCAAATAGTGTCCATTGTTACCTTTATTTCAATAGTATCTTGTCTTGGACGACAATCAGCATCAGCCATCATCTGTCACAACGATAGACAACGACATTCTGTGATATCGACTGTCGCTGATTGCCGTTGACTGTCGCCATCCGTTGCCGTCTACCACTATCGCGAATTGTCACCTATTGTCGCTGCGACAGATAGCAACAGTCCGCGACATTCTGTCGCAGTCGCCATCTGTCGTAGTGAGAGTCCACCACATCAAATTTCGCCATCTATTTGACGATATCGCAGACCGTCGCATACTGTCGCTGCGACATATGGTGCCCGGGCATTATGAAAATTGACCCAATATATCACTTTGTCCATAAAAAATAAAATAGTAAAAAAATTCTACCTTTCTACGATTTTGTTTCATTTAATTTCATTTATTCATTAACAATATAATGAACAATATGACTGTTTGGTTTCCTGTTCAACAATGGTTAGTGCAAGTGTGGTCTCAGGTGAAGTCTTTCCGCCTCGTGCTCTTGCGTAGTACCTTCTTTTTCTTGGATAAATGTTTTCTCTATTTTTAATGAAATCCGTCAGTATAACAAATAATAGGCTAACTGGGCAGCAGGATCGTTTGTGTAGACTTAATACGAATACCATCTGCTACTATAGAGAGAGAGAGCGATATTAGTCCACTTCTGGACTAAAGGTCCAGAAGTGGACTAATATCGCTCTCTCCCAATAAAGGGAGGATTTGCGAGGAACGGGATAGCGATAGTAGTAGATGGTATTCGTATTAATCAGAAGTGGACTAATATCGGGAGCAAAAAAAAATCGTAAGAATATTTTAAAATTTAGAAATACTATAAATTAGCTCAGTAAATTTACTCAACAACTGTTCCTAATGAAGTGAAGGTATGCCTGAATCGGTTCCATATATTTTAAGACAAGCCAACTTCAAAATCCCCTTTTGAAAATAGGTTAAAAACATTAATTTACGATTTAATTTGATTCGAGATTCCTAATTCTTATATAGAGGAGCAAAATAATAAAATATTTAATTAGATTTGGTAATGTTTTAGTATCTCTCACATTTATGATTTCATAAATACTGGCATTTAGACGTATCCGTTCCGTACTCAACATAGGATTTGCGCAAGAAACACCTATAAGGATACTACACCGCACCTAAACATTCCTAAGGTTCTCCTTCCAACAAAGTTAAGACAGACGAGGATGTGTAGTGATATCGATAGACCAAAGTAAAAAATAAATTTTGAAAATCCAATAATGCACGCCTCATAACAATTATTCAAAAAAAAATAATTATTAATAATAATTAAACGACACTGACTTAGAAAGTAATTTTCTATAGGAAACAAACGTATGTCGTGATGAAGCTATTAAAATAAGGATACAAACAGATTAAGTATTTCGAGCGTAATCGTGGCACATACGTCCATTCACACATTCACGATTTTTTTTTTTATAATTTTTATATGCCTTTTGCTGACAAATATTTTCTACAAGTATCAATGTGTTTATAAAAAGGTTGTTCTTCATATCTCCGTACTTATATTATTGTATTAGTGCAATATGAATATAAAAGAGACAGTTTAAGTCCAGATAAATGCTAGACCCTGACATATGGAGAGTAGAGCACTACCTTAACGCTCCGCTTATCAGAGATGACTTTATGGGCAGTTTGAATTTTACTTTACACCATGGCTTTACAACAGTATTGGACGCTAACACACACAAACACTGAAACATTTACATACCGGAAGAACATATTGCAGTGCAGTATATTGCAATTTCTTTTGCGCTTAGATTATGGAGCTTGTTGGCTAGTTGAGAGTACGCGTTGCAGGCGCCATAGAATTATAATCTTATCTCTGGCTAGCGCTTTCGCAGTTGACAAAAATTTGACGTCAACTGTCAACTGATGGTCCAAGAACAACAGTTGATTGGAACTGACGTTACTGTGCTCCCATCTAGTGTCATATATTTTTGAAAACCCCTAATTTCGCGGCAAATAAGTGTTCACCAGCCGCCAAAGAAAATTATACCTAAATGATTATATTTGCCAATATTTTCCTTGGTCAACACATATTTTTAATAGCGCAGGTTTCGGTGGAATACCAATCTTAACTGTAGGATCAATTTACGCAAAACCTGCTATTAATACTGCTGTGGTTAGCAGTTAAATTGTCCAAGTGCCATACTGCTGTTAAAATATATCCACATTATGTGGACATCCTTCAGTATTTTCATCAAAACTCATCATGATCTCGAAAACTACCGGGATGACTATTTTAATAATAAATACATCTTGATGTTTCTCTCCGTGCGTACAATTATACATATACATTACATTCTCGTGAAAACTTTTTTCTGGAAAGGCTAACATGTTCAGAACACTTAATCCAAACTACAAATATAAACAAAAAAGAGTAAAACAAGTTCGAATCGAACTCACGCACGAAGGGTCCCGTACCATTATCTACAAAAATTCACGTTTGTTGTAAGCATTTAAATATTTATTTTATCTGCAAATTGCAAATAATTGGTATTTGTATGTATGTACTCGACCTCCTTTTTATTAACGACCTCCGTGGCGTCACCTACCATGCTAGTCCGCCACCCAGAGGTTCCGGGTTCGATCCCCAGTCAGGGCAAGTTGGAAAACGGCCTTTTTCAAATTGTCCTGGGTCTTGGATGTTTATATATAACACAAGTCTCGAACTTACATTGGGGCTAGCTTAATCTGTGTTATTTTTATTTATTTATTACTACGTTCTCGTATTACCTACTTACGTTTTTTTGACAATAACTCGAGTAGTTTTGATCAGAGCTTCATTAAATTTGGTGGGCATGTAGAAGTAGCCAATAGAATTTTTAAGGTCGAACATGAGCCAAATCTGTCAAGATGTTGCTGAGATATGGGGTTCGCGAGTTCTCTTTGCAGCGCGAACAACTAGGTGTCCGATTGTCTGGAAATGTTATTTATTAATTGTGTATAGTATTTTTCGCTAAGCCACAGAATAAATACTAGCACACACGTACAGAAGTCTCACTCAGCAAAGAATATCAAAGAAATATCTACTGAATGTGGTTAGCGATATGGTTTTAATTTAGCTTGCTTCAGAACTCAGCACCTTTTTGGTTAGATACCTAGAAATCCATTGCAAGCTTATTACTCTGGACAAACGATTCATATAACTGAATTTCTTACTCAGGAGTCTTCGCTGCGCTAATAGTAAAAATGTAGGTATATTTTCGATTCCTAAACGGGGAGTAATACAGGCCTGGCTAAGCCTCTTATTTGACTCAATCAATACATAATCAGCTCCCAGTCTCGGCCACAGTTGCGAAAGCGAACGGAACGCCGTATCCTTTCCCTGCAATACCCATTTGAACATTCTAG
This sequence comes from Acrobasis suavella, assembly GCA_943193695.1. Taxonomy (NCBI): domain Eukaryota; kingdom Metazoa; phylum Arthropoda; class Insecta; order Lepidoptera; family Pyralidae; genus Acrobasis; species Acrobasis suavella. The sequence continues at coordinate 6,444,633 of OW971934.1, read as the reverse complement.
CTTCAATTGAGGATATATGCGCGTGCATATATAGCGGAAAAGTTTAATGAAATGCCTTCTGGAACATTTCTATCTATATTCGGTCAAGGATATATTTATTCATGTGCATATACATATAGAGGAAAAAGTAAATTGAATACCTTCTGAAACATTTCTATCTATATTCTATTAAGGATATACTTATGCAAGTGCATATTTAGTAGAAAATCGATATAAGAGGAATGACGATAGGATCAGAAAAGTATTATTCTAATTAGTCCGTCTTTACGACTATTCAAAAATAATGAACCGATATTTTTAAATTTATCAAAAATGTAAAAATTCGCAAAGACATGGAGCATCTACTTTCCAGAGTGGGGGTTGCGACGTCACCGCTATGTAAAAATCGTGCTTAGGCGTGACGTCATGAAAAATTTAAGTCTAACTATACTATATAAATCTTCGTAAGTTTTTGTTATTCAGAGAAAAAAAATGTAATAATATTTTTTAATAATCCAACCGATAGGTCAAAAATATTTTTTCCAGTCGTCATGCCTATTTATCTTGTTTTAGAGTCATAATTTATTCTTAGATGCTGGTCTGCAAACTTTGAAAACAATGTAAAATATACCATGAGCCTTTTTCTGAGCTAATTATAAAAATCGATCTAAATTTAATAGGTTAATAGCTTGCCTAGCTGTTTTCGTTTTTGTCCACCTGTAGGTTCCCAATCCCGTTTAATATGTGACCCTTTTTTTTACGGAGGAAAGATCCCTGTTACGGATACCCGACAGCCTCCCCCGCAGGCTGACGGGTATCCGTAACAGGGATCTTTACTCCGTAAAAAAAAAAAAAAAAAGGGGATATGTGGGACTCCACGCCAGAGCGACGTGCCTACCCACTAAAAAACCTCCGGAGTTCCATCTCAGCCGCTTTTGCCGGGGACACGGGAACGGAAATACATCCGCGAACCCCGGCGCGGCTGGCCGCCAAAGCGGCCCCTCCTCGGGGGCGTCACTCACCAAGTCGGCGCGTCCGGAACTCACGGACGCGCCATACCTCCTCGGTCCAATTGAAAGGCGGCAAACTCCCACGCAGTCCACCGCCCGTGGACCCATGGGAGCCATATAAACCGGCTCCAGCGGCGGAGAAGATGAAAGGCTCCGCCGCTTGCCCCTTGCCGCAAACACGGTGCGGCACCGCTCGGTCGCGGAGGATAGAGAGAGCAGCAACGTAACACCGACACTCCTCCTCCTCCGCGACCGATCTCCAACCACAGCCACGGCGGTGTGGCCCCGCCTGAAGCGCCGGGAGGGCAATGAAACATTCCCCTCCCGGCGGCCCCACCCCGGGTGGGGGGAGAACTTCCCACTCCCCCGCCGCCCCATTGGGCGCATCCCTACAGGCTCAAGGCCGAAGCCGAGCCCGCGGGAGCGCCCCTCCCCGGGTGGGGGGAGATCTTCCCACTCCCCCGCCGCCCCAATGTGGGCGCTCACTGCTGGTTGACGACAGCAGAAGCGCCCCCTTGCGGGTTCCTCTTAGCTTCCCCGTGGCTCGAGGCTACCACGGGTACTGAGCCCCCCAGGTACGACAAACCGGGAACCCATTGGGGGGGTTAATTTGTGACCCTTAGCTTAGCTCTGTCAACCCCGTTAAGAATATGTTGTTTGAAATAGTAAACTAGCCCTTTAATGCTCGCGTTTCAAAAGCAATCTAGGCGATCATGATGCCCTTAATGATATTATAATGTTTCAAGTTGTCGATTTACTCTTCTGAAATATATATGTATTACTTATGTAGATATATTTTTTCTCAAAATGGCCGACGTTAAAAATAGATTTTTTTCTGTGGTCTCAGAAGGCCACTTACCGTAATTTCAATATTGATTTCACAATATCAAGAAACTTAGATAGTGAATGAAAATAAATATTTTAAAGCTCTTTTCGAAAACTGTGCAAGTAGTTTAATACAAACTTGTTGTGGATGCATTCTATTTATTTATTTAATGCAAAACTGTTCTGGATTCACAGAGCAAAACCACACTTATCTAGAACCGTATTAGACAAATACATGTGTAAATAAGTAAAAGTCTTTTTTACACGCTCTGAACCCATGGCCTTCCGAAGAAGGATCTTACCAATATAATTCTTGCGTGTTCTATTCTAATAAAATTATACACTAATATCCAATTCTACTTTTTATTGATTCTTCAAGGTGAAAAAAATCGAATGATGTGAAACTATGACTTAATTACCAACAAAATGATCTTCAGAATGTTTAAGTAACATTGACATACTTATGAACGAATCCGTGAAGTTTTATGTATGTATATGTTGCATGATATAGTCGGATATCCACCGGCGAGGCGAATAGAAAATGATAGTTAATTTATGCATGTAGTCGTTTCATTCAAGTTTATTTTGAATAGTTTTCGTTACTTTAAATAGAAATTAATTGAGTGATTTTTCGTTGAAAATGTAATGATATGCATACATATATAATAGAGATTGTCAATTTTTTTTTCAATTTTGACGACCTCCGTGGCGTAGTGGTCACCATGCTAGTCCGCCACCTAGAGGTCCCGGGTTCGATCCCCGGTCAGGGCAATTTGGAAAATGGCCTTTTTCAAATTGTCCTGGGTCTTGGATGTTTATGTATATATGTATTTGTTATAAAATATAGTATCGTTGAGTTAGTATCCCATAACACAAGTCTCGAACTTACTTTGGGGCTAACTCAATTAGTGTTATTTGTCCCTATATATTTATTTATTATTTATTTATTTATTGTCTTTGATGTATATTTAAAAGCTATTTCATTCGTTCAATTTTTATGAGCTATCTATGTATACTACTAAAATAACATTTAAATAATAAACCAAACCTACTCGTACATGCTAGATAAGTATTCAGTTTTAAAAGATTTACGTACATATACCTACAGTAAACTTATCTTTTTTCTTTGTCATTTCTTTTTACAGGCCCAGTTCTTCATGGTGTTGTTCCATTCAATCAGCGCCCTATGCTACGACTGTGGTTATCCTAAGTGAGTATTTATTCATTTTACTTTTTATTTCTTGAAAACATAATTTAAAGGTACAAAAGTTCGACATTACCACATATAAAAAATTCGTTAAAAATTATTAATAAAAAAAACTACGCCTTAATCCAGGTGCTAAACTATCTATTTACATACCAAATTTAATTCTAATCCATGCAGCCGTTTTAGCGTAAAAGCGGAACAAACATCCATCATCCATATTTATCCAGGATGAGATTACAAAGTTCGGGAAGTCACGCGTTCGTGTCCTCTCGTCCAAAATATCTCAGTGCCTCAAGACGAAAGTGTTAAATCGATGTGCTACCAGTGAAGACTTATGGCTCTGAAATGTAGTTCTTACTATGGGCCTCATGAAGGCTCAAGGTCGCCTAACGAGCTACGGAGAGAGCTATGGTCGGTGTTTCTTTACGTAATCGAATCAGAAATGAGGAGATTCGTAGAAGAACTAAGGTCACTGACATAGCTCAGCGGATTAGCTCATTGAAGTGGCAGAAGGCGGGGCACATAGCACGAAGAACCGATGGCCAATGGGGCAGAAGGATTCTCGAATGTAGGCCACGTACCGGCAAGCGCAGCGTAGGGCGCCCACCAAATAGGTGGTGGGACGACCTTAGCAAGGTTGCAGGAATACGCTGGATACAGGCAGCTTCCAATGGTCATAGGCCTCCCAAAAGAAAACCTTGGGGAGGCTTATGACCAGTGGTCTTTCTGCGGCTGATTAGATGATGATGAGTTTAAAGTAACTTCTTTCGTAACGACCTATGTCGTCCTACTGCTGGGCAGAGGACTTCTCCCCATTTCCTTCCAGGCCTTTCTATGAGGCACTGTCTCCGTCTAACGTTTATTAAATGAGAGGTCGGTCCCTACATCGTGTTCTTGGCCTTCAAAGTAATAATAATAATTCTGCGGAATTTCATTGCATAAACTTCCTTTTCTACCAATGTCGCCATTTCTTCTAAAACCAAAATGCAATCAGACATTACAAAAGTCGCCATGAGAGTTGCACACAGTGCAACATCGAATGCAGTCATGGGGAACGATCCAGCTATCAGTTTTATGACTCCATCATATTTCTCGACTGAAGACTGAGCAATTGGGTTTTGGCAACTTGCAAACGTATTCAAGGATTTACTGGTGAAATTTGTGAATTATTCTTCTTTGTGGTCGACAAATAGTGGAACTTAATACTTCTTGACAAAAGTATTTCAAATTTAACTTGAAGCGCATTATTAAACTCTGTATATTTACCATTTACAGGCTCATCGCATTCGGTCTCGTCCTCCACTCTTCGATCTTCATCATTCTCTTCATGAACTTCTATCTTCACGCTTACGAAGTTAAGGCACCTACTGTTAAGAAACCTTCTGAAGACGCCGTCAACAACAACCTGAGCAACAGTCACGAAAAATGCAACGGTCTCTCCAACGGCAATGTCCATATGAACGGTCTTGCGAATGGGCAAGTGTACGCCAACGGTGCCACAAAAGCAAGCATAGAAACTAAAGACTCTATTGGAACCAATGGGCATCTTAAAAACGGCTACACAAATGGTCACTTACATCCTGAAGTCACAAAAGAAAAAGTTCAATAAACTTCATTACTAAATCTCTTTTTAACACAAATTTAGAGATCTTATAATATTTTTTGTAAAACAACATTTTATAATTAACAATGTTATTGGTAGTATTTGTAACGCTACCAAAGACTCTAATAATATTGTTAATCGAGTCTTTATAGATTTTTTGAATTACAAATATTTTAATTTTATTTGCAAAGGCCACTGTACCACTGTGAGCTATAATATGCGCTATCTTTAGTAAAAAAAAATACTTGGGTACCACATTTCCCTAATTATCTAAAGTAAAACAAATCTTTGATCTTTTCTGTCTTGTTGATTAACAGTTCAATGTTAAACTACCTCATAATCAACTTCTTTACCTACTTTTTAAGTCCTAAGCCTAGGTTACACCAATGAAAACGCAGGAGACTTGGATTTACTAGGGGTACTTTACAATTTTGTTGGTATGAACGTGGCTTAGATTCCTTCTTCCGTCCAATGAGCTTTATTTAGTGGTAGGTAGGTATGAAATAGTTGTAAATACAGTTTAAATTATTTTTGTAATACATAACGAGCGCTTCCTTGCATCACAGTTCTTATAGACCCTACTGTGATATAGTTATGTGTTTACTCATGTTTTCCATTTTCGAACATATTTTCTGATTGGTAGTGATTTAAGTAAAGTTTGCTCAATCACAAATGTAAATAGTGTAGCTAGAATATGATTGTGATATAATCGTCAGCTGTAAGTTGTTGATTTACTCGAAAAAATATATATACTGTTTTTTTTTTAACAGTTGAGCTCTTATTTCATCGTCATCCAAGCACAGCATCCTTGATAAGGCGACAGTTTATATTAGGTATATGGTGTTTGTGAAAGATGGCGGCAATGGATATAGCTCGATAAATATTGTAGCGCGTTGCCTTACGCTGATTATAGAGCCATTCATTAAAATATTTTTATTTATTTCAAGGAAACCAACAACTTCTGATTTTGTTTAGCTTCACATAATAAATTATAGCTCCGTATATAAAACGGGGCTTAACGCCAATGTTTTCTAAAACATACCAGTCAGCTTAGAAAAATTGTATTTTCGTATAGTTAGATGTTGAATATGTACACAGTGTAATTTAGACTGTAAGTAGATGTAAGATATGATATAAAAATATATACCTTTTTATACATATACAATTGGAAAAAATATTTGACTATAATTGGATTTTTACGAAACAATAAAAGGGATACAAAGTTTTTTACAAGGTGTTTTTTTTATGAACTAAAGAGAGAAAAATGTGGAAGTCTAGAACGGAGATCTTCGCCTCACAATGGGCCCACCATGGGCTAGAATAAAAGTATACATCTTACGTAGGGAAAAAATCTCTAATACGAAAAGTACCTACACCTATTAAATCTTCTTAATCTTTACATGTTTCCGCTTGCATCCTCAGCTTAACGTCCTGCTTCGGTGCGCTTTCTTCACCAAATAATCCTAATAATAATATAGGCAAAGGTAGCTGTATAGTATAAAGACAAATCATATGCATATATGCTGTGCGCGCACATTATACATTATCTTCACAATCTGCCATAGAGCATTTTAAATATTTGTATAGTCCATGTATATGGATTTATGCAGTACCTATAATATTTGTGTATATTGCATGTATAGGTTTATATTATATATTAGTATTGTTGTCCAAAATTTGCTTTTATCAGCACCACGTGTAGGCTGACTGGTAGAAAAGGCTTTGGGCCTTAAGTACACCTGAAAAATATTTGTAAAAAAATATATGAATAAATAAAAATATACTGATTTAATAACGGTACCTGCAATAAAAAAAGTATTCATTTAGGTACTCGATATTACAAAATTTGCGGTAACTTTAGTCGATGATATTTTGTTCAGTAACGATTTTGCCCAACGAATACAATCAAATTAACATGAAAAATATTTCTTGCTTTTCGTTTTACTCGAATCAATTAATCAACTAACTGGCAACATCGAAAGGACTTGAGAAAAAGTTTAGGATCGTGAACTAAATATTTACAGCTACTGAATAATTTCAGTAGTTTTTATAAACCTCACATAGACACTCATAAAAGAAAGAAAAGTATAGGAATCATCTAGCGGAGATGCGGATCTGAAGGGTGGATAAAGGGGGTCATAAATGGAAAAATTATTAAGACTAAAAACCGACTTCAACACCTAAATAGGTAGGTAATTAACTCATTTTGATCTATCGGACTACTAGACAAGCCCTTTCAAACAAAAAGAATTTTCCAAATTACAAGTATTATAAATTATAAGCAATTAAGTATGAGTAATCGGGAAACGTACGTAAAAAAGTTCCTCCTTTGTGAAGTCGATTAATACAGAATCCGTAACGAATACATAGGAAGAAGTTTGAAGATTTCTCGAATAGTCGACAAGCTGAAAAGCCATTGTTTGAACTGCTACGGGATATGGCTACGCAATGAGAAGGGATACCGAACATCTGGCTCAGACAATGATCCACCTGGAAGTAGATGGTTGTAGAGGAAAAATAATGCAGAGAAAGACGTGAAAACAATGTGTAAGGACCATGTGGGAAATGATGGAAAGAGGGGCTAGTGCAAATATGGGTCATGACATGAATCATGATAGAAAAAATTGAGAGAAAATAAAAACAAGGCGAGGAAGATGATAATGGTGATATATTCATTGATATGAATTCCATAAGTTACGGAAAACGGGGTAGGTACAAAATTATGAAATTTAAAAAAAATCGGATCCTTGTTTCTTACTTGCAAGTCTTAAAGTGCTATCTACCGGCGTTGTTTAGAACTAAATATCGAGAGACCAACAGCAAAAGCATCAAGGTGGAAACTGTACTTTTGTTAAGTTAATTCAAAACCTTGACTTACTAATACGGTATCAAAGATGGCTCTATTACTGATAGAATTTCTAATAGGTATTTTGTAATGAATAATAAATAGTTATAGGTTAAATATAATAGTTTCTAATAAGTATATTTGTGTGAAATATCAAGTATGTTCGGCAAAGCAAGACAAAACATTCCGGCAAAACCCATCGCTAGTTCGGGGTCTGTCACCCAAAATTATGTTAATAACTTTTTTTCTTTGTTTTAGTATATGTATTTGTTTGTAATAATTAGATACCTATATTACCTAAGAAAAATGTTTAAAATTGTATAAATATTAATTTCATGGCTTTTCATGGGTTTGAGTATGATTAAAATATATTTTATAACACCTTGTCCGACCTAAAAATAAATGAGAAATGGTACGGACTAAGAAAAAGAAGTATAACAATGAGCTAGGCCACAATAAAATTAACACCTGAGTTAGTTTCTTGAAAAGTGTTAAGTTAATCCTAAGTCACCCCAGCAAATAAAGGCAATCCTTTCTTGCATTTGTCCACTATTCCGTGACTATTGGAAATTAAACTCCAATAAAACAAGAATAACCGTAAAAATTACTACCCAGTAACTACCATCGACATCCAATTGGCAACTAATTGAAACAGAAATACCTTTAAATTTTAACTGCGTCGATAACATTGACGACCCTTGCTAAGCCTTAATTATCGCCGGCGAAATGTCAATAAACCTGACGTTTTTTCTCCCCTTTCTAATTTGTTAGCCCTAAAATCGCGGCCCTATATTTTGTTCTACCGCCAATTCTATTTTGGACCGTCACGTTTCTGGGTTCCCGTAAAGAAGTGGTCAGGCACGAACTGTATGGGGGTCTTGTCTGACTGGCCGCTCTTACCCTGCATTGAGAAGGGTAGGTACAGAGTTGGGACATGCACCACTCTGTCACTTTTTCACAGCGATCGAGTGAGAGAGATGGCGGTAGGGTCGCTACTGCTCTACTACGCGCCGTTTCACGCAATATTTCTGCGACGGTATATCTTAGTAACTTATAAAATACCCTTTAAATATTAGGGGTTAGTATTGTTTAATGTATTCCAGATAATTACATTCTATTACTATAACAGTATTTTAATCAATAACCCTACCTAAATTAACAATATAATTAATTTACAAAATTTTCTTACAAAGGTATTTTAACCAAGGTAGATAGTATTGATTGCTATAAACCAATATTATTGGGAAAGTTCCATGAAGGGTAGGTAATTTTTATGAGATCTTGGCAAGAAATCCCGTAAAACGCGTTATGTTAATATTGTAATAACATTAAAAGATTATGCAATTTTATAATTAAGCCCTGCATTTGAATAAATAGATAAAACATTATAATAATAATCCAAAAAGTTTATGTATTTTAATTATAAAACAATGAATAATTTCTATGAACTCTTTCATTTCGAAGAATCAATAGCTAGAGTGTAACGGAACGCACCAGTATTCGCCGGCCGGGCCGAAACCTTGCCCGGGTACATACTTCAGTCCCGTCGTGTGCGCGACGCAGCGCAGCCGCACTGCGTCCTCACGCCCTACCAACAAAAATACAACAAAATAACCCACAAAACCCTAGCAATAACCGCCCAAATGAAAACCGAGGATACACACATGTGTGATACAGTGTTTCAAAACGTGCTTCTGTCACAAAAATGTGATTAAACCCTGTGAGTGTTCAGCTTTACAACGACTATCGTGAATAATGATATGTAACATTTTGTACGGGGATAAATCGTAACAGTGTACTTTTAATCGGTAATGTGCTGAGAGGGTTGAGACAGTGTTGGTACGGAATGTCCGTTTTGCCGCAGAGGGTGGCAATCCTATGGAATATGCTAATCAGGAGGTTTCTTTTAACCCGCAAACAAAAAGCTCTGCACTAGTCACTGCAGTGGCGATTTGTGTTGCAAATTTCGCTTTATGCTCGTGTATTGTTCAAATATTAGAAGATTCTTTAATGTTTACTAAGGTATCTCTAACATTTTGTATTGTTACAGTTAATGAGACAGTTTTTGTAACAAATTCTTTTAATAATAGGTTAATAATTCATCATGATAGACAAAAACAGAACTATAAACTCAGTTCATCTCAAATTATATTACAAACATCAAGTTTTATATCAAATATAGCGAAATACATTATAAACGACACTAGTTTTACTAGATATAATTTAAAAAAAAAGATATAGTATAAAGCATAACGCATTTCTTGCCTTATTTCCCAGCAACAACACAATAACTTGTCGCATTATTCCTGGGAATTGCAGTAAAGCGTCATTTCCTTTGTGCAGATGAGTGTTTGCGCTAATTTCCTGCTCTATTCCAGTTATTAACCTGTCTGGCTTGGGTCTAGATTTAGATCTATCTAAGCTACCTCCTCGGTTGACTTGAATATTTTACGAACTATGGCTTTACCATTCCAATGTGATTCTTAATTTCCGCTTCGACTCACAGGCACTTTTTTGTTATTTGAAACATATTTAAATTCTTTGAAAGATGATAAATTCAGTTTTTGCTTTTTAACATCAATTAAATTAAATTTATCAAAAAAGGATAAAATTTTCATAAAAAGCCTCTAATAACTAAATGTAGATAAGACCTACGTAATTATAAATCAAGATTGAATATTTACTGCTGCAGAAGCAATAAATAATAAAAAATAGATAACTCTTGAGCGGTATAAGTTATGTCCATTGAAGCTATAAATCATCATAGATTTATGGATCAACGGCGATAAAAACGATTGGAACGATACTTAAAGGAATGATATAAAAAGAACGGCGAAAGAATTACTAAGGTGCCGAAAACTGTCCACGACATTTAGTGGCAAGAATTTTCTAATGAAATCACCTATTCGTTCATCTGACGCAAGTTCTACAGAACAATAAAGTAATAAATTTTCATTCCAATATGAGAGACACCAAAGCAGTGATAATGTAATATCAAATAATTACTCTTCTATGTCTACATCTAAATAAAAAATTCTAAATCTACTTTCATTTATTTCGGGGTGAGTATTGATTTAAGAACTTAGGATGTACGATTTATAAATTCTAAGTAACTATAGCAGAAACATTGTAATTAAAATATCTTAGATTGAAGACTAAGTTTTTTAGCCTATGCAAAAAATATTGAATGTTAAAATGTATATGTAAATCTGAGAAGCGATTAGCAAAATCAAAGTACAAAAGGGGTAGCTTAGTATGTAACATAGGTATATAAAGTGTGATTTAACTATTGAACAAAGAAAGCAGTAACTATGTATGACTATGTTGGTACTTAATACTCGAGTAATTACACATTCCAGCTAACAGTTAATTCAAAGTAATTATTGGTTTCGGGATTTGGAATTAATTTCAAAATTAGAATCTCAAACTGGATCAGATAATAATTGACATCTTCAAGAAATATGCTATCAATTTTTGTTGTAGTAATAATTGTTAATACTGCCGTATTGGTCGTCAAATTATCAGAATCTGACTGAAAATTATGCACGCACTGCACACATTTAATTTGCACTAAGTTCCGTAATATCAATATCATTGTGACCGCTACACTCTTAAATCAAATAAGAAATAAGCTGATTGAACAAATAAATTCTAACAGAAATGATCGTCCAACGAAAGCCAATACGCCGGACGAAGCCAAAAGGAATAAAAACGGCATGTGAACCAAACAAAAATAAGAAACAGGAGAAACTATCCCGACTACGACTTATTTCTTGCTCCGGAAGTTATCAGCGTTTCGACCGGTTTATAACTACGTACGGAGAACGAGTCTTACTTTTTTTGTTCATTTGGAGCTTGTGAAATGCAGATTAACTATGGTCTATAAGAATTACACATTGATAGGATCAAAGCAATTGCGTATAAAGAACCTGCTTTTATCTCCTTGGATGTTTCAAAAGCTTTAATGTGAGACAATGGTTATTCTGCTGTATTCATTAAAAAGGAACAATATACATCGTCAATACATAGTATCAAACAAAATCACTTCCTGCTTCAATCTTTTAAAAACCTACGCAGCGGATATCAATGCATTCAAGAGCAAAGTTTACATGTATAATACAGACCAGTCGTGCAAAGCCAAGGCGCTACTTAAACATAAAATGCATGATATAACTAACCAATTTTTGCTACCAACACTAGTCAAAAGCTAAACTACCTACACAAAAATTGCCCCACGCGACCACACCCAATTCAATTTCACTTCAGTCATTGACTTCAGAGCACAATTTCTAAACTATAAACCTATTTATTTCTATTAGCTGCCATCCCCTGAGACTACCCTAAACAGGTGTGCGATCATGCGAAAAAGTGGACCCGGACTGGTTGACACTTCACTCATGACTGACAATCCGGGACAAATACTTTTTGTCTACATTTTGTCTCTAAGCGCTGCTTCGGACTGGAATGGCAGCGGCCGGAATTTCGCTTTTATTGTCAAACCATATTCACCTTTATTTATATCACCAAAATGCATAGGCTAGCTTGAGAAACACTTGGCCACTCGTGAACTTGCGGTGCGGCTTTTTTTTTCTGACAAAACTCTTTTGGCGAGTAGGTGACAAATACTGTGAAATGAGTTTCTTTCGGCGTTTCTTCTCAGCAGTGGTCGTTACGAAGCGCTGGGATCGGTAGCTTTTTTTTTTAAATAAATTCTATTTTAATATACTTTACACGTAACGTAAATTATATTTATTGACGTGTAAAAGTGTCTGTAAAGGTCTAATTACTGATTAATCATTTGAATGTTTGAATCTTACTTTAAAAAATAAAGGCGAATATGGCTTGTCAGTGAAAGTGCACTGCTAGCCGATGCCATTTCAGCCGGAATCAGAGCTAAATGTGTCGTTTGACTCTTAACCCCTTGCGATAAAGGCAATGTACCAGAAACGTGTGAAGTGGAAAAAAACTGCGCACGTGTCGTCCTAATGATACAAAAACTAACGAAGCAAACCATCCGTGTAACCCCGGCAGGGAAGCCTTGTTAGCGTTTGATGGCTCAAGTATTATCGAGATAAATCGAATGGACCCTCAATAATTATTCAGCCCATGGTAATTTGGATCCAAACCCAAATATGCTCAAGTGTCATGAATAAAAGAGAAATTTTATTTTCATCCGATATCGCCGAGCTATAAATATAAGTCAGAGAGATAAAATCTATGGCAGCCGAATAGCACGAAGAAACATAAAAAGATAATAATAAATTAGTATCGTTGTTACTTGCAATGGTAATAAAACGAGCCGACCGTGTCCATTTACAAAGGTCCCCGCTAAACAAATAAGTAAATACAAACAAACTAAACATATCCTAATATATTGCGGTCGCCGTCACAATAGATACACATAACAATGCTGCCGAGGACTATTAGTGGGGAAGAAAGGGAAGGGTTTTGCAGGAACTGATCTTAAATGGCGAAGAGTCACAATTCATTGTACGAGTAGGATTTGGATTAGCATAGTGTCAAGAGAATAATAAGTTTTAGTACTCGTATCTTCCTGTTAAGAAAGTAAATTTTTGAATTTAAGTAATATTTGGAGAGCGATTAATGTCATTAATTTAGGTATTTAATGGAGCTTTAAAGATCACTATCCCGTCTTCATCCCTAATGGAGCAGACAGATCATTTTGGGATAATAAGCTTATGTAAGTATCCAATACAATATTACAGCTATTCTAAAAAAACTGCATTATTATCATAATTCTGCTAGCAATTATCTTGTGAAAGAAACAGGAAGGAATTTCAAAATATGTACTACGTTCAAAAATTTCAATGAAGCCGACGATAAGGCGGTCGCTGTGGCCAAATTCTGATTTAACAAATTAACTTTTAGACATTTCGGACTCGACGAGATTATAATATGTTTATAATTATAAATAAATGTTTTATATAGGTATTTCCAATAACATGGTAATCCAAGTCAGGAACTTCCTTTCTGATTGACGTCCTGTCACGTTCGAAGAAACTCCTAAGCCTGGGCCTACGCTAAACATGCCAACTCGACATGTCGACTTCAATTTGCTAAGTACAGTTGGAAAATTTGTAATAAAGATAATGCTTTTGACGAATGGATTCGCCCTGTACTTTGAACGTGTACCTATTTATATATCAGCACTTAATACATTCGTACTAAAATTGGTGTAAAGTATGCTTTATAAATGGAAAGGCAGAAATAGGATCGTGTAAATAATAAATTATAATTAAAAGTGGAAAAAAAACTTTTCCAAATTAATGCTGTTGTTGTTAATGCTGTATTATAAGTCATATATGTATAACATAAGTCATATCATAAGTCATTTATTCGCAAGATGTATGTAAGCAAAAAGTTAACAACATATTGTGCAGATCAACATGTACTAGTTCGGGTGAACAAAAAACAAATAGAAGAAAAATATTATTAATAAAAATAAGATATCATAAAATTATAAGGTTTTACTTTACTCAAATACGAAATATGTAGTAATAATTCATTTATCATCAACTTTAACTCGTACTATTTGTAAAAAAATTCACCAAAAAAACTAAGATCGCTTTTATTTTTGGAGTTCGTAATAGTGATTTATTCATTTTGAAATTTGTTAAAAATGCTCGCTAACCCTCTCTACATTGTGGATTTTACAAGTACGAGTATGTTCCTTATATATGTTGGTAAATACCAACTAGGATTTCGAAACGCTCTAGGAGAAAGAAAGTTATGAGCCAACTAGATTCCATTGTTGGGCAAAGGCCACCATCTCGGCACTCCATTTATCACCGTTTAAAACGTCTAAATTTAAAAAAAAATCCATCCCCAATTCGAGCTAAGCTCGAAGGTCTCAAATTTCATTTTCTCGGCTGCTCCGTTAATTTCGGTCCCTTGACAATGAGTGGATTGACACACGGCTGGTCCCAGTTGGTCTAAAACCGTCAACTGTCAGTGTCACGTGACCCAGAGCAATCGAAAACAAATGTGTTCCGTCCCTTTGTAACAATAAATATAAAATTGTGAGGACTTTTATTGTACTCCTCAAAAATTCAAATGCCGCAATTTTAAATCCGGTTGCTACGCTATATGATTCTCTCCTGTGTTTTATTTTAAACAAGAGATAGCAAAACATTGGAGAAGCAAAGCTAAGTAACCAGTGATTTGAATTCTTTGAATACACGAGAAGACAATTGCAAAAGTTAAAATAAACTACAATTTATAGGTGCTGTAGTATTTTACTCTAAAGTGGGAACAATCAATGCCGAAGCAGACGAGAGAAGAAAATTGAGAAAAGAAACAAATATTCAAGTTTGCCGATCAAAGCGGTATCCATAAAGAAACAAAGCAAAAGGAAAACAGAAGGCACGTAAACTAGATGTCAGATAAAATCAAAATGGAGCGGTAGGAAGGCATTTGTCTAGAGTTAGAATCCAATCAGACAGACCGCGAACACAGTGTTGTTTGAATTGGCTGCGGCGAGCGATATCTTCGCTGATCATAGCTCTGTGCTATAAAAATGAGTCTTGAGTACAAAGGAGTGTTTTTCTTGTTCTTTATATAATTAGCAGTGTGTAAACTGTGATCTTGTAAAATAAAATACAATAGTAATAAAATACACGGGTTTGGTATTACAAAAACATATTATTATAAGATGTATTAACCTATTGTAAGGATACAGTTTGATTACAGAATTGTTAATATTTAATTGTATTTGACATTATTGAAACATATATAAAAAATAGATATTTGAATATAAAATATAATGTGAACAAAAACGAGTAACTTATTATTAAGTTTTTCCAACATATAATTCAAAGACATACAAGGACATTAAAGAGATACCAAAGAGATTAGAAGAATAAAGGTTAAGGGAACCTTCAACGACAAAGCAAGCCATTAAAAAACAAGATGAAACATAAAATGAATCAAAGACTAGTTATTTGGCTCAATGTAATGAACTGAGATTCATGCTTTTGTAGAACAATAAATATGACAAAAATACTCAACATTTAGGATACCTACGCCTAACATCAAAAAGGAATCAACATCATTACTACGTAACGTAACGTAACGTAATTTGTTTTATTCCGCGATATTCCGTATCGTCAACGTTATTCGGTGATGGAAAAGTAAAACCCAGCGAATGTCAGTCGCAGAAGATATGAGACACAGAAATTCATTTAACATTCTCGTTACCGCCGTCTACATTTTATAAAAAGTGTCACATTTCACTCGCGGTTTTTTATTTTATTCCGATACTAGCTGATGCTCGCGACTTTACGTAAACCGTACGCTTTTTATAAAATCAAATTTTAATGAAACAAAATCGAACTTAATCTAGTATTGTTGAAAACTGCATAAGTATCCGTGCTGTAGTTTTGGATATTAACTTGTAGTGTACGTACATACATAGACAAATACATACAGACAGACAAAAAATAATTTAAAATCTTTTTGTGTTCTGTTACTCTTGTCTTGTCCCTTACTTACACACACACACGCCCACACACACAAATTTATAAAATGAACCGACACGCGCGATTCTTACTGTTTTGTGATATGTATGACATCATGGTTTTCTCGTATCTTAATAAATTAAATGAAAAAATATTAAGATGTAGGTTCCTTTGCAATTTAATTGTCATGATGGTGTCAAGGTGAATGAAATGAAAGAATAGGCCCGCGTTAAAGTAGCTCTGGATATTTTAAAGATGAAAATAGAAAGGGGATAAGGGGAAAAAAACAAGCTTTTTCACTGCCAGCATAGGTTATGCTGGCAGTGAAAAAGCTTGTTTTTTTTAAAATAAAAACATTAGCTTAAATTCATTAGACCAGTATTGCAAATTTTCATATTTTTTTAATAAGTCGTAATTTGTCACCAAATATAACTAAATCAACTTATTATTTCATATTGAAATAAAAGCTACCTACTCTTTTTTATGACCTTATTTGTTTGTCATATTACCAATAACTATAATCTCAAATGATCAGGAAGCAATAAATAAAGATTTTATCAAGTGTGTGGTTATTAATTTGAATTATAAATCTTGTCTTATAGACATTTTATGACTTTCTTACTCTTTTTATGACTTAAGACTTTAAAGTCATCTTATTAACTGCATGTGCATATTTCGCCTGATTATTATTTATTAGCTTAGATTTTTATAAGTACAACACGTAGGTACTTACTTTATTTATTCTATGAGTAGTTATTAGTTTTTCGCACTAAATGTTTAAATCTATTCGAAAAGCATAAAATGCTACATTGTAAAAATATGTTGATGAAATAATAAAATTAATCCGCTATGAACATTTTGTGATATATTTTTTAATTTAAATTTATTAATTATTATTTAATTTAATTCATCAAGAACCATCAGCTATTAAATTTACACATTTATCTAAACAAATTAACTTTATTGCACCATAATAAACTCACAAAAATGCTATAATAAGAGTATGTAGTATTTGTATGGAAAGTCATTCCTTACATGTTTTTGTATATTTTATACTAGAAACTAATCGTAGTTCTCATTATAACATAGTTCGGCCCACAGACATATAAAGGAACATTTTTGCATGAATTTACGCTTAAGCTACATTAGTTTTGTTGTTTTTCTTTATCATAATTGGCAATATTTGAAACAAAAATAGTAAATAATTATCTATTAGAATGTGAAAGAGTACTTAGAATACAAATACTCGCAATAACTGTCTATAAATATATTATTTAGGCAATTAAAAAATAAGCTACGAGTGAAAAATTGCCACGCGTTCTAAGTACTCGTATGTTATGTTTAATCTGCTTCCCTTTGTATGTCTGTGGCATGGACATATTCTTAGCCTATGGCCCCTTGGGATAATTACTGACATCAGATCACTGAATATGGATCTGGATACAATGTTAAGAGCCCAGTCTAACCTGTTTTATAATTGTGGTACTTGCATTGATGGTAAAAATCATCGGTTTCAAGAATAGTCCACTTGATGGACTGGTTTTTCCCGACAATGTTCTAAATTAACGGTTTCTTCGTATACTTATAAAAGAAATGAGAATACAAAATTATTAGACTGTCTGAGAAAAATAATGCAAAAATGATCTTCCATTGTACGACCTCCGTTGCGTTATGGTCAACACGCTAGTCCGCCAATCCGGAGGTTCTGGTTTCGATCTCCAGCCAGGGCAAGGTGGAAAATGGCCTTTTCAATTTGCCCTAACAATACAAATTGTTAATAAGGGACATAAATGTGGATATAAACAAAATCACAATAGAAAACATAAAATATGCCAAACAAACATCTTAACAATCATACTGGCTAGAGTCAGAATGTATGTTAAGGTGTTTGTTTACTATCTGCTTAGGTTAGACCCTAGAAGAGATAAGGCCTAAGGGTGAAGAAAATGTGGAAAAATGTTTAAGCAAAGTCACCGACATATGCTAGCATCTAATTAACCAGGTATTGTGTTCTACTTACTATACATAACAATAACCATACAAGAGTTTCTAAACATTCTATGTAGCCTTAAAATCCGAACGCGTTATCTAAAAACACATGTTGCAATCGCCTCTGGTATCACTTCCCCTTTAGGACCTTATCGCTCCCTATTACCCCGGCGCATCAATACTATAATCAGCTCTTGCTATAACATAACATCGAGCAGTTAATTTAAGTTAAAAGAGGAATACCTACTATATAAACAAATTTAATATAAATATAAAAACCTGAAATTGTAATTTCATCTACACCACTTGGATAGTTGGCAATCAACCACCGTATGTTTTAAAAGGAACCATTTTTTACCACTTAGACCGAACTGTGGAATCAAAACTTCCTGAAGCAGTGTTCCCGCGGACCGATACGACATTGAAACCTTCAAAAAACGAGTCTTTATCTTCCTGAGAGGCCGGCAACGCCTCTGTTACACACCTGGTGTTGCAGTTGTCCATGGGCAGCGGTGATCACTTACCATCAGATGACCGCTTGTTAGTTTGCCGCCCTATAACATAAAAAAAATTAGAACAAAGGAATGTGGACAGAAATATTTTTTGGCTCATTCATTAGATAAATTATTAAAAAGTGTGGTATACGTTTTTCTTTTCGCTGATTAGCAGATAATGAATTACACCGCCTAAACGAAGAGACCGATTTTGATACTGTTTTGTTTGTTTGAATGCTGACTTGATCGAAATAGGTCTTTATCGTAGGTGTTTCATGGAAATTTCAAAGTTATAGGGGGGTTGAATGTGAGTGCGAACAACTTAAAGTATGCAAACATGCCTCAATGGTGTATCAAGTGAAAGGGTTAAATTTTTAGATTGAGAAATCGGTCTCTTCAAAGAACAAGAAATTTACATTTTTAAGTTTCATTCCGCGCAACTAATTCATATATCGATAAATAATTCAAATCCAATCGAGTCGAAACATTATAGTAGTTCTTTCATCGGCGAAATATGTAGAAGGCATATGAATAGCACGCAAACTTTTTCAGCATAGTTCCGACATAGATCGCTAGGTTTCCTACCTAAATACCAGTTTCCTGATAGTTGCCTCCAGTTGCGAACTAAAATTCTGACTGCTATTCGGAAACAAGTTTTTTCCCCTCAATTTCGTCCATTTAGTTACGCGTATGGATGGCTACGATATGTCTTTATTCGGCACCAAAATATTGACAAGCAGGCGAATCGTGAAACTATATTGTTGCTATTTTTTCTTCGATATTACTTATTGCACGCCACATAAGCGGAGCGTTGAGGTGTGCTCTCCTCTCAACATGTCAGGGCAAGCATTTTTCTGGACTTAAACTGCCTCTATTATATTGAAATAACATGTAAATATAGATAATTTAAAAATTGTTGGACATTTAGGTTTAATTGATATGGTTAATTTTATAACATTTAGAATTCAAATTGCTATAGGTATATAGGTAAAATTTTATGTGAGTAAACGATTATGAATATTGCACTGATACTATAAATCGAGTATAAGTACAGAGATATGAAAAACAACCCTTTTATAAACACATAAAATAAATAATTGTAGAACATATAAAAAACAAGCATAACATATAAAAAACAAAATTCGTGCATAGCTTAGTCCAGTCGCGGGTTTGTTTCCTATTGAAAATTACCATCTAATTTAGAGTCGTATATATATATATTTTTTTTTAATGAGCGTTGTGGATTTTCGAAACTTATCGTGATTTTTTTTCGTCGATATTAGTTATTTTCTTCCCGCCGGGAAAATCGTAGTTATAGTGACCGAAGTAAGACGTATTCACTCGTGCATATTTTGGTACTAGCTGATAGTCCAAAGTCAAGTCAAATTTTGTCAATCCCGCAGTACCTTCCATTTTCCCAAGATAAAAAGAATGCTATATGAAAGAGAGAATCCAGTTTATACTCGTATATTCTTCCAGGTAACAAGCTATCTACATTCCCGTGTATCATTTTGGCGTCAAAGCGAACAAACATACATTCATCCTTTCTACTTTCGCAATTGTAATATTAATATGACTGTTTTGCACAGTACATAATTTTATTGCTATTTTATAAGGTACTTTTAAATGATCACAGAATCCATCCTTGGAAACTTCGAATCTCGAACCTAAAAAACGATCCAGATAGGATAAATTGTTAGAAAATAAAATAATATAAGATACAAAAAATATACCTACACTTTTGCCAAGGTTTTTGGATAAAAAATATCTGTAACAACTGAAACAAATAAATCAATACTTCACATCAATCTGGCCCCGGCAAAATTCGTCAATACTTATTGACCTTTATAACGGAGGTATAGACAACAAAAATATCGTGAGAAATCTCTACAAACTCAACGACCCAAAGCCGATCGGGTATTGAACTATCCCATCGCAATATAAATAAAATAAACAACTATGTTGATTAAGTGAAACGACCACTAAACCACAAGCACCTGCCCGCCTTAAATTATCCAAAGCAAAACACCTTGAGTGGAAAAAAGCTCAGTACAAACATTCGGCTGTCGTTAACCGTACATTTGGAGAAATGACTACTTATGTGATAGATTAATGACTTTTTCCGACATAATGTTCACTCTGACATTTAACGACACATGACGTGAGGCTATTTAAATCGAAAGAGTAACCTGTTAGGCACAATGAAATGGATTATATTCATAGTATTTTTAACAGTTTATTTTGTATTTCCTTGAGGATCAGGGAAGGTGGGGTTTTCACCCCGTTATTTTAGGAAAGTTACTTGGGGATAGCGATTCAATACGTATAACCTTTTGGTTGCCCAAGTTTATGTAATGTGGTACTATTATTAATTTATTATTAACTCGTCAAGCACATAAATCACAGACACAATTGAATTCAATTTTTGTTTTGGCCGGATCCAGCTAAAAAACACCTGAATTGAAAAAAAAAGTTTGATTGTGACAACTTTGCTGTTGGAAATAAACATTGTCTAAATAATAATTGGACCTCAAATGCATCCACAGAAGTACTTTTAACTGAAGTCAAATACATTGTATAATTGAAAAAAATCTTAATGTTTGATCTGTGACAATTTTGTTGTTGAAAATAAATATTATCTAAATAATTATTGGATCTTAAATATAACTTTTAACATTATTCTGTCTGATCTTCAATGGTAACAGTTAATTTCCAATATTTTTTTCAAAACTAAAAACCGACTTCAATTCCATAATACACAACCGATTTTAATAAAATTTCTATGGGCAATGATAAAAATTTTTCCAAATTGGTCCAGGAGTCTTCGAGTAAGCGGTGAACATGCTTAAAAAAACATTTCGACGAATTGATAACCTCCTCCGTTTTTGAAGTCGCTTAAAAGGTATCTCTTTCTAAAACATTAATGTCCGTGTAAACATAAAAATTATACATTTGATGTGTAGTCCCGTGTAAGTACAAGCAGCAGCCGTTCCATCGAACGTAACTAATGGTAGCGGATTGCGGTTATCTAGTTAAATAAATACTCTTAAGGGATGTGTGCTTGCCTGGAGCGAGTTGTGGATAACTTCACAAGCTATGGGTTTAATCTGTGGGATTAATTCTGTACTCGAATCAAGTTTTGTTTTGATTTTGCTACGCCTATCCGCAGTTTTGACTAGTTTAAGATCTGATTGAATTTTATAAAAATATTTTCATTTTATCCCCCAACAACAAAAAGATATAAGTTTGACGCTCATGTCTGTCTGTGTTGAATTATCTATATTTTGTGTAAATAGCTTTCCTCCTTATCGATTGTCACCTCACTATTTTATCAGTACAACACTGTGTCATCTTTTGTTTGTGGTACACTTCTCTGTTGTCTGTGGTAAAATCACGTAAAATAAAATAACTTTAATAAACTAAATTATTACTTTTAATTCATAAATACCAACAGGTTATGGGCCCAGCCCTCCTGTTTGTTTAAACAAAATAAATTAAGTAAAAGAAGAATTTAGCAAGTTATTCAGTATTCAGTATAACCTCAAAGCACGTGCCGGCGAAATCTTCATTAGCAAAATGTCGTCAAATAATCCGATGGCACTGATTGAAAAGCTAACTGGAAGAGATAATTATCCAACATGGAAATTCGCAGTGCAAACGTACCTTGAACATGAAGAATTATGGAGTTGTGTTACTTCTGCCGAGTATGACAGCAAACTTGACACGAAGGCAAAATCGAAAATAATTCTGCTTGTGAATCCAATTAATTATGTACACATACAAGAGGCTAAAACAGCAAAAGAGGTGTGGAATAATTTAGCCAAAGCATTCGATGATAAAGGATTGACACGACGGGTTGGTTTGCTACGAGAACTGATTACCACAACGTTAGAAAACTGCCAAAATGTAGAAGAATACGTCAACAAAATTATGTCGACGGCACATAAGCTCAGAAACATCGGTTTTATTGTGGATGACGAGTGGCTAGGTACTCTATTACTAGCTGGCTTACCAGAAATGTATCAACCGATGATAATGGCCCTTGAAAGCTCCGGAATGGCAATAACAGCAGATTTTGTTAAGACTAAGCTTCTTCAAGATGTGAGGAACTCTGAGTCAGCTGCGCTGTATGTTAATAAAGCAAAAGGAAATCAAACACAGAGTGCCATACAAGCTTTTAATAACAAAACAAGTAAAGAGCCTAGATGCTTTGTGTGTGATAAGTATGGGCACATCAGTAAATACTGCAGAAATAAGAAGAAAGAACAAAAGTCAAGTGAGGACTCTGGTTATGTAGCGGTATTTTCTGCAACAACTACGAAAAGTAACAGTAGCTGGTTTGTGGACTCTGGAGCTTCAATGCATCTAACAATGCACCGTGAATGGCTGTATGATGAAACTACACCACCAATAAATACAATAAAAGTAGCTAATGATAAGAAATTGATTGTGAAATCTTGTGGAAAGGTGGACTTAAATGTGATTGGCGAAAACGGCAAGATTGCTAAAATAAAGGTAGAAAATGTTTTATATATTCCCGAATTAGCCACCAATCTTCTTTCCGTAAGCCAGATTATAAAGAAGGGCTGCAATGTTAAGTTCGACAAAGAAGGCTCCAAGATATTTAATGAAAAAAATCAGCTAATTACATCAGCCAAATTAGTTAATAATATGTACGTGTTAAATACACACAGTGTTCCAGCATATATATCCGCTACCAAAGACAATGATTTTTATTTATGGCATCAAAGAATGGCTCACTTGAACTTTGAAGACTTAAACAAATTATCTCAAGCTACTGGTGTTAAATCCAAAAATGATGGCAACGTCATATGCATTACATGTCAAGAAGGGAAGCAGACAAGGAATTCTTTCTCTTCAGAAGGCTCTCGAGCGACAGAGAAACTGGAATTAATTCACTCCGATGTATGTGGACCGATGGAGGTACCGTCACTTGGAGGAGCTCGTTATTTTGTAACATTCATCGATGACTTTACCAGGAAAGTATTTGTCTATTTACTAACTAATAAATCAGATGTCTTCAACAAGTTTAAGGAATTTAAGATCTATGCGGAGAATCAGCTAAATACAACTATAAAAATTATTCGCACAGATAATGGTAGAGAATATTTGAGCAATGACTTTCAAACATTTCTTAAGAAATCTGGGATTGCGCATCAAACATCTGTTCCATACACTCCGCAACAGAATGAATTAGCGGAAAGGATGAATCGAACTTTGTTAGAGAGGGCTAGATGTATGATCATTAATGCTTCTTTACAGAAACAATACTGGGCAGAAGCAGTGACAGCTGCTGCATACATCACCAATCGCTGCCCAACAAGATCATTAGCATATTCTACGCCTGAAGAAATGTGGACAGGTAAAGCTGCAAATATTAGCCACATGAGAATTTTTGGTTCCGAAGCTATGGTACACATCCCTAAGGAGAAGACTAAAAAATGGGACTCAAAGGCAAGTAAAATGATTTTTATTGGATATTGTGAACATAGTAAAGGATATAGGCTATTTGATCCTAAAACGAAGAAAGTAGTAATTAGTAGAGATGTGACATTTTTGGAAAACACAATTAAAAGGGATTTTGCTATAGTACCATTGACAGAATCATTAACAAAACAAAATACAAGTGAGACAGATTCTACTAGCAATGGTGATGTGGAAAATAGTAATACAACATTACAAAATACACCAAAAACAGATGAATCTAGTGATGATTTTCAATCTGATGAAGGGTCACTGTATGAGCCAGATGAATCAATAAACTTGGAAGACATACACCCAAATATAACTACAAGAGCTAAAAATAGAGTTCAAAACGAGGAAACTAATACTTATATTTGTTTAAGTGAAAGCTCAGAGTTAGATATTCCAGATACATATAGTGAAGCGATATCTCCAGTAAATGCTAATTCAGATAAGTGGAAGCAATCCATAGAAGATGAGTTGCAGGCACATGCTAATAATAATACTTGGTCTATTGTTGAAAAGCCACAAAAGGTACGATTAATTGGCTGTAAGTGGGTCTTTAAAATAAAAGAAGGAGAATCAGCTCCACTCTACAAGTCGAGATTGTGTGCTAAGGGCTGTGGACAAAAACAAGGAGTGAACTACACCGAAACATTCTCTCCCACAGTCAGATATGATTCAGTTCGGGTTCTATTGTCTGAAGCTGTACAACACGATTTTGAAATGATGCAATTTGATGTCAAAACAGCATTCCTATATGGAGATGTCCAAGAAGATATTTATATGACACCACCAGAAGGGATAGACGTTCCTCCTAATATGGTATGTAAATTAAATCGTTCTTTATATGGCCTCAAACAAGCTCCACGGTGCTGGAATCATAAATTTGATTCTTTATTGAAGAAATTTGGTTTTGAGAGTAGTCATGCAGATAAGTGTGTTTATATAGGAAATGTAAACAATAACAAAGTGTACTTATTGTTATATGTAGATGATGGTCTTCTGTTTTCAAATTCTAAAGCTTCATTGGACACAGTATTATCTGAATTAAAGAATAATTTTGAAATAAAATGTAGTGAACCTAAAAATTTTGTTGGATTGCAAATTGAAAAGTCTAAGGGATATATTTACATTCACCAGTCCAAATATATAGAAAAACTACTATACAAATTTGATATGTATAATGCCAATTCTAACAACATTCCCGTTGATCCCAACACAACTCTAGAAAAGAGTGTCGAGGTGCCTGACAAGAACATACCATACAGAGAGGCTGTTGGATCACTCATGCACTTAGCAATAGTAAGCAGGCCTGATATTATGTTCGCCGTCAGCTTGGTGAGTAGATATCTTAATTGCTATGATCACACACATTGGAATGTTGTCAAAAAGATAATGAAATATCTAAAGGAAACTGTAAATTATGGTTTACACTATACATCATCACAAGAAAACATGCTTCAAGCATACAGTGATGCAGATTACGCCAAAGATACTTGCACACGTCGGTCATTAACTGGATATGTTTTCATTAAAAATGGGGCTGCCATAACATGGGCTACACAACGTCAACAAAGTGTTGCCTTGTCCACGACTGAGGCCGAGTTTATGGCAGCATGTTCGGCTACTAAGGAAGCAATTTGGCTGAAACAACTATTAAGTGATATTGGTGCTTTGAATCAGGATTCTGTGTGTATTAATATAGATAATCAAAGTGCCATTTATTTGATTAAAAATAAGGACTATCACAAACGATGTAAACACATAGATGTAAAATATAACTTTATTAAAGAAAAATTTGCAGAAAAACAAATTGATTTAAAACATGTTTGTAGCAAAGAGCAATATGCTGATTTGTTTACTAAAGCTCTTCCTAGAGTTAGATTTCAATATTTAAGAAATAAAATAGGAGTGTTAAGCTCAAGTTAGATATATGTAATGCAGGTATGATTTTTTTTGAGTCTGTATAGAATAAAACAAGATGTAATTAAGCTTTGTTTGGGTGAGAGTAGGGAACATACAGATTCCTAAATAACTGATATTATTTGTATAGTGTGCCTAATTATGTTTAGTTATAATTTTATGGTTGTGTCATTAGATTGGATGCCTGTATGTTTCTTTCAAGGGTTCAGTTTGGTTATCAAGTTTATTTGATTTGCGAGGAATGCTATTTGGTGAGAGTGTTGAATTATCTATATTTTGTGTAAATAGCTTTCCTCCTTATCGATTGTCACCTCACTATTTTATCAGTACAACACTGTGTCATCTTTTGTTTGTGGTACACTTCTCTGTTGTCTGTGGTAAAATCACGTAAAATAAAATAACTTTAATAAACTAAATTATTACTTTTAATTCATAAATACCAACAGTCTGTTTATCTGTATGTGGCATCGTCCCTATCGAACGGATAGACCGATTTCGATGCGGGTTTTTACGTGAAAAGAAGTTCCGGCGGCGGTTCTTAGCTTAGTATGTTTGATAAAAATTGGTCCAGCTGTTTAAAAGTTATTGAGGGTTAACGCTTGAAAGACCTTTTTTTATAAGTTTAGCGAACAAACTTGTCATTGCTTTAAATTAATTTATCTCTTCCATGCTGGTGTAGGAAAGAAAAGAACCACACATATTATAAAGGCCAATTGCCCTCGATCGTCCATTCTCTAATAGGCGAGAAAAAGAATTTCTAGTATGTCATGCGGCTAGCAACCCATTTTAAATTTGTACGTATCGTTTGGGTCTTTCGGCCTTAGGCTCTGTCTACCCCGTCAGGGATAAAGACATTGAAACTCAAAAATAAATCGTCATTTTCATACAAAAGTGTTTGACCAGCCCGGCAATTTGTATAAAAAAGTCTTTTTTATTTCGGGTTTCAAGCATTGGTCCCATAGGAAAAGTTGTTCATATTGACGGATTGAGTTGCTCCTACAAGGATCGGACAGGGTTTTTGTTACATATTGTACCTATATCTATTTTAAATGTACGTTAGAACTTACTTCCAATGTCGTTAGGTCTATAATACTAAGTTATCAATGCCCGAAAAATGTCCACCCTGACTATTCGTTTTGACGATCGTTCAAAAGGCATAGAGGGGCATGAAATGCGCCCACATTCTATTGTAGTACCCTACACTCTCTTACCTGGCCGTTTGGGCTCAATAGGACTTTTTTCTTTGGACCCTTTTATTGAGAGCTAAAGATGTGATTTAAAAACCAATTAAGCTGTAAAGGTGTCTAGCGAGTGTATTGAGTAAAGAATCCAGTTGATTTTATTATTAGTTTTACGTGGGAGGCTTACATACATGTTTGATTTGTTTGTGAAGTGAATGTGGTGAGAAAATGCTGGAAATGAAGATGTCTGTTAGTGTCATTCCAAACTATAAATGTGCGGTGTGGCATATTCGTCATCATGCCAGGCTGTCACACCAGAGTTCCCGGTTCGATTCCCCGGTCAGGTCAAGATAGTAAAAATGATCTTTTTTAGATTGACCTGGGTCCTAGATGTTTAACTATATGTTTATTTGTTATAAAATATAGCATTGTTGAGTTAGTATCCCATAACACAATTACGAAGTTACTTTGGGGCTAGCTCAGTCTGTGTGATTAGTCCGTATATATTTATTTATTTCAAATGAATAATATAAAACTCTATCTCTAAGTTAGGCCTTCGTAGACACTTTTCACGTAAATTTTATATTAAGTACTTAGTTATTATTGACGTTTTTGTCCTTGAAAATTACGATATTTTCACCTGAGTTTTTAGAGAGGCTTGCTTTACTTACAGATCAATCAAGTTTTACGTAGGGTTCCGTATCCAAAGGATAAAAACGGGACGCTATTACTAAGACTTCACTGTCCGTCCGCTCGTCTGTCTGTCGGTCACCAGGTTGTATAACATTAACCGTGATAGCTAGACAGTTGAAATTCTCACGAATAGTGTATTTCTGTTGGTCTGTGACTAGCAGTTGACCGGTTTTTAAAATTATAAAATATTGCGTTTTGGAAACATGATTAATGTATATTAAAGGGACTTAGCACGAAACCTTTTTGCTGGATCAAACGTTTTGATCAGGAGTTACAGCCATCGTGATCGCAGACAGACTTAGACTCGACAAAAAAGGTTCGTGCTAAGTCCCGTTTATATACCTACATTAATCATGAGTTTGAACAAGTTGAATGTGCTTGCTCTCACCAAAACCTGCTAAATATATATTTACGTAAGAATTTGTTAAACTATATACTTACTACTAGCATTAAATAACACCATCTTTTTTTAGCTCCTCAATAGAACGACGTTACAACTCGTGCGTGTACAATCAGCAACAGAAATGTCGAATTCCTACACTATCGATAGATAATCAAGTTATACAGTGCTGTAAAACACCCGTTCTGCAATTCATGACGATAAACACACAGCAACCCGAGTACAGTCAGCGACGAAATCGTAACATTATCGGTACTTCATATAAAGAAGTAACTTATATGAAGTATCGATAATGTTACGATTTCGTCAAACACGACAGCTTAAATACAGTGTGCATTAAGTATGAAATTTTTGGTCTCGAATTTATAGTATCGAAATTCCTACGCGAAAGACGGAGACCTGGAGACTTGTAGTACAGATTATTAATTTGTACTGTGCTAGGTAGCACAGGCTTCAGCTCCCCACAAAATTAATGTATACCAACAACCAAGAACTTATAAAAAAATTTAAATTCTGTAACATAAAGTAAAGTTCTTACAACTAAGCATATACATAATTAGACAACCGAGTTCCCAAACTAGGCAAAAGCCTGTGTTTTGGGAATAGAATAATATTATTACAACATTTTATAATCTTTATCGTATTTTATTGTACCATGCTTTGTTAAAATTTGGTTTTATGATGACATATAAAAATTATTTATTATCTAACCTACTTATATACAACACTTACTTTTTTGTTAAAATGTATCACAAAAACAGTTATCAACGAAAACATGTATTTTCTGACTTATTTAGACTGAAGATTTACTATGCCTTTTGGTTCTACGTCTAGTTAATTCATACCTACATGTTTCATGATCATATTCTTTATACGATAACGACGTAAGTGTTTGATTTTGATTGACAGAACTAATAAATAAATATATAGGGACAAATACCACTGATTGAGCTAGCCCCAAAGTAAATTTGAGACTTGTGTTATTGCATACTAAATCAACGATACTATATTTTATAACAAATACATACGTAGATAAACATCTAAGACCAAGAACAATTTGAAAAAGGCTACATATTATATTATTGATAAAAATACACATTACTTTTACACTTTTTACACTGACTGTACCAACTTTAGGGTGAAATTACGTTTCATAATCACGGCAATTTCTCCTTTACTACAAAGTAATACGGTCTACTAAATAAGCGTATAGGTTCGTACAGTTGGTCACGCAAGGCATTGAACAACAAAAATAACATTATTAGTCGTGGAAGTAGAAATTACGATCGCAACGCTCAATCATATTAGTACTATGATAATAAGGGCTTAGTCGCAAAGTGACTTTACATAGAATAAATATAATAAATATATACTATGATGACCCAGAAGAAGTAGCTTTTTCTATATTTCGTTGTTTATGTTAATTATTTATTGTACTTAACGACACAATACAATGGTGAACTTATCCCTTTCATGGAATCTCAGAGTCAACCCTAAGTGCAGAGGAGAGATAAGAGAGATAAGGTAAAAGCAACAACAAATTGTATAATACTTGTAAGCTAAAAACAAAATTTTCTATTTGAATATATCATAAATATGTTTGTTATATATCAGAAACGGCATATTCCTATGACATAGAGAATCATACAAAGTAATGGAAAAACGTTATTATGCTTTTGGTTAGAAAAATAATCAGGTAAATTAAAAATAAAAACTGAACAATCGACTTCATTTTCTTTCAGGAATTTGTTTCATATAACCAAAGTTCTTCATCTTATCTTCACCAAATTAATATGGGTTCAACTAGGTAACTAACAAAGGCTTTCAAATAAAAAAAGCTCATGAAAGAATCATCAAAATTGGTTCACAAGTGGTGAAGTTATCGCTATACCGACATGCCTACAAAAAAAAAACATGCGGTCGAATTGATAACCGCCTCCTTTTTTAAAGTCTGTTAAAAAGCGTTGCTGCGGTGATGTACAAAGATAATATCTAAGATGGAGGTAGTTAAGAAATGGTTAAGTTAAACCCGTAACGATCTTAAGTTATCGTTTTAATTTCTCAGAATGTTTTAGATAAATCTAGTGTGAGTTTTAAATGGTTTTTTTAATTTACTTATTTAAGTAATAATATTAGGGTAGGTACCTAAATATTGATATGTTGTTGTATAGTATTCTGTCGGAAAATGTATATAAATTCAAACTAGTATAGTTTTGTCTTAGATATTATTTATTTAGTAAATCTATTCAAACTGATAGGATGAGGTATAACGGGATTCAAAACCTCCAAAATCCAACTCTCTTTCAAAATAATACAAAAAGAAATCATTTAATTTGATTTACTTTTGGCACCTCCATCGGCCACCATCATGCTAAAAGTGGCCTTTGGAATGTATGGCCTAAGGTTCTGTATACCTCGTTTGCGAAGACGTTATAGTGTATCTGTATCCGAAATCACGAGTGAAATTCCGTTTTTTTTTTAGATAGAGCAATGTGCGAAAGACCTAAATATTTCCTAGCCACCTCAAATATCTAAAAAGATATTCCGAATTTCAGAATTTGCTGCTTAAATAAAATAGTCTCCTAGGAGTCGTTACATCAAACGCTTCACTTTAAATATTAATGGCGAGGTTGACATAAGAATTTGATATAAGTAGCCACAAGTTTCATAAGACTTTTTCCCGCAACACAATATTAGAATCGTCACGGGTGTCGTTATGGGGAAGCCGAAGTTTTCGAGATTAAACCAGATTGAGACGCAGTATGCCGGCGCCAAAATGTACTAGTATTTGCCATAAAAATACTGCCATAAAATGTTTTTTTTTTTTTTTTTTTTTGACGTGACAGACATAGGTTGCCTCGGACGGCATTTCCTATTTCACCCGGACTGCCATAAAATGGTATTTTTATTATCTTATATCATTATTTACAATTTCTTCGGTATAAAAGTAAATATAGTGACAAATCATATTGATTGAGCTAGACCCTAAGTAAGCTTACCTTAGATCTAGCTCCTACTCCCACTCAATAATACTATATTTTATGATAAATTCATAAATAGAAAAAAAGCCTATTTATATAAATAAATTAATAAATATATAGGGACAAATTACACTGATTGAGCTAGCCCCAAAGTAAGTTCGAGTCTTGTGTTATTGGATACTAACTCAACGATACAATATTTTCTAACAAATACATATATCGATAAACATCCTTAATCTCAAATATAAATTAAGTTATCTTAATGCATGCTAAAGTGATCTGTTTATTAAAAAAGTATTTTCTTACTTTTTCAAAAATATATTACGCTGTGCATATTTTATCGTTGCCTACAGATATGAAAAGCTGTTTTTCATGGTCTTATATGACTTGTAAACTATGTACGTATGAGTAGGCGTATATTTTTTAAGCATCCTTAAGTTTTTAAGCATCTTACAGAAACTATATTTTTATACATTTACCTTCCATCATAGCCTTAAAAGAATCTAGAGCGGGCAGAATGAGTTTCCATGAGGGTTTAAAGCTCCTTATCGCACGATCAGGCCTGATTTATAAGGTCACCTCGCCGCGGAATTCACCTTTGAAATGTCGGAGAGTGTTCCTCATTCTCAAATTAATGCGATAGCTTTACCTAAATTACGTAGACATTTTAAGAATATTTTTATTTTAAAAGAAAACTAAAACTAAGTTCCAAACTACTGTCATATTGCATGACATGTGATTACGAGTGTAATAAGTACCAATAATATTTGTTGACAATATTTCGAGTCAATGACTACATTGACTTCATGATACATTTCCTACATTACTAATTTTGTATATATGTATGTGATAAGCTCTAAGTGCTCCAACACTATTATTTTATAGATATGATAGATCCTTTTAAAATTATTTTTATTTTCATTGGATCCCAGCTATATGCAGTTGTAACTAACAGTTAGGCAGTATTATCTATTGTTACTTTTAATCACATACATATAATTATAAAAAACCAACGCAATTTTAACCGACCGACACTGTCTCACATCTCATCAGTCATCACCAAAAAAAAATCAAATTCTAACGCCTCTACATTTTACAGTGATTAAAATACAGTCACAAACAAATGTTTCAATGTCGTCCTGTGAGTGAAGTATGGAGCGACCGCTGTCACCGCCCAACCGGCCGACCATCAGGCACTTCCACAACCAACCAGAGCTGCAGAGGGGGGGCAGCTTCGGTCTGATGCTGCGGTGGATCCTCTTCGTGTGGCTGGCCAGTTGTGGACCGCTAGGAAACACCGTGAAGCAGGATGGTGAGTTTTTTATACCCTTTTGTGAGTCTATTCTTTTAAGGTCTAGAACAAATTAATTTAAAAAAAAATAAGAAATTTGCGAAAATAAGGATTTTAATGCTAAATATGTAAAAGTTAATTGATAGAAATTATTGTAAATTTAATAATTTCCTAATATAGCCTATGGCGCATTATGTTTGACCAGTGATATTTGTTACATTATAAAATGAATGAATCTCAATTAAAAAATACAATCCTATTGTTCCTGTTGTGCTACCACATACACGTTTGAAGTGTCAATTTTTACAATGGTATATTTTATTTATAGCAATAAAATAAACAGTTACAGCCTAGCTGCCTACAGACACAGAATATTTAAATATTTGCCTCAGGATCTCATTAGAGCTTTCACACGAATTCACTAGTGTAATGTTGTTGAGTTGAAATATATACTGCTACTACTTTCTACGTACTACAACTATTTCTATTAAATCTATAAATGGATAAAAAGGGGAGATGTCGTAGCCAGCACTAACGAGTAAGGCTATAACCGAGAAGTTTGGCGCATACTTCACAAAGAAGAAGAATCTTCTCCTTCCTCAACTTAACGTGGGGTCGAGACAGCATTTGAATCTTTTTAAATCCTCTCTAATTTGTTGTTGTTACATTATTTTTTTCTTAACATACTCCATCCACCGTATTTGGCCATGGAAGAAAAATAGCTCTATAAATAATAGACCTCTTTTTCAACGATGGTAGGTATATTTCCAGCTGAAACTTAAACACTTTCGCAGCCTAGCCGCCTACGGTCACAGAATACTTAAATACTTGCCACAGGAAATCATTAGTGCCTTCACACGGAATCATTAGTGATTTTCCACAAACTTCGTCCATCAATAAACCACCTGAACAAAGGAAACGAATACACATCAACGATAGCGCAGTCGAGTAAATTTTTCAAACTTTTCTTTGTGATTACCCTTTTGTTAAAACGTATTAAAATAGATTTGAAGTATCAAATAAACGTGACTTTTGATGGATTTTTTGTAATGGAAATATAAACTTTTTCAAACATTTTAAAGTTTACTCAACGTTAATTTCAATAGACCTTTTTCACTTTAATTTCAATGAACCACAAACTATATTATCTAAATATGTTATACATATACCATTAGAATAAAAACAATATTTTTTCTTAAAAAAAAAGCTCCTACCTATTTTTTTTTCATGATATCAACCACAGGATGTCCTCTGCTTTACATACGTCCAAGGACTTCCAAAACGACCAATTGTATCATGCATCTACAATTGCGTTTTCCTTCATCCTTCCTTAATAGTTTTAAATCAGTTTAGGTATTATTATTATAAGAATAAATATTTATTTTAAAGCAATTCATAAAAAAATCTACCACAATCCCTTACTGTAACATCCCTAATGTTTTATGAACAACATTTCGTCATACATTTACCAATTAGGCACAGACATTATTTATTTACCGAGTCAATATTTACTAGCCTGATGTGTACTCCTCGCTGTATGGGCGACTTTCTAATTCGTCGTCATTAGTGGGGATACAGTCTTTATAATATTGAAACTACAGAATAGGGATGGGGGCATTTACAGACGGGCCAAACAAGTTATACAGAATAAGGGGGCCATATTTTTCGAAGTAAATGAAGATAGAGTCTACTTGTGCAACCTGGAGTTAATTTTATGCATGTGTTGATTTAGACATTTGTGGTCACAATGACTTAACGGGAGTTAACGGGAATATCTGGTTAAAAAAAATCAATCGCGGTATGTCCCATAGCATAAATAATAGTTATATGCATGTATGTATTACGGTAACTTTAAATCGGAACATTAGAAACGTTTGAGTCTTGTGACTGAGTAGATGAGACTCGACAAATCAGTCGAAGGTTTAACAATATCATTCGCTACTTTCTAACAACATAAATCAAATACTTTTTTCTAAAAGACTAAACAAACAATTTCATGGGATTTTTATGAAAAACAGACTAAAAACGTAATAGTTTCTTGGAGTCAAATAATCTTAATATGAGTTTTTCTGCATAAATATATCTAAAATCACATAGAAATTGACATTATTTTGTGACGTTTTATTTTCTCAACAGTATCAAGTAATTGGCATTGATTAAATTTTCTAACCAGTAATTATTTTGCCTTTTATTGAAAATATAGGCTATTCTAAGAAACTAATTTGAATATTTCTTTTTATTCCGATGTAGTTATGCAGTTATTAATTTTTAAAGTTTGAGACGTGATTCGTCATCACCAGGCCATTTTGACTTATTCCTTTGTCATCTTTAAAACGATTTGTGCTCGTCATATTAACATGTGTCAATGTCAATTGCTATTCAAATTTACGTTGTTTATCATCTTATCAACGCATTTATCATGAATGAGTTATACTTTTGTAAAAGCCAACTCACGCAATCTACCTAAAGTAAATAACATCATGATTATATAATACATCGTGACGAGCACTCAACATTTTGCAGAAAGAAGAAGAGCAAAGATTTGAATTTAAGTATAACTTATTTGTGATAAAGATTTCATACGTAGTACCTATATAATAGAACATTGTGTAAGTTTTGCATGTAGGGGTAAAAAAACCTTCTTTATTTTTCCATATGATTTAGTAGATTTCTGTAACTAATTGGAAAACAGAACATTAAAACAGTTTATATCAGGTTATGTTGATGTTTGTTGTTATGTTAACTTGACAGAAAAGTCATGACAGAGGTTATTTATTTTTTCTACATTCATCTAGGCAAAGATATCAATCTATACCACCAAGTGATGAAGTCATTAGGGTCAAATGAAGATTAGTCAATTATTTCCAAAATACTTTTGATCCAAACCTTATTTGCTGTTATAAACTGATAAATAGTGTTCAAAGTGACTATTCCGCGAAATAGGTTTCAGTTTTTCGCTTTTTAAAAAAATATGAACAATGCCCATTTATTTTTGACCCAGGAAAGTACCTAATTGTGTAATAAAACCTGCTAAGTAAGGAAACCTTACCTGTACATTTGTTCACCAATGTTTAATAAGGGGACCTGTGATACTTCAAATTTTCAATTAGAAAGAGAAGTCCGATATGGACTAATGACGTCAAAGTCCATATAATCTATACATTTGCCATAGAAAATAGTGTTTTTGTGCGTGAGATGGACATATTTTAAAATGAGATGAACATATCGTAAAATCGTTAAATCTCGTTCGTTTTTCAACCAATTTTTATTTTGTTTTCAGTGTTAGTACTTCACTTTTGAATATTTTTTTTTTCATGAATACTTCCTAACATCGTCAGATGCCTTTAGCAACTAATCGCTTTGAATACACTCTATAAGAGTAAGAGATCTCGATCAACGGTCCCTGGTCCATTTCTAAAGTAGCTGAAGTTGAGTATGACACTCTTAGATAATATGATGCCTCTACTTCTCCTCATACATTATTAATATATTTATTGTTTGTTCTAACATACGTCATTAAGGCCCACCGTGGGCCAAATTAAATTAAACCGCGGGCCAGAATAGGCTTGCCACCCGCCATTTCCCAATCCTTGCTATAGACAATTAAACGACATGGAAACTCAATTCACGTATATAAATAGAGTCTGTTTGTCCCGACTTGCGTCCCACGTCACGTCCCGAGCTTCAGTCTCATGCTGATGACTGAGTGAATTAAATTGGTGCAGTGTTCAACCTGGTTTAATTATGTATAATTTAACTCGTTTTGATTTTATTGCTGATTGGTTCGATTGATGAATTTTGCACAAAGAAGTCCAAATAGGGTTTGCTGCCGTCAATATCTGCATTCCGATTTCCCCATGATCGATATTTTTAAAATCTGAACACAATTTTTTCTTGTAGTCACGCATAGTAATAATGTAGGTATATTTTCGATACCTAAACGGGGAGTGACACAGGCCCGGTTTTAGGGACTGAAACCGCTTAGAAGTTACAAAAATAAAAACATATTCAAGTCAAAACATTTACAAGACGCATATAGTCATTTCGCGCGTGTACGATTGGCTTCAGCTCCTTAACAGTAACCTAGTACCCTAGATATTAGCAGGTTTATGTGGCACTAACTACTAACTAGCGCTTATTTAGGGCGGCCTTTCCTCGCTACTGTACGCTAAATGTCGCTGAAACTTACCCTTAGCTAGATTATAGGTTGTTTTGTTACGGAATCGTACATATTTTTTGCTGTTTTATATTGCCTTTTTTACCCGACTGCATCATGAGGCGGGTTATGTTTTTTGAGAGTATTTATATATTATGTATATTTTTATGGAACGCTCTGCAGCCTTAACGCCTTGATGGATGGTTGAGATATTTCAAGGCCGAAATGTGGACGACAAACTCCGAAAAAGTAGGTATAGCTTAGGTGGGAAGCTAGTGGAAACAGTGTAGAGACAAATATTGTAT
This sequence comes from Acrobasis suavella, assembly GCA_943193695.1. NCBI lineage: Eukaryota > Metazoa > Arthropoda > Insecta > Lepidoptera > Pyralidae > Acrobasis > Acrobasis suavella. The sequence goes on along the minus strand of OW971934.1, from coordinate 6,407,787 downwards.
TGGTGGAATGCTGATTTCAGTGTTCTTAAAAAAATATATGTTTTGTACTCAGTTACCCCATATCTCTTCATGATTTCCCCATACCTATATTGGCGGGGGGGGTGAAATATTTCGGATTCAACTCTAAAAGTAAACTATATTTCGGTAAAGGCCAGCTTAACATTGCCTAGGGTGGTAGCTGACGTAAAATTGGCATACCACTACCTTAAATGCCCAGAATAAAAATTGTGTGCCATAAATAGCGGGCAATAACAAACCGAACTACACTACAGCTAAAATCGCCAAAGCACGTTACGGGAGTATGCCCCACGATATTGGTAATCGTGCTATAAAAAACCGTTTAGCTTTGAATCGTGGGGCAATAAAAAAATTAGCCTCTCGACATTTACTATCTCAGGTACTTGGTCGGAGATATCATTTTGTTTTTGGGGTGTATAGATCACCATCACGTGTTTGAGATTTTTCACAATACGTAATTTTGAATCATTAGTAAATTTGATAACGGCTAGATACTCAAATGAGTTTTGGGAGAGATACAGATCTGTGGTTTTTTGTAATGAAATATATATTGAAATCTCACTATGTGAAATATATACTAATTAAAATCTCATGATCATCCTAATGTAGATTTCATTAAACCTATGCCTATTTTTTTAAAACTTTATTTAAATTACTATTTCAAACGGGTAATAAAATTGAAATGATGTGTAGAAAGAGTGAGACAGTAACTCTTAAATGTAGAATAACAGACTATTCAAACGACAAACACATTGTATGTACGTATAATAACTTAATATAAAGGGACAAATAACACTGATTGAGCTAGCCCCAAAGTAAGTTCGAGACTTTTGTTAAGGGACACTAGCTCAACAATACTATATTTTATAACAAATACATATATAGATAAACTTCCAAGACCCAGGACAATTTGAAAAAGGCCATTTTCCAACATGCTCTGACTGGGAATCGAACCCGGAACTAGCATGGTGACCACTACGCCACGGAGGTCGTATAATATTAGTATAGTACATACGTTAGGTTAGGTGTGTATATATTTTTAAAATAAATGTCGTGAAAAGATTAGATTTCACTTGGTTATCCGAACCAATTAATTTTGTAAATAGTATTTATACTAAACATAAACAAGTATAAACTTACTTAAAATTTTAAAACCTTAAATAAAAAAATAATTTATGCATTTTGCGACGTTTATTACCGATCTACAAATACTTTTTTATGTCCACTATATTGTTCGTACATCTGGACACGCATTCGGAGGGACATTATTTCTGAACTAGTACAGTCAGAGCGGTAAATCTTTGAATCGTAAACACGTCACTCACAGAAGTGCATCAATCCGGCTTTTTAGTGGCCCTCTGTAAAATAATTAAACGTTTTAACGTTGGTATTTTGATATCTTGGGTATTTTATAGCAGTCACATGGCTTTATAAGCGTAATACATTCTTAGGTTGTTTATTTACATTTTTCTTAATACAAGTTTGTTCCGTCTTTACTTACTAAGTGGATAAATGTTACCTATAATACCTTTCCTTTTAAAATAAAAATAATTTTTATTTGTTAAATAAAAAATATCTATAAATGTTTTGACACAAATAACACTCAAAACCAATATCTATTTATATGTTTCGCTAGCTATCAAAATCTTAAGGGAAATACGGATCTTTGGGAAATACTAAATAACACAATAAACCTTTTATGTTTACCAAATATGAACGACCAAAAGTCACGAGGAAATTTCCAAGGCACTATTTTCAACATCCGAGCAATTATTTGTTTGTTTGTCTGTCTTATCTTAATTGTACCAAAGAACAAAATAAAGTACAAAAAATTCGAAAGAGCAAATATACAATGGCGGACTTATCCCAATAGGGATCTCTTCCAGTCGACCTGCGATAAATTGAGAGGATATTTACTCAATCAAAAAGGTAGAAGTAAGTACGTACTAAATATTTTAAAAAGTTATACATACATAACTACATCACATCCTAATCACCATTACTCCAAACTCTCTCTTCTCGAAAACTACAATTCAAATTACAAAGTATCAAAATAAATCGATTGGTCGATACCGTGACCGAGGGTCCCTTAGGCACAATAGTGGCCAAAAACCCCTTTGTTTTCTACCGACGGCTGACAGCAATTAATGTTCTTTTCACCTTTGTGCGCTTAATAGAGACGCAACACCTGCGGAACCCAAATGTTTATTTTTAATTTTTCCAACGCGTTGTTCGTTACAGCCGGCGGGGTTGTATTTTCGTATTATTTTACCATTTATCGATTTTTTATGCATTATGCTTTTTTTATTGGAAAGGGGCTGTTATAAATGTGCGCTATTTACGTGGTGGTGTGTTAAATACATTAACGAGAAGTACCGATGTATTTTTGGATCGACATCAGAGGAGTAAAAAGTCACACTCACGTGCTTTGACGTCTTGATGTCGTTTTAACGAAGGGACTGACGAAGGGAAGTGACTCTATTAAAACGATTATACTGTTAGAATATTAAATAAAAAAAATCTTTATTTTTTTTTAACAAAATCAAACACTAAACCTGTTTTGATAAATCTTCCACGCTGGTCGCAGAGAAAAGAAAAAACATAAAATGTATCAGTTACTTCTCTTCCCATTGTAAAAGCCGATCGAAAGAATGGGCGAAAATTCAAAACATGTTACACAATGCAGCTAGCAACCCATCACTATTTTGATTTGATTCCTTTTTGCCACCTTCTTGCCCACTATCACGCAAAAAATGGCCTTTGCGGCCCTGAGTTCGGTCTGCTAAGAGCTCAAAAAGTATAATTTTTTGTTTGTGTTTGTATTTAAAGACGTGATAGGTTTATGTATGAGCCCAATTTTTAAATAGGTGAGGTTTTGATATTCTCAGTCACAGACATATTATTATAAAGAAAAGCAGACTTAACATTATTGCATAATACAAAGAATGCCGCGTGGCATGACTTACATTAAGCTAAATTAGATTTGTGTTTTTTCTTTATCATAATTCGTAATATTTGAAACAAAAATAGTACCTAAAGTAATACTCTTTATGAATGTGAAAGACTACTTAGACAACAAATACCAGCAATAACTGTTTATAAATATATTATTTAGGCAATTTAAAAATAAGCTATGAGTGAAAAATTACCACGCGTTCCAGGTATGTCATGTTTGGTCTGCTTCCCTTTGTATGTCTGTGTTTATTTATTTATTTAACTTTATTACAAAAATTGTAACAGGCGGACTTAAGACCGTCAACCTACAGGTGATGCGGATAAAAGATAATTTTGGACGACATGGTACATTCTAATTTAACTATAATTTAATTACTATCTTCAAGTTTTACCAAAAATACATTTAACGATAATTTTATTCACTTAAATACTTATCTATATATTCATAAACATACATGTAAAAATACACAAATATTGCATATGCTGTGTCCTCAGTCTACTTGACACAAATACTGATCACGTCTTTATACCTTACGGGGTACACAGCAATCTAGTTAAAACTACACTGAGGAGAAATTCAGCGAATATACCAACTTATTCCTAATTTTAGATAACAATACAGTCATGAAATATTAACAAACTGCGGTTTCTTTGTCTTTTTCCAGCACTCTGAGAAACGCCAACTTCGCAGACGGCTAACTTTGTACATCGATTTAGTTCGCTTTACTTTGCTCGCGATAATTTTCTCTCATCCTCATTTTTATCCATACATACAGAAAGATTATATGAAGGAACAAGGGGCTTGTGCAAATATAGTTCATGATAGAAAGAAATGAAGAGAATTGACATACAGAGTCGACCCCAAATAAGGAAAAGGAGGATTCTGGAAGACTTTTTCTAGTGTACATTTTTTTAACGATTGAACGAAGTTCTGCTTAGCAATCCAGCTTTTATTTGTACCTACATGTATGTTTGTTCAACGACTCAAACTTTTACATAATTGGTAAGCGAGGAGATAAGACAAAAATATGGGTATAATCGGTCTAGCGGTTGCCAAGATACCGGATTATAAAAAGGGTCATGAGTTTATATATGTAGTTATCTACAATATATACTTACATATCAGTTGGTTAATATGCCACAGTTTAGCATACATATTTGTCAAGGCTTCAAAGCAGTTGTAAATCAATACGCAACCAGAGCAGCCACTTGACGAGATACAGTTGTAACTAAACGGGAATATCCGATTCCATTACCATCGTGTTTTGTGTGACTATTGATTTATGAAGAGGCTGGTCGGAAATCCACAGCAAAATCGTTTAATCATTTCAGCTGCATAACGTACACTGCTGGTTATAGGCCACTCCCAAGGATTTTCAAAGAGCAGCCTGCATCCAGCGCTTTTCAGCGACCTTGGTCAGGGTAACTGACCACCTTGTAGGTGTCCTACGCATCGCTTGCCAGTGCGTGGTCGCCATTCAAGAACTTTTTCCAATGCAGCTTCAACGAGCTAATCCGCTGGGCTATGTCAAAGATTTTCGTTCTCCTACGAATTTCCTCGTTTCTGATTCGATCACTTAGAAAAACACCGATCATAGTATGAGACCCATAATAAGGGACCACGTTTCGTGTCTAGTTACAAAATAAGTATTACTAGTACTCACGTACAGAAGTCATAGAAAAAAAAATTCAAAGAAATATCTGCTTAATGTAATAACTCCTCACCGATTCGTTTAGATACCTAGACATCCATTGCAAGCCAATTTCATTCCTATTACTCTGAACAAACGATTCATGTAACTGAATTTTCCCCTTCGAAGTGGTCGCCGCGCGCATAGTAATAATGTAGGTATATTTTCGATACCTAAACGGGGAGTGACACAAGCCTGGTCTAGTGAGGATCGAACGCATGCCTCACATACGCACAGCCAGTGCTGCTAAACTGGTTGGCCACAACGGATCTAGCTGACCATTATCATGTTAACTTAATAGGAAAATAATGTTCTTATACAAATAGAAGTAGTCACATGATCTAGTTAATATAGATGTAAAAAAACTTTTTCGTATTTCGACATCCATTTATTGGGAAAAGTTGTTCAAAATGATGAACTAAATCACATATAAAATATTTGTACTTTAATATCAGGACTGGAAGTATGTTTACTTCATTTAAAAGCATTTTCTATATAATCCGTATCTCTGTATGCATCACTGTTAACACGAATCTTCGGGTGCGAATCGATACAACTCTTAACGATGTGCTTAGTAGAACAAGTTCCGCTCACATTTGTTAGTTTTGCCAGCCCTGGATTAGTTACCGGTAAAATATCTCGGGTTAATTTAATCGCGATTGATCGTAGCGATAAATTACTTAAGTGTTTGGGTGAACGCTGAAGGGTTAAAGGAAAATCTTAGAAGTAAGACGTTACATTGAGCATCTAAAAATAAACCCTTGCACTTACTTTCGCCGTTATATATTTTGTTTAATTAATCTAATTTCTTTTAATTATTAATTGAAAGGATTTTTAACCAGCCAGCACTGACGTCCTAAAAAGTAACACGAGCTTTCGCCCATAGAGCATTTCCTTCACGTTTTGTAAGCTAACGTTTGAAATCCATAGTGAGGGAAATGCTCATATCGCGAGTACTTGCGAGTTAACCCAAAATATTAAAACATTGTAACAAAGTCAATATTTTTTTCCTAAATTACAATTGATATACTGCTGGGCACTTACGCCTCACTTGACTGTAAGATTAGACTATAACTGGAAGCTATACACTTTTAACTTTCGAATATATATATATATATATATATATTTTCCTGCTTTATAAAACAAACACAATTTATTTAGGTCTAGGCTATTTTTATTTCCCTGTATTTAAAAACCTCCTTAAACAAACCCCACAAAAAACTACAGCAAAGTTGTTATAATGCCTTTATTCAAAAGTTGTACGAGTAGATACTCGTACAGTGCGGAGTTTGGACAGCCAGTATCAACGAATGGGTCCCTTGGGCCCTTGCGCGGTTCTTGTGACCGTCTTACCACAGACGGTTATTGAGGGATTAATCGACTAAATTAATGTATCGGACTTTGAAAAGGAAAACAGTGACATCATACCTTAATGCCTAATTGTAAATATTCTTTATTTCATTAGATTTTATTTAGCAATCGAATTATCATCGTAACAAGTCATTATAAAAAAACCGACTGTTTTTTTTTATATCCAGTGTCACACTTAGAATTAAGAAGAATCTAATGACACCTCTCAAGCTTAAATCCATCGAGCCGTTACGGCCGCAGAGAGTGCCAAACAATTATACAAAAACATAACCCTCCTTCTGGCGCAGTCGGGTAAAAAGAAATCATGTCTGTCAATTATTCATTGCTTTTTAGTAGTATTATCTTTCATTATTATAAACAGCTTTATAACTGGTGGGTTATACTAGTAATATGTGCTAGCTAACTCTCATCCAAGTTTGACTCGCGAGATCTGACGGTGACGGCAACCCATCTTGCCAATATGCTTTTTTTACATGCCAATAAAAAAAGGTTTACATATATATATAAAATCTAAAGACTCATATATCGATAGAAATGTGCATATTGTTACATTCAGTACTTATTTGTCCCTCGAAAAACATAACTTTTCTTTTTCCATGTGTCAGCTTGGGTGGCATTTGAAAAAATTAAAGCATTTTGTCGAAAGTGAAGACGAAATTTACTTTAATTAATTTTTATAAAAGAACAATAAGTATTTACGTGGTCTTAAGTGCAAGAGAGTATAAATTACAAGTTCAAAAAATCTCTAAGCACCCATTACAGTACCTGAACTTCAAAATAATAATTAACAATAATAAAACATTGACGGGCGCACATTTTGAAAAGCTATAAATCGTTTCCGCTACGGCCGAGTTAATGGCGGAATTACTTGATAAATGACGTTGTATATCAATTACTGATGTCAGGTGCAAGGCGCTTTTTGTGGAGCCCTAGGGGTGCTCGAGGCGCAGGAAAATGGAAAAGCTATTGACGCTGTTTCGGGTTTTTGTGTGCACGACGCGTTTCAAGGAATTAAAGCGTGGTATAAATGACTTGAAATAAATTAATGAGAATAGTTACTTGGGCATTGGTATGTCATCAGTAATGATTTGAACCCTAGTTAAAGTTTAGTAAAAAAATAAAAAAAGCAAAGCCACTTTGATTGCTACCTTGGGTAGCAATTAAAGTGGTTAAAAATATTATAAATGTGAAAACTTATATGAGTGTTTGTTTGAATAAAAATTGGCATAAAACTTAACCTGGATTAACACATAGGATTTTTTTATCCCGAGAAAACCTGAGGCTTCAGTTTCTGTTTCATTTATTCATTGCTTACATGCACATTATAACAATATTAAGATAACACAATTTGTCTTATTTTAATTAGTTTTATGTACATAAATACCCTGTTAGGGTGTAACAACATAAAATATTTTTAAAATTCAAAATCCACTTAATTTAAGTTATACATGTAAAAATTGTTAGATGTCATTTTCATTCATTAATTAAACTTAAAATCCCGTGCGTTCCCGTAGGATTGTCAAAAATTCAGCCACGAGGGCAACGCTGCCGCGGGCTTCAGCTACTTCAATAATACCCGCCGAAACCCACTGACGCCTCAGAGCAGGCCAAAGTTAAAAATCGCAAATAAACACATTCACTCGAGTGTAAAACCGCTTAGAACCAACTAGTCTGCAAGTACGATAAATTAGGTTACTTCTCACTTTGACTGCGCCACTACAAACTGCTAGTTTCGAAAATTCACATTTTATTATGAACCGTACTTTGAGCAACACTGTATTGCCAACACGGCGGTGCAAAGTTTTCTTTTTAATTTTGAATAGACTTTTTAAATATCAGCCATCTCAAGGCACACGAACGAAGTCTTCAAGATAGAAATAATACATTTTGTGTAAATAAACTGAGTCAGTCACCATAGCCGAAAACAGTCAGGGATAATATATATATTTATATAGACTTGGTAGGTAGAGACTACTCGTGTGGATAAACCACAGACATACAAAGGAAACAGACCAAACATTACATGCTTAGAACGTGTGGCAATTTTTTTAAAATCTTAGCTTTATTTCAAATTACTTTAATAATATATTTATAAACAGTTATTGAAAGTGTTTGTATACTAAGTACTTTTTAACATTCATATGTATAGTACTTTACTAGTTTTGTTCCAAATATTACCAATTATGTTAAAGAAAAACAACAAAACTTATGTAGCTTAAGTGTAAATTCATGCCACGCGGCATTCTTTGTATGACACTATAATGTTAAATCTGTTTCCTTTTATACGTCTGTGGGATAAACACATTGAATGTAACCACTTTTACAGCAAATAAATATATTATTATTATTATTTTGCACATTGCTATAGATTGCCAAGCAAGTTATTTAGATTGTTCAATTGCGGAAAAAGTCTAGAATGAAGGCCCATTTAGACGATGCAAGTTTCTTGCCTGTTGCATACCATTTTATTGAAGCTATAAATGATTTGTATGGCCACAGAAAAGAAATTCAAATAAATATCTACTTATTGTGGTTAGCGCTATGCTTTAATTTAGCTCGCGTCAGAACTCCTCACCTCTTCATTTAGATACCTATACATCAATTGTAAGCCAATTTCATTCTTATTAATCTGAACAAACGATTCATGTAACTGAATTTTCTCCTTCGAAGTGTTCGCCGCGCGCATAGTAATAATATAGGTATATTTTCGATACCTAAACGGGGAGTGACACAGGCCTGGTATTGCTGACGTTTCGTATAAACCTTGCAAGTTATCTATTGCTTCAATAAACTGGTAAACAGCAGGCAAGAGACTTGCACAGTCTAAATGGGCCTTAAAATTTCCTTTGACATCACCATAATTATTAAATAAGTAATACAGATAAAAATATTAGGTTCCATCACTTCAGAAACTTATTATTTTTTGTCTTATTTACAACTTCCATGGATCAAACCACGGAATGGGAACGTTATAAAGGGTAAAAATTCGTCTGCCTGTCACCAGGCTGCATCTCATGAACCGTGATAGCTTAAACAGTTTAAATTTTCGCAGATGATATATTTCTGTTGCAGCTATAACAACAAAGACTGAATAAAATAAATATTTAAGTCCCATAAAACAAACGTTATTTGAAATTTATAGATAATGGTACGGAACCCTTAGTGAGCGAGTCCGATTCGCACTTGGCTGGTTTTTATTTACCTTCATCAGAAAATACGCCAGGAAAACTATGACGTACTTATTAGACGACTTCCGTGGGGTATTGGTAACCATGAAGTCTTTGACGACCTCTGTAGCGTATTAACAACCACGCTAGTCCGCCACTCGGAGGTTCTGGGTTCGTTCACTTGTTAGGGCAAGTTAGAAGAAACCATTTTCAAATCGACTTGTTTCTTGGGGATTTAATTCGGTAAGTATATGTATAATACCTTTAGAAAATATAGAATTATTGAGTCAGCATCCCAAAACACAATTTTTTGGGGCTAGCTCGATCTGTATAAGTTCTTATCTAATCTTTCTCTATCTATTCTTTCTTTCTAAAAATCAAAAGTCATAAATCATTTATTTATCTTTGGATATTTGTATCACTTGATATCTTACAATTAACTTTACTGCCATAGAAGTACTTCTATGTAAGTACAGAAGAAGCGGTAACAAACAGTACTTCAGCATTTTCTCCAAAAACATCTAAAACTAGATCATTAGACTAATTAAAATACATTAAGAAAATAAGCTTTTTTCATTTATATTGATTATGCAAATGCATCTAAATTTAACTAAATAGGTAACAAAACACCCCCAAAATTATAATAGAGGCATTTACCTCAAAGTGCTTTGCGATGTCACCATTCATCATTCTAAAACAACTACATTAATATTATGACGGATAGCGGTATGCCATCTCGCTCGCACATTCGGGCCTCTCTGTCCCTCTTCTGTTATCAGTTTGACAGGTTCCAAGGGTGAGATATCGTTTGAGTTTTTGTGGGGGTTGTCCCCCGATTGTTTTTGTTAAATTGTTGCCATGCGGTTATTTTATTTTTAATTCGTGTAACTTTTTTCATGTGTCGGGTTTTGTTTGTCATACGTGTTATGGTCGACTAACTTTTGCCTGCGACGCCGTTTGTACGCTCATTTGCTTAGTCTTTTTCATCGTTCAATGGACGCCGTTCATTTCCTTCAATCTTTCTTCATCGCCGTTTCATTCAATTTTTTTCTATGGTTGAAGCAAGATTAAAAATTAATTTAGTATTAGTATTAAATTAGTTGTTTTTATTGGAATCCAATTTCCTCGTCTAAAAACACATATATCAGAACTAAAATTTAAAATTAATAATTTAGGACTCGACGACAAAGTTATCCCAATCCTGTTCTGTTCTTAAATCACGTAATTTTGGAACGAAACTCCATTCTGAGCCAATTAAGCTACGTCAAAGGTAAATTTAGGAGCCGTTAGCCTAGCTTGGTTCTAGGTAAGATCAATAGATAATCTTACCTAGAAGTTTCTGCCTATTTATTATATGTAGTAATATATAATTGACAAAAATTTGCCTTACTTTTGCTATGAAAATCAGGTATCTAGTGCCTATCTGCATATAATCTGTCGCTTCGCCTATTAATTTCGTCTATCATTTCCTAGATCGGCTTCTACGATCTGCTATATATTCTAAGTTTTCTTTTTATGATCCCCAAACCAGCATGGAAAAAATTATCTCATAAAATCTCAAATAGTCAAATATAGGTTTTCATCACTGCATCCGCGGTCCAGTGGTCAAGACGTTCGCCAGAGGTCGTGGGCTCAAATCCCACTGGAAAGTATTCTCTGTAAAAAGTTGTTTCTAGTCTGGTTATTATATTGCAGGCTTGAATCACCTGATTATCTGAAAATAAAGATGATTCCGTGTTTCGGAAGGTACGTATAAACTGTTGGTCCCGAACGCCATCTAGCGTTTGCTCATCAAACCTTTCCAAGGATTGGTTCTGGTCTGCCCTTTATCAGTAACCTCGTCAAATCACTTTGGTTAGGTAAGCGGACCCCAGGCTCTGAAGCATTACCGCTGATGATGCAACCGGGAATATGCTCTCATGATGATGAGTCAAATAAAGTTTTAAATAAGCCTACGAATTATACGCATACCTATCAAAGAATGCGATCGTTATGATGAAACCGAGTTCCCAGAACTGCTGGTTGGCAGATGAACGCATTCAGATGATGCAGCGAATGCTCATATTGCATGCATTCGGATCCACTAAAGATATTATTGAATATGATTGAATACATACGGATACATTTTCACGTCTTTCTCCCAGGTGGGGTAGACAGAGCCCGAGGCCATAGGACCTAAAGGACAAGCTAAGCGTGATAAGAAATCATCAAAATAGTGATGTCTTTCTAATATAGTCTATTAACATGATTCAAATCTCGCCCATTGCCCCGATCGGTTTTAAGATCTGTATGGGAAGAGAAGCAGCTACATTCAAAGTGTCATATTTTCTCCCAGACTATCATCATATGTATACACTAAAGACGTACCGTCTTATTATAAAAAAAACGGTACTAACTTTGTTAATATAAGGTTTAAACCATTATCCGCCAAAATCAAGTTGACATTCACAGGAGAGATAGTGTGATATTACTAGATATCAACTTGATTAAGGCGGATAATAGTTTAAACCTAGTAACAAAGTTAGTCCTGTTTTTTTTTATATAAGACAGGTAATGTCTATCTCTATAAATGAATGAATATATACGGACAAATCATACAGATTGAGCTAGTCCCAAAGTAAGTTCGAGACTTGTGTTACTAACTCAATAAAAACTCAAAAGCAAGTAAGTACGAGTAGTACAGTCCCCGTCTGTGTTTGTTTTTTGTTCTCCTAGACCAGCACGGAAATTAAATTATTGACTATATACATACATCACTGAACAATTCACTCCCAGACATACATATAGATATTGAGTATTGTGTTTGAGAAGTGATGTGGTGTCGATTTAACTGCTTACAATGAATATGGAACCTATATATCTAGTCATAAGCAAAGTTTATGTAATTCTGAATTTCACAAAAATTTACAAAGGATAATCAGTGACAAGTTTCTTCATAGAGACAGATGTATTGTATAGGTATATAGCTACTAATACAATTCTTAGAATTATGCCCATTCTCTCGATTGACTTCTATATACTTATATTTTTCGCCCTTTCACAAGTAGTCTTGTTGTGATACCTACTTAATATTCAAATAATTAAAAAAGTATTCGATTATTAAAAAGAAACAACTAAGTTGCACATTATCAATTTATAGGATCTCACTAGAACCGTATTTGGTGATGATTAATTGGTGCAACATTTGATGCAGCAGTCAAATCCATTCCCAATCGAATCACCGAACTTCCGAGTGCACATTAGTATTCGCTGTAATCGAGTGAAGCTACCGCTATTGTTCGGTTTTTTCCTTTTATCAAACAGCTGCTGTGGCAGTAAAAGAAACATAGTTTGCACTTGCTGCTTCTCCTTCGGTCTAGAATGAGCGTGAACCTGGGATTTTTTCTAAATAGGCGATGGTTTAGCAACTTGTTTTGATTTCAGTCTTAAACTTATATGCGTATCTTGCTTAGCGTGGCCCTTAGATCTTGAGACTCTCGGCTGATCCACATCGTCTTTGAAGGTTTAAAGACGAAATATACACTTTACACTAGCACGTCTTTAAGCCTAATGCAACAGACAGACAGTATGTTGGGTCGTGTGACTCGAAGCCGATAGAGCCCAGGGCCGCAAAATTTAGAAGCCACTTTTAATGTGATGGTGGGCGAGAAGGTGGAAAAGGAAATCAAAATAATGATGTAAGTTTCTTTTTTCTCAAAGATGATCATGGAGAAAAATCCGAAAGACTTTCTAAATGAAATAGTTGATGCTTTTCACAATTATATGATGGTTTCACAGTATATTTTTTACTCTATGTTGATCAGTACAACCCTCGACTTTTAATATTCCCCTCGCTTAGATTCCTACCATTCCTAACGAAACTAATAAACCCAGCTTAGGGTCCGAACAAGACGAAACACAAACAGCCTTTCAAACTTCCCTACTAAAACTGATAATCAATTTCGATGAAAACCTATCTGGGCACAACCACACGTCGTAAGGAGAAAACACATTGTTTCACTCCCTCGTTAGGAAACTCTGCACCACTTTTTTGACGTCTGCTGTAGGGTCTCCGGCGATTCGAGTGTTTACCCCTCCACACACAAATTCACAATCACCCAAACCCCAACCAACCTTTATTACGCACACAATAAGACCAAAAATGGAACGAAACCCTCTTTCCCAAACTCGCCAACTTTTCTCCTGACGCAACAACGAGTTTGCCGATTTATAACCAAGTGTTACTCCTTAAAATTTAAGCAGTAAAGTTCAAAATCCCTTGCACGCTAATCCTTGTAATCGTGTGTACGGGGTGTTGTGTTATATCCATGTATTCTATCTCGCCTAACTCTTGAGATGAGTATCTGGGACTTTCTTATGTTTAGAGCGAAATTTCTTTTTTCTTTAAATAAAAACGTCCTTGTTTCCAGTAATGGCCCTTATGCGTCGTCTACCGAATTTTAAAGGTACCGTTTGAAAGCGTATGCCTTGTTTCCATGAGACGTTATTCACAATTTCTTGGTTGCTGAATTCGTAAATAATTGCTGTCTCATACATACTTAACTGTTATCTAAGGCTTTGTTTGAAACTTATACTGTTGTTTATTTTTACATAGTTATATATATATATATATATATATATATATATATATATATATATATATATATATATATATATATATATATATATATACAGTTTATTTGCTTATTAAATAATTTAACTAAGTTATTAATAATTTATATATTTAAAAATACTATAATAAGTAAGTTAAAATACTTTTAACTTAATTATTCTTACTCGCTGTCACTTTATTTTAAATGCTTATTATGCTTATTTAATAAAAACTTTCGAATTCTTAGTTGATTTTAATTGTAAAAGTATTTACAATTAATATCTTTGTTTCATTATCATCATAATCATTTTAGCTGCACAACGTCCACTGCTAGACATTTTCTTTACTTGCCAAAGTAATTGAAATTTGGATAAATAAAAAACAAAACTTCACAGAAAAATTGTTTGTTTTTCTTTTTCCATATATCACCCATAATTGTAGACAATGATTTACTATGTATAGTTCATTAATTATTAACATAACTATCATGAGGTGGGTTTACGCCCGGGCATATTGGGCGCTTTGCTTAAATGCCGAATAAGTCCATTGCCAGGGCAAAAACCTCAACTACATTTTAATATAATGTGTAACATAATTACATTATGACTCATAAATTGACAATGAAAAGAAAGATTTTATGTTTAATGACTTAGTCAGAGTAGACAAAATTATTATAAAATTATTATAAAATATTGTTAAATCTCATGTAAGCGAACTATGTTCTTTTGAGAAATAAAGATTCTTTAAACCCAAATATCACTCTTTCTGCTGGCCAGTTGTCGGATTTAGCGTGACTGTGATTAGTTTATGACCAAATAGTTTTATTAGAGTACTCGTAATGATTGACAGAATACCGATAAGTTGCTGCTTATTTTTACAAAACTTCTGTTATTTGTTTCTGCCCAGCGATAAGGCATTTATTCTGCCCAGTACGCCCGTTTGTGCCCATTCATGCCCAATTTCTTTTTGCCCTCGACCTATCACTAGTTTTAACCGAGACGCGACGTAGCGCGCACTTTTGAACTTGTTTAACAGCGGGCTCGCATAGGGCTCTCATTTAAATTAGTATATTTTTGTGCAGTAAACAAATTCTATATTTCTTCAAAAGTGTGCGCCACAACGCGTTACCTCGGTCTGAACTCTGAACTTACCCTTAATAACATGAAATCACTATGCAACCCAAGTAAGTTAAGCAAAAATGGCGGACTTCAAAGCATTTTTTTACAAAGTCCCGGCACCTAAATTGAAAAATACCGGTACAAATAATGTGCCGACAAGCGCCATTTTGGTATAACTTAAGAGCTGGGATTTTTTACGAAAATGCTTTTAAGTCCACTATTTTAGTTTAACTTACGTTTGTCACATTGTACACGTATATGATCTAATGAAAAGCAACGATGATACGTAACTTTCCTAACGTAAAAACAAAGTGCAAATGAATGATATCTCATACAATATGAGCCTTTACATGAAAAGTGTTTCTACGGTAAACATTGTTTTTATTATTTTGATCTTTAAAATGATCAATCTTATTTTTAAGCACTTAAAATATTTTGTTTGATTTAAATCGTATAGACGTACCACAAATACATTTAAAATTTATCGATTATCAACAATCAAAAATTGTTAATTTGTCTAATATTTATCTTTGTCTGATAACTAAAGTCCTAAATATTTCAGTAGGTATAAAACAAGTTTTCTAAAAAGAATATCGTATAAATATTATACATAAGATATGACACCATTAAAAAGCAATATTTACAGTATTGTCATGATAAATAAGCTATACAAACTAAGTTGTTAAGTATTATGAATACTTATTTTAAACCACTTTAATTTAAAAATATAACAAAGTTTAGATATGTTTTATCACTTATACTCCTTTTGGTTAGGTGTTAAAATAAATGTTAACAATCTTAACATGTCTTTTTATAGAAATATACACTTTACATCTAAATATCTTTAAACATTACAAATTGAGTATGTAAATTATAAATTAATTGATTTAAAATAAAAAGACAAGTCAAAATTGTTTATCTTTATTAAGGTACCTAAATAAATGGAGTTTATAGGTACTTATCATTATATATATATATATATATATATATATATATATATATATATATATATATATATATATATATAATGATAACGGCTATACTTACAATATACATTATAATGTTGATTGTAACTATAGCCGGCTGACGGCTAAAGTGATTTTGAACTAAAAAAGAATTTACTGCAAAGTAATAAGGTTAACACAAGATGGTTTACGTTGAATCAATAAAAAAACATACAATATTTAAAAGCTAAAAATTGGCTGGTTTTTCAAAAGACCAGCTTGTTTATGATATCAGAGTCAGGCCTGTGTCACTCCCCGTTTAAGTATCGAAAATATACCTACAATCTACATTATTACTATGCGCGCAGCGACCACTGCGAAGGGGAAAATTCAGTTACGAGTACATGAATCGTTTGTCCAGAGTATTAAGAATGAAATTGGCTTGCAATGGATGTCTAGGTATCTAAACGAAGAAGTGAGGAGTTCTGACGTGAGGTAAATAAACCACATTACAATGCGACACAAATAAGTTGAACAAAAATGGCGAACTTCAAAGCATTTTTGTACAAATTCCCGGCACGTTAGTTGAACCAAAATGGTGGTTATTGGCGCAGGTACAAATAATGCGCCAACGACTGCCATTTTCGTTCAATTTATGTCGGGAATTTGTACAAAAATGCTTTGAAGTCCGCCATTTTCGTATAACTTATTTGTGTCGCATTGTAAGTACATATTTCTTTTAATTTCTTTTCAGAGTAAGACTTCTGTTCGTGAGTACTAGTACTTATTCTGTGCCAGAGTATGTTCAGGTAAAGATTTTAAATTCTCAATCAATTTTAAACATGTGTTATATAATTGACATTTACATACATAAACTTCCAAAACAAAAAAGCTGGAAGAAAGTTTTGTTTCTTTCGAGCGAGTAATTGTACTTTATTAGCATTTTTAATTTATTAACTAAGACCACATAAGTACACATATATACATATTTTCAACACAAAATAAAAACTCTATTTAATAGGTACATAATTAGGAAGGACATTTGATATTGTTTAAGCAATTCTTTTTAATTAATATTATGTTATCTATCACATACCCCATTTAATCAGGTATATAAATAAATTTAAACATTATTGACAAGTAGTTTTATTGAAATAAAAAATATATATCATTAATTTATTACACATTATAAATTAATTGTGTAATTTATAAAATAACTAACTGACCCGACAGACTTTGCAACTTTATTTTCTTTAGAACCTTCTGCAAAATATAAGAAAACTTTTTAAAAAAGTAGATGAAATCGGTAAAATCTTTCTCAAGTTTTAGCGTGACCAACGGAAATAGGGATTCATTTTATATTTCGTAATTTGCAAAGGTATTGATTTATTTAGTGTATAATTCCAATGGAAAGATATGTTAAGTTGGTTTACCTTTATTTAAGGTCCTAAAAATGGGGTATAGTTTGCTATAAAACGGCCTATTCTTTGTTATGTTATGTAATAAACAAATAAATTATTAATTTATTACACTTAAACTATAACAGTTTCTTGGCTGCTCCAATCGCTTCAACAGCTGTACCGTTTTTGTGGCCATCCTGTGTTCCAATGCTGTATTTTCCATTGCTGGTTCTATTAGCTTTAGTGGCTTTCAGGTTTTCTTTAGCTTTAGTTTTAAGGTACGCATCGACGTAGAATTTTCCGAAAAGATAAATAAGTGTAAATCCATTCATTACTATCACCCCGAATAAAATGTAGGATGGAGGACATTCACTGTTGATGTAGTTGTACACTGCGTGCAGAATGACTATGAAAAATTGCAGCTGGAAAAAAAAAACAAGAGTTAGATATTTATTCATAGTAACCGAAAGTTAATATATATGAAAACAACCTTGATAAATAATTTAAATGATGACTATTTACTATTGCTTAGCACAATAGGTGCCAGCCAAAATACTGAGTATTAATGTAATAAAACTAAATTTTAAAAATACTATGTTTTATTATATTTCACAATAAAAAAGTTGAATCACCCATTTCTATGTACAGGCAGTTTGTTGTAGACAAAATAAGTACTTATTTATTTGGTTAGTATTTCATAGTTTTATAGGTTTACTTGTCTCCTAAAGCTCTCCATTTTGCTGTAATTTTTAATTTTCACACGATTTTATTTTACTATCTCTCTCTCTCTCTCTCCCCCTCTCTCTCTCTCTCTCTCTCTCTCTCTCTTTTATCTTAGCGTCACTTTTGCATTCTCAGTTGTGCTACTTTGGAGACAAGAGTTAGTTTAAAAAAAGGAAAACAGTGATGATTTACCAAATTACTTTTTCATAGCTTACTTTCGTGAGAAAACGAAAGTAATCTAGAGATAGTTTTTATTTTTAAGACAGACACCTATTTCCATAGACATAAGATTTTAAAAGATGTATTCATTAACTTTTTTCTTACCAACTGCATCGAAGTAATGTACTTCTTCCACCACAAGTATTTGGATAGCGAGGGGAACGCCGACATACCATAGTAGGCATACATAATCACGTGGATAAAAGAGTTCAGAGTGCCCAAAAATACCGTGCTGTAGGTCGGCTCAAATTTAAGGGTAGCCCAGGTCGCCCAGAGCATCATGGTATGGTGGTAGACGTGGAGAAAAGACACTTGATTCTGCTTCTTCCTCAGGACGAAGAATACCGTGTCGAGGAGTTCTGATAACTTCGCCGTGAAGTATATGTATATGCCGATCGCAATCTGCAAAGAAATCAAGCAAAATTAAGTAATAAACATAAAAAGAATAGACTTAGTTATTTGCGGTGGGTTAACAGTCTATAAACTAATATTTCTTACAAACTCCTTTGTTTTAAATTTAAGTGACTATAAAGAAACCTAATCTTTTTGCGGTTAGCTTTTGGTCTAGCATTTTTCTAAAACTTTATCAAATTGATCATCATAAATGTTTCATCGTACTTCAAAATGATACTTTTGTAAAAAATATTTAAAAGCAAATATCTTTAGTATTCGAATAATTTTGATAAAGATTGGTATGTAGGGGTTTTGGGAATGAAAAATGATTCTAGCTAGGTTTTATTTTTATAGAACCCCTTTTTCGGGTTCTGTATCCAAAGTGTAAAAACGAGACCCTATTACTAAGATTCCGCTGTCTGTCTGCCCAACCGTCTGTCTGTCTATCTGTCACCAGGCTGTGTCTCATAAGCTATGATAGTTAGATCGTTGAAACACAGATGATGTATTTCTATTGCCGCTGTAACAACAAATACTAAAAACAGAATAAAATAAATATTTAAGGCTCCCATACAACAAACGTGATTTATTTATAGATAATGGTACGGAACCCTTCGTGCGCGAGTTTCGACTCACACTTGGCCGGTTATTCTTCGTATTTTTCATCGAGCAAAACTCGGTCGCCTATAGGAACGTTTGAATATGGAACAAAATTATTCACTACTACGCCTACGGAGCATGACTCCCGCGCATTCTTTATTCTATGGCAATGGGTCAAATACGTGTTTGCAAAGAATCAGTAGTAAAAAGTATCTATGCAATTTTATGCATCACTTTTACTGACGCATTGCATTGTATTATGACATATTTATTAGCAATGATATACGCAAAATATCTGCGGTATTTGAGTCGTTAGCATATATAATATGTACCGTATCATAGTTTTTTTTTATTGAACTGCAGTTACGACTAGGAATATTTCATTTTTTGAATTTTTTTAACTAATATAGGAAAGTATTAAGCTACGTAAGTTCAAGATATTACTCGATGACACAATTTTTCAAATAATAAAAAAATACTGTTTATTATTTTTTCAAAACTAACCGTCGCCTCTTATTCATTAAAAAACTCTCCTTATAAATAAATCATATAGAAAGTAATCACAGATTTTTTATAAATGCCTACAGCGGTGAATGGGACATATTTATGTTTGTATCAGGATTTCCATTGGTCCTTTCGTTTATTATTAGACTGAACAAGGTAGCTACAGTATAAATCAGTATAAAGCATGAGTACCAACCTATTTTATCAGATGACGTGGCAAATATCCAATTTAGGAAAAAAAAATTGTAACTTGATTTGATGGTTTTTTAGAGTTCTGTACCTAAAGGGTGCTAACCCTATTATTGAAACTGCTGTCTGTCCGTGAACCGTACTAGCTAGCTAGACATTTGAAATTTTCACTCATTATGTATTACTGTGGGCGCTTAGAACAATTTTTTTTAATGTTGTGCTAAGGTACTCGCACTTGACCGGTATTTTCTTTTTAAGTATAACATTTTTATTTTTAATTTAATTATGCAAAAAAAGATACATTAATAATCTAAAACTTATCTTTAAATAACTTATAACAAAATGTTTCATGGAATATTACTTTTTTTATTATTTAAAGATTCGTTTTTAAACCGTCAGCTTCAACGGGTTCTTTTTCTTATTTGAGCCAATCGACACGAAAAGAAGAAGAACCCGTCAACTTTCAGACGGCCGGATCCGACCGAGAGAACAATATTTGAATATTTGAATCTATAGTCTTTGCCTACCCACATGGAAAACAGGCGTGAAAATATGTATGTATGTATGTAACAATACAATGTAATTCGTCATTTTTTTTGCTAATTTTACAAGGAAAAAGAAACACATTTACAAATAGTTATCTTATATTTCTTATTCAAAGTTATGTTTTGAGTATGATTTTAAATTATACTGAACACAAAAATAAAATGTGTTTTACAAATCCATTGTTCTCTTTGTAACCAAAAACAATAATACTTAACTATCTAATTAGTACGTGTTAGTATGTGTTAGTTATTAATGAGTAAAAAATATACCCAACACTATAATTTTTATCAATTTCGTAAACAATGCATTTCAAATATTAATATGAAGAAATGTGGGAAATCTATTATATATTTTTTTTATACGGACAAATCACACAGATTGAGCTAGACCCAAAGTAAGCTTAAGCTTGTGTTATGAGATACTAACCCAACGATACTATATTTTATGATAAATACATATATAGACAAATACTCAAGACCCAGGACAATTTAAAAAAGGCCATTTTCCAACTTGCCCTGTTTTAATTAGTTGGTCTTTACATACACAGTAAATAAAAACAAACCAAGTGTGTGTCGGCCACGCGCATTGTAGGGTTCCGTAGTTGCCAATGCCGACTTTGAGTTCAAGGCTCAAGGTGTAACGACTAAACAACTAATTTTATTGAATTTGTATAAAATTTCCATTTCTTGAGTACATTTTGTAAGTTGGTCGACTATCTCATTAACTTAGCTTTGATGGTTTTGCTTTTAACTTCGTTATATATACTTCCGCCGTGATTTTTTTCACGTGTCCGTCTATATACAACCGTTTAGCTGACAAAGGGAAAAGGCACTTGACTACTGACCCACAACAATGGAGACATTAGTAGTTGAAAGTCCTCGTGACGACTGACAACTAGAGAGGAGCTCGGTGGCCCGGCGGGAGTGCGCATTGGTAGCGCTTTCGCAAGTAAAGCGACACCGAACGTGGTCCGCACTTGGATGGGTGACCACAAGTGGCATAAAAAAAATCTCGAGCTCCTCCGTGCTTCAGAAGGCACGTAAAAGCCGTTGGTCCCGGCTGTCACCATTGTTTGGCAGTCGTCAAGCTGTGTCAGATGCCTTGAGGCAGCCTGAAAAATCTGACACCAGTGTTGGCTACTTACACACGAAAAACGAAAACAAGTCCTCGTGACACCACTGTTGGAGATGAGCAGTGGGGCCACAAGTCCATTGGAATTGGAATTCTAGGGGAAAATTTACACTTCAAAACCAAATATTTCACAAAAGGATCCCTAAATTGAAAATAAAAATCCGATCATAATTGCATAAAATAACTGTTGTCAATCACTTCAAATGCCTTTAGGCAGCACAGCCTTTTAGTTTCATATAAAAGGATTTGTACCATAAAACCATGCAGTTTCAACAATCGCAAGACCCTTACACCTTTTACCTCTGTGGCGACCTCTACGGCCACTACGAGGAACTACAATCAAGAGACAACCGACGATATAGTTCACAAGAAGCATATGAGATGGCGCCAGCAGAATATCCTACATCTCGATCTTAGAGTTCGCCCGATTCGCTGCATATATACAACTTCCGACGATACACCGTCGGAGCCGCGGTTCCCCAGGCGCAACAACATGCCTGGCGGGAAGATCTTCCCTTTGTGGCGGTCGAGCATATCACCTCGCTCCCGCTACAGTGGTGACCCCGACGTGATTGAAAGCAACCTTCTCCATCATCAGCAGCCAAGCAGCCTTCTTCAGCATCGTCGAACTCTGTCATCATTGTTCCTCTCTCTCACTCAATATTGGTCAGCAGCAGTCTCACAGCAAGCCAGCGCAACGGGTCAATCTTCAGGTCCATCGCAGCCGACTCACCGAGCTTCCTGGTCCTGATACCAAGCACCCACAACTCACTCGACGACTTCAGCGACCGGCGCATCCCCCGTAGCATCGCACCCTGGATCTGAGGCATCTACTCTCCAGCGTGGCACTCCGGCAGGACATCATTCCGGCGCCAACAAGTCGACAACGCTCTACACAGTCTCGACTCACCGCAGACTACGAGTACGCTCAGCACGGTCTCGACTCACCGCAGGCCATGAGCAAGCAAATTCACTTCCGACTCACTGGAAGGCTCCCGACTCACTGGGACAAGAATCATCTGGCACTTGCAAGCTACGATATGAAGCACAGACTGCACTTGAAAAAGCTATCAGACCTTCAGTCTTGGGAGGGAGTCCTGTGGCGACCTCTACGGCCACTACGAGGAACTACAATCAAGAGACAACCGACGATATAGTTCACAAGAAGCATATGAGATGGCGCCAGCAGAATATCCTACATCTCGATCTTAGAGTTCGCCCGATTCGCTGCATATATACAACTTCCGACGATACACCGTCGGTGCCGCGGTTCCCCAGGCGCAACAACATGCCTGGCGGGAAGATCTTCCCTTTGTGGCGGTCGAGCATATCACCTCGCTCCCGCTACACCTCTAACTCTCGTGTGATATTTATTACTTTAGACGATCAATTCACGTATTTATATATTTATACGTAAATATATTAATAATAAGGATCTTGGAAACGGCTACAACGATATCTATGAAACTTAATATAACATTATATAATATAAAATTAAGGGGTATCGGGTCCATAAATAGCTATCGATCTAGCTAGATTTCCTGTTCTGGACACCTGATTCTCTCTGTGTTTTTCATTTAGCGAAACTTGATCGGCCCTGTTTGAAACTTTATTTAACTGGTTACTTATTTATATTTCCCACAAATGTGTTGAATTAATAGTAATTTAACGATTTTTTTTCCTACCTCTTTCTTTGTAGTATCTTTGTCTAAGTTGCATGATAGATGGACGTAGCCTACAGGGCGCAGCAATCCTAAGCCCTGAAAATAAGAACATACATTTATTAAAAATTATTGTTTTATTCATTTAAATAGACCTATTATTATTAACGATACTTATGACCCCCAATAGACTTATAATACTGAAATATAACCTAAAACTTCTCTAATTATTTACTTTGAATTATAAACAAATACTGCGCTTTTTTAATTTATTTAATTAATCAATTAATTTAATAAAAAAATCCAAAGCGAATAACGTAAAACTGTTACCTACATTAATCCATGTTGACGACGATTGGTATTCCAAATTTAAAAAAGTTACGACGTCTGTGTCAGTTATTTATTGTTTCAAAACTAATTTCTTTTCTTTTTTTTTTGCTGACCTGCCAGCATTTTTTTTTTTACATAGATTGCATTCGTGTTCAGTTTTCAAATTGTTTTTAATCCCTAGAAATTCCCTTTTTACTTTTCAATCCCGAGAGAGTCAGCCGTAACTTTAGCTCCAAATGTTTTAGGATGAAAACATAATTTTTCGAGTAGACGAGATGAAAAAATATTTCTACTTTTAGGATCGTATAATCATATGGTACATACAAAGGTTGTGATGTCTGTCCGCTCATTGCTTTTCCTATATTTTATACTACTTAGTTAAAGAAACAAATATTTATTCAATAGTTACACTTTTATACGTCACTAAGTTTCGTATATGTTAGTTAATTTTAATGTTAATATGTAATAAAAATATTTAATTTAATGTTAATACGAGTATGTACTGTTAATGTTAATTATTTTTAAATGGATCAGGAGCCGCAGAACTGCCAGACCTTCCTTATTTTTAGCCCCGACAAAAAATATTATTCGTTAATTTTCTCACTTATCATTTGTGTGCGATCTATGCGAATTCTTTGTTGAATGTTTGGCAAGTCTGGCCGATCTGGCTGCTTACATAAAGTTTTGAAATAGTTTCCAGAGTAGCATAATACAAAAATCAGCCCTGAGACTTAAATGGGTAAGTTTGGATCTCTGTATTTACCATTAAATCAGCCCTGTTTTCATCTTACAAGTTTTTAACAAAAGAAAATAAAGGATAACGAAAATAATAAAGGTTATACTTACATAGTTGACGATGTACAGTGAAAATATCACTTGAACTACATTATAAAGTATCAAAAGCTTATGTAAACCAAATGCTGGTCGTTTATTCATGAACAGTGGCCCTGCTTTGAGCACGAATACTATGTAGGCAGCCCATATCGCAAAAAGAGGCACTGGTGATTTCATAAGAGGCCAATCGTCAACGTAGTCCACTAAAAAGAAAAAGTGTTTTTTAATTACGTATATATTAACATGCAAACATACATTGTATTATCCCTAAGGGGCAGACAGAGCCCAAGGCCGCAAGATTTAAAATTGACTTTAAGCGTGATAGTTGGCGAGAAATTGGGAAAGAGAATCGAAAATAGTGATGGGTTGTGAGCCGCATTGCCTTTGTCTATTACAAATAGTAAGCCAAATCCTAAAAGCTATATTTAGGGGTAATTTCCCTCAGGCCAGCATAGATTTATGGATGGAAATTATGCAGTATCATTGACCTAATCTTAATTCTACTAATATATTCTAAAAGTAAAAGTTTGTGAGTTGGTATGTCTGATAATCACGACAAACAAAAAAATAGTATACCTACTATGTAAACCAAATGCCAACATAATGTAAACCAATTAACACAAGAAATATTCGAAAGGATATGTGATTTCACTCGGATTGCCCAAAACCAATCCTTTAGCCCTTGCGAGTAAAGCCAATGGGTAGTGTACTTATAAATCTTTTAATGCTTTATGTTTAACACATTTTTAAGCCTAGTAAATTGTCAACCTGTTGTCAATTTACTTGGCAAGTAGCTGTTTTGTTCTTAAATATTTTAATTTATGATACTGATCTGACTGAGATTAAATGATCCATTGATTGTAGATAAACTAGTCATTGTCGGGAACTCATTTGAATATTCGTATTTTCATAGATGCACGCACTTTGATTGGTTTTGAAATACGACAAGTTGTGACTTTATGACGTTGTATCAAGGAGTAGTTATTATAATATTTTAATATATTTTTATATTTAAAAGACGGGTGTTAAAAGTTTGACGCCAATGTCTGTCTGTCTGTGTCATCGAAGTTTTCGAACGAATGGACCGATTTTATTTCGGTTTTTTTTTTCTTAAAGTTTCCTTGCAGTGGAAATAAGTTTAGCGGTTTAAAAGTTATAAAGGGTTAAACGCTTGAAAGTTGTTTTTTTTTTTTAATTTGACTGGCAAATAAAGTTTTTTGCGTATGATCTGCGTCTGAAGTGCAGCGCCTCGGTCACTCGGAGGGTGTGAAAGGTATCAAACGTACTATGCTATCACAAAACACGCGCCTAATGGACGCCTGCAAAGCGTGATGAGCGACCGGCGAGAGCTTTGTGTATTAAGTTAATATCCCCATCAAAGTAAAAAACTATTTACAATGTGGAAGGGACATACCCGTAATAAATCGAACCACGGGCTGTACTACATCACTATAGTATAATGAAATTAAAATAACAGCCGAACACACAAAATACAAATATACATACAAAAGTGTGCAGCCGCTCGGGCAATTTTTATAGCAAGGTCGTTTGTTTTTTGTTTTTTGGTTGTTATTTTAATTTCATTATAGTATAGTGACCTAGTTGGCCTGTGGTTTGATTTATTACGGGCATGTCCCTTCCACGTCAATCATAGACCTGAATATTAAAGAATTTCCTCATCTTTTGCTAAGAATTAAATCCGGACAATACAACAGGAGATATATCAATTGACTTTGCTATATATATTTATGTATATATATAGCCACTTTTGGCGAAAAACAGTTTTAAAACAAGACGGACTACCAATATTACTTTCAAAGGTTATTCATTAAATAGTTTAGAGGTCTTTCTAGACATTTATACAAATCAAATTTTGAATTATCACCATATTTAGTTTTAAACAATTTATTTCAAATGAGGGCGCCACTTTAGCTACCACTTCGTCTTAAAGCAATTATAAACTCGTTTCATTTTACGGTATCAAAATATCAATAAGATGTATTTTGATTGTTTTTATTTCAACAAAAAGGCTTGTCGTTTCCAAAGTCCGTCACCAAAGTTTTTCTTATCTATACGTTTGTAAATCTACCTACATAATATTTGATTATATGTTTTAACCGACTGCGTCAGACGAAGGCATATGTTTTTCGGGTGTATATATGCAAGTTGTATGTATGTAAATTTCTATGGGCTGCTCTGCAACCTAAACGCCTTGATGAATTTAAGCTCAGGAAGTGTCGTTATTTTCGCCTTCATTCTGAGAGTGACATTGGGTTTATAAAAAGGCTGTCGAGATTTTTGTTTCTTTTTTTTATTAAATAACTTGTTGTTTAATTGAGTGACAAATACTCATTCTCAAAAATGCCGTCCGGTTGTAGTTCAAAGCTTCCCATCACGCTAGCTGCGTTGACTCTCTTAATAGCAACAAACATCCGTTGGACCAGGTACTGTTCTAAGAGTTTGTCATGTAAGATATAATAAACTAAACGTATGCCTCCATGCTGATAAAAGCCGGACACTACACAACAGTACCAGACAGTGACGCCCAAACCAGGCTAGACTACTTACTGTCTCTACCGCGTTGCAAGAAATCCATTAGAATTAACCGATCTCTAAAGAATTAAAATTAGATTTTTGTAAGAACAAAACAATGTTCTTATACATATATACCACTTCGTGCGTGCAACTACATTACTTACATGTTGTAGATTTTTACATGAGACTTTACATATTTTTATGACACCTTGACTGATTTTAAATTTGATATTTCATGCTTCCTATGTAACAATACTTTTGCTCGACAACTGAAAATTAATTTATATATATATATATATATATATATATATACACACACACGCACACATATATATATATATATATATATATATATATATATATATATATATATATATATATATATATATATAAAAATGCGGCCGGTTGAAAAATGCGACCTGTAGGCGAGAACAGCCGGTCATCCGGAATTCGGACGCACGAAAAATGGTTTGGCGAAGCTGAAACGAAGACGCTTCGCTCTTTCGGTCAAATATGGCTACCGGCTGTGTATATTTTTTTTCATAGGTACTTCAGTAGTAAGCATTTTAAATTTCTCCTGTTACTGTTAGTGTTGCCACTCGGTAGTCCACTATCGATAGCCTATTGATGGATTATCAGTATTTTAAATAAAATTGATACCATCGGTATTATCACTTACCAGCCGATACTAAAAAAGTAGCGATAGTATCGCTTTTCATAATACATCGAAAGTATCGATAGATTTTTCGTCGTCAGTATTGTTGCTTAATAGTATTGCTCTAAAACAGCTTTCGATACAATCGATAGTATCAATAGTTTAAAATTTTTCATTTGAAACTATCGATGTTTTGGCAACACTAGTCAATGAAGTTCATTGTGATTTTTATTAGTATTTGTAGTCACCTGCTAAGGGGTTATTTATTAAAATATTCACTTATTGTATGTGAATGTGGGGAAAACTCTTGAAAACAAAGAATGTAAGTATCTACTTATTTGAATATCCAAAGTCATTTTATTTTTAATTTGAATAAGTTATAAAGTACTATGATAATTTATGATGAATTGTCAACTAGTAGATATAATTTTATGCGCATTAAACAGTGACATCGATCTGCACACTTACACAAATAAATTATTCAGTACTTTCAATTAAAAAATGTAGTAAAACTGTGATAATTATATAAGTACTATATATTCTGCTGCACAATTTTTTATGAGTATTTTATATGAATTACAACCTTTTTAGGTTTCCCAAAAGGTAAAAACGGGAACCTATGATAAACCGTGAAAGCTAAGACGACCTCCGTGGCGTAGTGGTCACCATGCTAGTCCACCACCCAGAGGTCCCGGGTTCGATCCCCGGTCAGGGCAAGTTGGAAAATGGCCTTTTTCACATTGTCCTGGGTCTTGGATGTTTATCTAAATATGTATTTGTTATAAAATATAGTATTTTTGAGTTAGTATCCCATAACACAAGTCTCGAACTTACTTTGGGGCTAGCTCAATCAGTGTGATTTGTCCCTATATATTTAAAAAAATATATATATTTATAGCCTAATTGTTGAAATTTTCGTTGTATTTCCGTTGCCACCATAACAAATATTAAAATGAGAATAAAATAAATATTTAAGTAGGGATCCCCATACAGCAATTTTTTTTAATGATAATGGTACGGAACCCTTCGTGCGCGAGTCCGACTCGCATTTGGCCGGTTTTTTTTTAACCAGTACGGTCCCACTGCTGGGCAACGGTCTCCCCTATCCTTTCACTCATCTCGATTTACTTTAACCTGCGTCCAAATCCTCTCAGAACATCTAACAAGTCATCACTCAAACGTTTCCTAGGTGTGCCCAGCTTTCTACGGCCTGCAGGTATCCACTATGTGATTAATTTGGCCTATCTTTCTAAAGTTTTAAGGAAAACCAAAATATTGTGTTTTGTTGTCACTTGATCGACTGACCACACCAATAAAAGTTATATTTTATATTTCGCTAAATTAATTTTCCTAAGACTTCATCTGGGTCCTTCGGGAACCCGATCTCAGGATGTCAACTATCTTATTTTAAAATAGAAAATGGTCTTTTTAGCTTGAATTATTTATATAATTTTAATTGTTTATTTAAGTGACTTTTAATTATGTTTAGTTCAGTTAGTTTTAATTTTAGGCTGTATTTTATTTAGTTAATATTGCATTAGTTTACAAGTTTAATAATAAAATTTAATTGTGAAAAGAAAAAAAAAACATAATATAATTTTATGACATATTTTATCTCAATTTCTTTAAAGATATTTGCGTAATTATGTAAACAAAAAACTTTTGCATGCAAAATTAAAAATTTATGCAGATTAAATCAGTTAAAAAAACTAAAAAGGCTACTAGTAAATTTATAGCACACGTGTCTTAATCCAATTTATGAAAAAGAATTTAATAAAGTAATACTTACATAAAGATTTAACTTTCCAAATAGACTCCGTCACAGTTTCGTTTTCGATTTTCAAATTCATTTTTAAACAATGCTTCTATTTATTTAGCACTTCTTTTATCTGATATTCTATTTTCTGAATCGGAATATAGTTTTAATTTATTAATTTCAAATTAAAAAAAAAAACTAGCTAAATCTGGATTGTAAACACGTGGTGTCGCGAATGCGCGTAAGTATGGAATAGTCAGTGAGTTTCCTTAAATAGTATGTGAACGAAAATCGGTCTGAAGTGGTATTGTAAAATTGACCTCTTTAGGGTACCGCATTCGCGATAATGACAGATTAATAGGATTTCGGTTGAAAATTAATTAATGACCTTTGTGACGATATTGTAATGATTAATGTAATAATTTTATTACTTTAATTACTTATAATTATGTACTCATATACTAACTGCCTTATTCATAAAACATATCCTCTCCTTAAGGGGCTACCTGAATTTTTCGGGGTCCGGTGCTGCCCCCATTTTAAATAAATCATTTGAAAAGAAATGGAGATATCATTTAAAATTTGGTCTTGATCAGACCCTGGATAACCGTTCAAACTATTTTGTGAACTACTGTTTACATTTTAAAGTGAGAACGTGAAGCTTTTTTACGCACATACGTCAAAAGCGGCCGTTTTTCGCAATTGTGCGTAGAAAAACTTCACGTTCTTTTTGACTCCTTATATTGATAGATAACTTTCTACTATTTAGGATTTGTTATGAATACTGATATAAATCTTTGATATCGCGATGCCTCTCTATGTCATACTGTTTTTGACCTTTATTTTTCTTCAATGCTTCTCATGGGAGAAAATGTAAAACTAAGAATATACCATTACTCATCCTCCGCGCAGATCGTAAATGCTGATCGAGGGATTGGGCGAAAATTCGAATCATGTGGTAATGTGTTAAAGCTTTTCTACGAACGCAAAAGTGGCTGTTTTTGGCTTATGTGCGAAGAAACGCTTCACGTTCTTACTTTGAACTGTAAACGAAAGCAGTAGTTTATAAAATAGTTTAAAGGGTTATCTTAAACTTTAAATGATATCTCAGTTTCCTTTCAAATTATTTATTTTAAATGGTGGCAGCACTTGATACCGAAAATTAATGTATTCCCTTAACATAATTCGCATTTTCATCTTATATGCATGTATTTATTAGTTATATGTTACAGTTTATAATATAAAGTTGTTTGATGTAAGTACTTTTGTATAGGTATTACAGTCGTTTATTTATGAGCACATTTTTATCACGGATAATACTATTTATGGATATGTCATTATATGTATACATACCTATATAGACGGTTTTCTGATCTTTAGGATTTTTATTGTCTTTATTACATATAAACTTCTAAACATTTCAAATATTTCTAAGATTTGTCTTGTACAAATAGGGCCTACATTAAAAAATAATGTGTCATTCATTGTGTAAATCAACTATTATCTTAGAAATATTTATATATTTGACATTTTTAAAGGGCATATTGTCAGATTGTATAGAACTTTCATCAAAATCGGTTGAGATATTCGGAGGTGAAGTTGGATTTCAGTTTTAAAAATATGTAGTTTCATGTAGTTTTGATTTCTTTTTTCTTCTTCATTATATGAACAAGCCTATATGCCTTCTTCTTAAGGCGCTTAGTACGATTTTTCTCGTCAAATGGGCATATTGTGAACCTACTCCTCATTTATAGCTGGCCAGAATAAGTTAAAAAAAAAAAATTATATAAAACATCAGTTCAAGAACTACATTTAAAATTTTTGTTTTTTGTCTGTCTTTGCTTCTGTATATTTAAAAAAATAACTACGGGACATCGACTTTTGGCTTGAATTCCCTACTTCTCCTAAACAGCTATGATATATGAATTTTTTTTACACTAGTATATTAAGAATCCTTTATTCTTTAAATTAGATTTTGCTTTTTTTAAAAAAAAACAATATTTTCTTTAAAAAAATACCCAAACAAATTTTTAGTAGCAAGGGGGCTTTGCGAAGGCGCGGGCGGCAGTCGTTCGCTGGCATTCAGACAGGAAGGCTGTATCGCTACCAAATTTTTACTAACGATCCATCGTGTTTTCTTGTTTTGTGTGCGTTTAGACAACAAAAATTTTTGGATGTGTGGTTGGAGAATAGTGTCAGGAGGGACAGTCGGTTCGTTGCGCGTGGACGCTATTATGTACTTACAATCTATTCGTGTACGATAATGATCATTATTTTTATTAGTAATTATTTATAATTTATGTAATATTTAATTATATTACTGATAAATTAAGTACGATAATGATAAAATTATAAAACAATCAAAGTTTACTGAACTTTAATTTGCATATTTCACTAAATAAACAAGCGAACAAAGCGAGCGAAGTACTCTAGTAGCGAAGTCTACTTGAACGATCCGACGTTTGTATGTATTAGGGTTGTTGTGGATGCAATAATTTTTACATCTGCGGATGCGGATGCAGTTTATAAAGCTACCTGTGCGGAGGTAGCGGAGCAGTGCAAGGAAGTAATGTAGAGAGAAGTTGCGAACTGTGTCTGTTCATCTAAGGGGAGCGGTTTTGCGGAGCTGTGTTACGGAGCGGTATTGCGGACTGTGTGACAGTTAATTTGTTAACTGTCATTATGACATTTTTAATACATCTGAAGAGACTGACCAAAGAAATGTTGGCGTAAAGATGAATGATGTTCAAAACTGCGATTAATGGAACAATTACTAAAATTAAGATTAAATTGTTCTAAATTCAAACATCAAATAATGCATTTTATGGACTGTTTTCAGTGAATAAAATAAACTTTCGAGAGGGGGAATGGTATAATAGTATATTATACAATTAGTGAATAAAAGACGGATTTAGTTCGAGGGTCATAGATGAATCACGAGCAGGTGAAGAATTCTAACGACTGAATCACGACCGTAGGGAGTGATTCATGATGATTCAAGTGTTAGAATCCTAAGCAATGCGAGTGATTCATGGCCCTCGATGTAAATCCGCTTTATTCAAGAATTGCATTTTATAATTTATACCATGACTACGAGAATAATTTTTCAAAGCTAAAAACCGACTTCACCACCATACTGGTTTTAATAAAAAAATTATGGGACCACCTGACAGTTTTTAGGTACTCAGCGTAATGGATTTTTATGGGAGAATAATAAAAATCTAATCGATTTTTAATTTAAAAAAATGTAGAAAGTACGTAATGTATCATTGGACTGAACTTGCTCCAAAATTTGGCAGAAGGTTTAAAATCACCTCTATAAACATAACATACATAGACGTTTTAACAGCACTTATATATACAACTAGCTGACCCGGCAAACGTTGTTTTGCCAAAAATGAGGATTGTATGTATTTTTGTATGTTGTATCATAAAAAAATAGAAATTAAAAATTTTGTCTAAAAAATTAAATTAAAAAATTTAGGGGTGGACTACCCCTAACATTTAGGGGGATGAAAAATAGATGTTGGCCGATTCTCATAGATACCGGATAAGCACATAAAATTTCATCAAAATCTGTCAAGCCGTTTCGGAGGAGTATGGCAACGAAAACTGTGACACGAGAATTTTATATATTAGATTTTGTCTAAAGAATTAAATTAAAAAATTTAGGGGTGGACTACCCCTAACATTTAGGGGGATGAAAAATAGATGTTGGCCGATTCTCATAGATACCGGATAAGCACATAAAATTTCATCAAAATCTGTCAAGCCGTTTCGGAGGAGTATGGCAACGAAAACTGTGACACGAGAATTTTATATATTAGATATGTAACAAAAACCCTGACCGATCCTTGTAGGAGCAACTCAGACCGTCAATATGAACAACTTTTCCTTTGGGAAAGCTTGAACAAATTGCCGGGCCGGCCGAACACTCTGGTATGAAAATGTCTTTTTTTTCGAGTTTCAAGCATTGGTCCCATAGGAAAAGTTGTTCTTATTGACGGTCTGAGTTACTCCTACATGAATCGGACAGGGTTTTAGTTAAATATTGTATAACTAACTTATCTGCTTGTTGATTTTAAAAACACTGCCGTTCGTTTACTTCGCTTACTCGTTCAAAAATGTATAGAGTAACTGCCACAAAATAATAGCAAGTGCAATGTAACCCCTGCTTTGGGGTAACTGGTGTATTATAAATTACATTATCGGCTTTTCTATTATAAACCCGAGCCGTGGTTAGCTTTGATGGAGGCAAAAGCCGATCTTGCGTAAAGTCTAAAAAACCGAAAAATCCTGTGTCATTATCATATTTTAGAGAACAATGCCTCCCCGAAGGCCCGCCGTGGCACCTGCTTGGATTCGATCGGATAGCCCTGAGGGCTAAGCCCTTATTTTGTAATAAATTACGACCTGCCCTTCAAATGCCTCGGTGTTTTGAGATTCGATGCAATGCTATCGAAATAGAAATGTTTCTCGCAAAATATTTCTTTTCAAATGATATATAATCAGAATGAAATATTAGTTTCAATGAATATGCTGGTTTTCTTAAATATAAGGTTTTATTTAAAATAAAACTTGGAAAGTTATAAAACTGCAAACCATTATAATAATCAATCAAAACTTAATTTTATAGAGGGCTTCAATGATCTTCGATCCCCTATTTTATAACCCCCGACAAAAAAGAGGGGTGTTATAAGTTTGACGTGAATGTGTGTCGGTCTGTCTGTCTGTGTGTGTGTCCGTCTGTGGTATCATAGCGCTCAAACGGATGGACCGAATTCAATGCGTTTTTTACGTGAAAGCAAATTCTTTTACGGTGTAGAACCACCGCTATGAGCTATGTTTGATGAAAATTGGTTGCGTCGTTTAAAAGTTATTGGGGATTAATGCTTGAAAGTCAGGGTTTTCTCTAGCAAATAATAGATGGCGCTACGGATATCCATCTAGTGATGAAAAGCGGAACTATCGATACGGCTTTGGTAGTTCCGCCTACTCATCACTAGACGGTGATCTTGACAGTCATGGTTTTTTTTTCATTTGCTAGCAAATCAACTTGTTGGATATCTCTTGCGTTCTTCCCATGACTTACGTGACCTGCCTTAGTGCCATCTTCTTTTTAACCCCCGAAAAATGTGGGGTGTTATAATTGGTCGCCAATGTCTGTTTGTCTGTCTGTGTGCCTGTCTGCGGCTTCGTAGCTCTCGAACAGATGGACCGATTTCGATGCGTTTCTTTACCTAAAAGCAAGTGTCCTTACGGTGGTTCTTAGTTATGTTTTTTGAAAATCGGTTAAGCCTTTCAAAAGTTATAGGGGGGGGTAAACGCTTGAAAGTCGGGGGTTTTTAATTTACCTGGCAAATAAACTTCTTTTGTTTCATTCATTATTTACTTGAAATAAATGTAAACATTGTTTGAACCTAATCAGTTCTATGAAAGTTCGCAGACGTATTTATTCTACATGACATCACAATATCGAGTAATTTTAAGAATAGCGGCGTTATTATAAAAGGCTTTTGATCCTTTTCTAGATGAGCAACATCAATAATGAGCTACTTTTGTCGTATGTCTTTTTTGTAAAATGATATAGATAGTACTGTATTTATATTATCATCATCATTCTCTTCGCCTATTCCGTATTTGGAGTCGGCTCTGTGTGTCAGTATTTTCCATTTCATCGTCTCCACAATTTTTGCACTAGCCCTATTTTCCTTCAAATCTGTCCTCACTCATTTTCCACGTCTTTCTCAGACTTTATTTTCTTCTACAGCCATCTACCTCCAGATGGACTATTCTCTTAGCCAGGTGTTTGGCATCCCTTCTTATTTATTACGTGGCCATACCAGATCAAACGATGGGTTTTCAGCTTGTCCACAATCAGATTTTATATATATTATATATTTATCAGAAAAATATCGCTACTGATATTACGTCTAAGGCAAATTCAGTCTGAATTATACCGAAGAACTTTCTCTAAAGCACAATCGCTTTGCATACAAACTCCGATCAACTGATCAGTCAACTCATGTTATTAATTTATTTATTTATTTACCAATTTATGTACACGGAAAATTTATACAGAGAAAACATCAAATAAATGTTGTACAAAGACACTAGTAGTTATTTCAAAAGAGATCTTCCAGTAGGCCTGTGAGAGGAGATGTTTATGTAAGAGAGGCATACAGGCGTGTTTATACGTAGGATAAAGGACAAGAAAATTAAAATTACATAAAACTACACTAATTATAAATAAACTTATATATACATAGATATATTACACATATACTTAAATAAATACATATGTCTATTCAAAAGGAAATATAATATACACTTAATATTAAGAAACAATATAAATTATAATTAAGATGATTCTAATGAATAACGATCTTTTACTCGTCTTTTAAATACAGAAATCATTTAGTGTCATATTAGTATCCGTAGACAATTTTTTTTCGTAATTCTCTATGTATCTCGTTTCTCTTGAAGTCACATCATGACATGCTATTTCGAGGGTTTTGAAAAATTTGGGACACCAGATAGTAGCACAATGAAGTTAGGTCCAATAAGCGACTGTTATTGGAAACATTTGACAGAGCAAAATACCTTTCAACTGATGGTCCAGTGCATAGAATAATAACTGACGTCATAGTGCTATCATCACCAGATGGCAGCACAGTCGCATCAGACGTCCCATATTTTTACCCGACTACGGCAAAGCCGAGAAGAGGAAGGGTAATGATTTTAGCAGTCTATGTATGTTCAATGCGACACAAATAAGTTGAACAAAAATGGCGGACTTCAAAGCATTTTTGTACAAATTACTGACACGTAAATTAAACCAAAATGGCGGTCGTCGACGCATTATTTGTACCTGCGCTGATAACCGCCATTTTGGTTCAACCTACGTGCCAGGAATTTGTACAAAACTGCTATGAAGTTTGTATGTATATATGTGGATATATGTATGTCTCTTCTAGCGTAGCATCCGAATCGCTTGTCTTATTTTCACAAAACATTTGTCGATCGATTCGTCATTATTGTCCGGGTGGCATAGGCTACAATTTTAATGCAAAAATCTACATATGTGTCTAACGAATGCTACATATAAAAAAGTGTGAGTCATTTTTTTATTTTGTTTCGATATCGTGTGGAGTATCAAATGGAAGGTCTTGATTAGCACCAGGGGAGTAACAGAAGCGTTGCCGGCCTTACAGTTAGGGAAGATGTAGGGGGAGGAGGGAGGGGAGGGAGGGGGAAAGGCCGGCTTTCTCACTCACCGAACGAAGCACAGAAGCGATGACGCTACTACTCAGACGTCGATTTTCTGTAAGAGTGTGGTACTTCCCCGGACGAGTACAGAATTTTGCCGGTAGCGTGGCTCTACCACAATAATATTGTTACGTAATACATTGTTAGCCGTATATGGCTCTCGTATTCGGGTATTCGTTTTTTAAATGTATATCTTGTTGAAAACCCAGATTGCCAGCATGCTCCGCCCTTCAAAGAATATCATACTAATTTATATATAAAAACTTTATTGATCCACAATATACAATTGTTTGAAACTGGCGGGCTTAACGCTAAAAGCGTTCTTTCCCAGTCAACCTCATTTACCTCGGTTTATCTTTTTGAAACGTTTTGTTAGTCACATTAAAGGACAAAAATTTTAAATTATAAATAACTCAACCCGAAAATCAAAGGCGAGGTATTATCAGGATAAGTAAGAAGATAAAGTAAGTTTACTTTTGCGTGGAATCAGAAAAAGAAAACCTCTCACGGTACAACCCGTCCATTTATATTCGCTCTGAATTTTTCATGTAACATTTACCTGAGTGGAGGAAGTAAAGCTCGAACGTAATGTTTTTGTGGAATACGACAATGTTGCATTTTTTATTATATTTTTAGAACTGAAAGCTTACATAGCAAGTTGTAGGTAAATTACCGTACATAAATAAATTAGGGGCAAATCACACTAATTGAGCTAGCCCCAAAGTAAGTCTTGTATTATAGGGTACTGACTCAACACAACGATACTATATTTTTTATAATAAATACATAATATATATATAGATAAACAATTAATCACTCAAAACTTATGTCTAAAGCGGTTATTACACTATCCAATTTGTAGGAACTCTACTTAGCATCCTTACTAGCATTCTAAATCGTAATACGATGGAGTGGTGCCATTTTTCAAACGCGGAGTCACTAAACGAACGGTTTTTTGTAAGGAAAAACCATCCGTAAAGATAACTCCGCATTTCAAAAATGCGCACACGAATTTTTTTGTACTAACAGGTATCTTGTGCGATATTTCTAGGTTTCCATCGAAATAAAAAAAAATTTGGAGAAACAAATTCAGTATAAGCCTCCAAAAATGTGCTTTTTGCACCAATTTTACTTGAACTTCGACCGTTTATAAAGTAAATCTTGGCCTTTTGCGCGTTTTGTTAACTGTCACAGTAGACATCAAATCTTCATTTATTTAAGTTTGTCTATAGTTATAAGACGTCAAGCTGAGCCACAAAGATCTTTTCCCTCAAAAGAAGGTAAACCATACGTGTGTCTCTCAGTTAATTACGTCGTGTAACGAACGGCCCCTGCTCTCTCGATTACCACAATCAATTTGTCACAGTCCCGCCGACACCACCTCCGCATCTGAAAACACAGCTAAATTGTCTGTGACGACGTGACACTAGTCCTAAAGGGCACACCGAATTTCAGCAAGATGGGACTTGCTGAACTTACGCGACTTAATTTCGGCTAGATAGCAATTTTATTTTATAACATCTAATCTGAACGTAGCCTTTATTTTACGGCCCTGAACCAGGCCTGTGTCACTCCTGGTTTGGGTATGGAAAATATACCTATATTATTACTATGCGCGCGGCGACCACTTCTAAAGAGAAAATTCATTTACATAAATCGTTTATCTACAGTAATCAGAATTGGAAAATTGGCTTGCAATGGACGTCTAGTCTAGGTATGTAAACGAAGAGGTGAGTAGTACTGACGCGAGCTAAATTTAACCATAGCGCTAACTACATTAAGTAGACATTTCTTTGAAATTCTTTTCTGAGTAAGACTTCTGTACGTGATTACTAGTACTTATTCTGTGGCTGAGCTCTGTCTGCCCCGTTAAGGATAAAGACGTGATAGTGTAGGTAATTATATCTATAGGTACATCTAATACTAACGTGGTAGGTACATGTTGCCTTCTTCTTTTAATTTTTCTAATCCCTTTCTTAGGAATATCTTCCATTTCTCTCTAAGTTGTCATCTTACTTTCTTGGTCCCTATTATCTCTTTACGAATATACCCAACTCGGCAGCCAAGAAGAAGGGTAAACTAGTATTAGTAATCCATGTATGTTTATAAGTATGTATGTAAGTATGGATGTTAATATGTATGTAAGTATGTATGTATGTTGTAGTTATGCATAGAACGGAACGTAGGGTTGTAAGAAAAGGACAGACGATACCAGTAGGATGGTGTGAAATAGAAAGGAATAGACGCGCGGAAAGTTTGAATTTGAAGGAATGAAAAAAGCTAAGAAAAGACGGGCTGAAAAATTAAAAATAAGATTGATTAATCACGAATAAAGCCGTGATTTACCTAGAATAAAGTTTCCTTGGATGTTCCCAGCCCAATCCCACATTATGTGTTGTATTCGTATGCTACGGCGGAACAGACATACATAACGTATGTCTGTTCCGCCGTAGCATACGAATCGCTTGTCCAATTTTCACGAATGAGATGTCAATCGATTTACCAATTATCCGAGTGACATAGTCTACAATTTGTACACAAAAAATCGATATAACAAATGTCACATAGAAAAAATTGAGAGACAGAAAAAAATATTTCGATATCGAGTGGGATATCAGATAAAAGGATTCTGGATTCTGGATTAGCACACTTCAAAAATAAATTCATTGTAAGCCGCATGAGGCTCCTATATTCGGGTACCTATTAGTTTTTGAAACGTGTATATTGTACCTAAAAGTGCATAAGCGTCAAGTCCAAAAAGACACACGTTTGTTCACAAATTATATAGATACATACAAAACTTATATTTTATCTATCTATTATACTACTTACGTGGCGTAGTGGTTACCATGCTAGTCCGCCATCCAGAGGACTCGGGTTCGATCCCCGGTCAGGTCAAGTTGGAAAATGTCCTTTTCGAAATTGTCCTGAGTCTTGGATGTTTATCTGTGTATTTATTATATATTTTTTTTTATTTATTAGTATTTATTATAAAATATAGTATCGTTGAGTTAGTATCCTATAACACAAGTTTTGGACTTACTTTGGGGCTAGCTCAATCAGTGTTATTTGTCCCTATATATTTATTAATTATTATTTATTTATAATGAGCCTACATTTACAATAAATATAAATAAACTTACTGGACATAAACAACCTATAGACATCGACAAATCTCCAAACAGGCTGTTGTAAAACGGCATTGGGACAACGTTAACCGACTGGGACAAGCTGATAACTTAATCCGGCCCTTTTTATGCCCATTGGGCCAAGGGTGGGACTACCAACTTAAATTTTAGAAGGGTAACTGATATCTTCCATTTTACAAGTTTATCAGAAGTGTCTATTTGTTATAATAGCATTCTGAAAACAAACTAACAGATATGTATAGATATATTTTAATTTTATTTCGTATTATGCTATTTTTATTGGAACATTATTTGTATCGTGGACTGTTTTTGCTGAAAATTTGTGCACTAAAAAATATATGTACTATCCTCTCAAATGATACACAACTCAGAAATCACCAAGCGGTTTTAAAATGGTTTGCAAATTAAAGAAAAAAAAAAACAAACACAATTTTATTTCGATTAATTTTCGTATACTGAAAAATTGGTTGCATACTGTCACGGAATATTTTAACCGCTTTCAAAAAATGAGTGCTAGGCTTTTAATTGTAATGCATGAGGATTTTTTTGAATATCTGTTCCCCGATTACTCGAAGTCGCCTGGACCAATTAGATTTTTTTTTCATTTTGTTTGTAAGTGCAACTTGTCGGGTGTCCCCTAAAAACTTATCAAAACGTTTGCTTGGTTTAGTGTTGAAGTAGGTTTTTAGTTTTAAAAATTATTAACTCTGCCGTAGTTATTACACATTCCGTTTACACTTATTGCTCAAAATTATTAAATCTGTGCTCATTAGAGTCGACACACATCGAAATAAACAAATATTAATATGAGCTGATCTAAGCCGCATACGTCAAAAAGCCGTCCGACAAATTCGTGTAATCCCAGGATTGGGTCCCGGTATCAATATAAACCGGTCCTGATTCCTCTCGTATTAGTTCAGCCACCTACGAGGCGGAATTATTAAGGATGCGTTCTCATTTTCCTACACGATACGGCGACGTTTTCTTGTT
This sequence comes from Acrobasis suavella, assembly GCA_943193695.1. Lineage (NCBI taxonomy): Eukaryota > Metazoa > Arthropoda > Insecta > Lepidoptera > Pyralidae > Acrobasis > Acrobasis suavella. The sequence goes on along the minus strand of OW971934.1, from coordinate 6,367,048 downwards.
GTTTTATAAGAGGCTGCAGCTTTCAACACTTAGTTTTAATAACCTCCATTTAGTTACTGTTAAGTTACATTTCTAGTTCTAACATTCGGAAACTAGAATATCGAAAAGCTTACCCCAAAGAACAGAACAGAGCGAAATAATCAATAATTTTTCAGCACCAAAAACCGACTTTACCCCTAAACTACTCAGCCGATTTTGATAATATTTCTATAGGTCCACCCGACAAGTATAACATTTGAAAACAAAAAAAAATTATCGATCTAGGCGTTTTCGTATAATCTGTGAATATACTTAAAAAATTCGCAATGAATTGATAACCTCCTCCTTTTTGCAAGTCGGTAAAAAATATATTTTGGCCTCACGTTCTAAATGACCGATCAGCCAATCAGAATTTTAATAAGAAGCAAAACAGTTTTTCAAAAGTTATCTCATTTGTAATAAAATAAGTAGTATCTACTTTTTATTAATTATGTATTGCAAGGCTAAGCATTTCATGGCAAAAATCTGTTTAAAAATTTTGTTACAATTGCAACGTAGATTTTAATTTATTGCATAAATGTAAAGACAGAGATAACGAAAAGTTTTGCCCAGGAAAAAATACGACGTGTCCAATCGTACAATGGAACCGTGGCCTCGTGTCGGGTGTCTATCTACTCAAATTTTTTCTTGCGCTCAGTGTACATTGTTGTTGTTATTCTAACGAAATATGAAATATGGAAAGCGTGTATCACAGTCCAAACCTTAATTCTGCAGTTTACTTTAATAATACATTTTAAGATATTCTAGCAGCTAGGCCCACCTTTCCATGTTTTTTTTTAAGTATCGCTATAGCGGAAGCAAGATTTTACAAAATAGAAGTGTATACGGTCTAACATAATATTCAAACACTAATTAAGGGGATACCTGGATTTTCCGGGGTCTAGTGCTGCCACCATTTGAAATAAATTAATTGATAGGAAACCAAGCCATCATTTAATATTTTGTCTTGACAAGGCACTAGTTAACCCTTCAAACTATTTTATGAACTATTGTTTACAGTTTAAAGTGAGAACGTGAAGCTTTTCTACGCTCAGTTGCGAAAAACGGCCACATTTAGCGTATGTGCGTAGAAAAGCTTCACTTTCTCACTTTAAACTGTAAACAGTAGTTTATAAAATAGTTTGAACTATCTAGTACCTGGTCAAGACAAAATTTTAAATGATGTCTCCGTTTAATATCAAATGATTTATTTCAAATAGGGGCAGCACAGATGATAAATTCAAGTCATGATAAGGTAAAGTATACTGAACAGTTTTTTTTTCATATTTGGGTATAAAGTCCCTGGGGAAATTTGTTCAGTATCAAGAACTGAATCTGCATATTTTGTTGGATGTTATTCATTTTTATTTAACCTTTATTGTACAAAATACAATTAGTATAGCACAATAGTCTAATACCAATAATTTATAGCGCAATAGATGTAATAATTGACCGAGCGAGAGAAGCGAGCGAAGCGAGCGAAGCGTCTCAGTTTCGAAATTGGCCAAAAATGCTTTTGTCCGTCTGTTCGTTTATTTGTCAGCCTGTCTGGCTGTTCTCTTCTGCTAACTACTACAAATTTTTGAGAAGATATGAAAATTATACAGAATTTTTTGTCGACTCAGTTTTTTGAAATTTTTCAAAATGGCGGATATATGGTGGTTGAAAATGTTTAAAATTTCATATTTCAGTCTCCTTTTTTTTTTCAAAAATGTCATAAATCTTTTTTGTTACCCTTATAAAGACACAACTTTATGTCTGAACAACTTTTTCGTACGATAAAACTCAACGTGTCGGGGTGACTCGTGAAAACTACAGCCAATAGTATAAGTACAATATTATATTTGACGACATTTTTCCGACTCCATATTAATAAATAGGAAGCGGTAAAGAGAAAGAAAAAGACGTGTATATATTATATAAGGCTCACTAATTTAAACCCTCGCGATGGACTCGAATATGTCGGGTCTAGTGTATTTGTTCTGAGGCCGACCCGACCCTGGTCAGTCTGAATAATGTATCTGTTTGTCTATTATGTTTTGTTAATGACGCGTTTGTTTTTGTGGATGCTGTTTTATTTTATAGAAAAAAATGAGGTGTTGTCTACATTAGAATCAGTCTGTCTTTTCCTATGGCCATCATTAGATTACTAAATTGTAGTGTGACGACAAAGTAAGTCATTCAAAGCTACGTATGCCCTAGATTAAATTCCTTGATAAATACAAGACTCAAAGCAGCAAAACCAAGGATGCAACCGAAGCACAAAGATCAGGATTATTTAGGCAGACAGCTTCCAAAATCTGACACACGATAAGTATTGTCCACATACACAATGGAACAGAACTATATCGTTTGCATACCTACGCGCTAGATCTTACTGTCAGACGTAGGTACTTATTGTACTCACCTATTTTGACCAAAAGAATCAAGGAACGCTTCAGAATCCTGACTCAGCTAACCTCTCTATAAGATTAGGAGGACCCTTTTTAGGCTGGCAGCTTAGAAAATCGGACACAAAACAAGTATTCTCCAAGCACACAACAGTATAGATCTCCGCCAGTATGCTTCTCCGCAAATCAACGCGTCAGTCCTTATACAGACGGTACTCAATGCACTCTCCCATTGTTACCAAAATAAGGGGATATTCACGAACGTGTCCTGACTTGACTAAGGTCTATGTAACACAATCCTTTTGACGTCATCGAAGATACATCTGCATTCATACGAGATTGTGCAGCGTAATTCAAACACGAAGTAGGAATGGGTATGTGACAAATTCCGAAAAATAAACGCCATCGTTTTAATTGTGTAAAACATACGCTAAAGTCCGCATAGTACCTTTATTTTTGTTTCTCTCATAATTTAAGTAATCGCTTGTGAGTTTAAAATAAAACAAAGAGCTAAAATTAAACAGAGCTAGGAATTGCACTCCCACGTATTTATCACTGAAATATCTTGTTTTATAGCTTTGATGAGGGATCTTATTTTGCTCTATTTTATTTTGCTATTTTAATACAATGGTTTAATATATTCTTAAAAACGGATGGCGCCACAAGACGCTAACATATTTTATCGGAAATCTCGGTAAAATCTTTCGTATTAATTTGTGACATGTCTTTTTTTTTCATTTTTGACGAAGAAAAGGCCGCCTGGCGCACCTTGGACTCCAAAGCTCATCTAAAGATGCAATGCAACTAGAAATGCGCTAAGATGAAGAGAACGTACATGCACATACTGTATTCCTGTTTCAAACAGCGACTCCAATCGCCGTCAATCGTCCTTCACGATCACTGCCGATAACAGCCGGAGTCCGGACTCCAGATCTCCATAACCAAATCTGCAGACCAACCGGGATTATCGGAAAATCGGACATACAATTGTATGAGGAGCATTTGAAGCTGAACAATCGACTTAATACACTTTCACTTCTTTATCCTCTACGGGAAGACAGTGCCAGGATTGGCCAGTCTCAATCATTGGCCAAAATGTGCCAGCTCTATAGGTAATCAGCTTTTTATTTTATTGCTTTCTACTTTTTAAAGAACACAAGTTCCTTTTTTTAACCCCCGACAAAAAAAAATGGTACTATAAGTTTGAGTCAGCTAATGTCTGTCTGTCTGAGGCATCACAGGATTTCGATGCATTTTTACGTGAAAGCAAGTTCACTTGCGGTGGTTTTTAGCTATGTTTGATGTTAACCGGTTCAGCCGTTTAAAACTTATCAGGGGTTAATGCTTTAAAGTCACGGTTTTCCCTAGCAAATAATAGATGGCGCTACGGGTATCAATTATAATATTTAGTACCGCTGCTCATCACAAGATGGCGTTCTTAATAGTTGGTTCAGAGGTCGCACATTTTGGCCAAAGATTTAGATTGGCCATCCAGCATGGCAGTCCCGCCTATTTCTTAGGCACTCTGCCTTGCGACAGTAGAAATCGGGGGTAAATTTTGAAATGTAATATTATTGTTTTTTTTTTTTGGATATTATTTTAATTTATAATTCTTTTTTTAAATTTAGTTTTTATATTAGGTTTAAGTTTATTGTAATTAATGAAGAGTTTAGTCTAGAAAGTTTAAAAAGTTTTAAAGTTGTTTTCCTTTTCTCAAATGTGCCTATGATAAAAAAAATATATTTTTAATCAAAAATAAGTCCGTGTCGTACCGTATGCACCATTGGCCTGCACCATCAATGGTGCAGATGAGATTAATTAGTTTCTTTTGCACCATATATGTATGAATTACAATAAAACTAAAAACTTAATTTAGTTTTATTGTAAAAACTAAATTAAAATCTAAAGTCGTTTTACAAATATATTTACATACAAACTTTAGCATTTATAATTTTAGTAAGAAGAAACTCCCACCAGCCCCGAGACGGAATATGGAGTATTCTCTGTACGTAAGAAGACGATAAACTGCATTCCTAGCTCGCAACTGAAATCGCATACAAAAGCTAAAACTTCCGCTGTTTTAAAATGTATAAACAAAAGAATAAGTAATGGGAGCGGAGTGGCTGCGGCGAACATTGGACGAAGTTTGGTTAATCCTCGGGAGATGAAAAAGTACAAAGGATCTGGTTAAAAGCCGCTGGCGGGTGGAATCGATCCAGGGTTCGAATTCCGACTGTGACGTGTGTGCCGTAAGGTACAAGGGATCACATATGATGTTATATGATTTCAGGGGCTACCTGAATTTTTCGGGGACCATTGCTGCCCATTGAATGAAAACCAGACCATTAAAAGAAAACGGAGATATTATTTTAAATTTTATCTAGGGCACTAGATAACCCTTCAAACTATTCTATGAACTACTGTTTACAGTTTAAAGTGATAACGTGAGGCTTTTCTATGCACATTTGCAAAAACGGCCACTTTTGGCTAATGTGCGTAGAAAAGCTTCACGTTCTCCTTTAAAGTGTAAAGTTCATATAATAGTTTGAAAGATTATCTAGGGTCAAATCAAGACAAAATTTAAATGATATATCCGTTTTCTTTCACATGATTTTTTACCACGCCTATGAAGCGCTACAAATGCGTTCTCCCACCAAGCTTTATATATTATCAATAAGTTTATTTGTTAGGCAAATTAAAAAAAGCCCTGACGACACCATCTAGTGATAAGTGGCAATACTACATAATGTTCTAACCGATGTTAAGTGATATCCGTAGCACCATCTAATATTTGCCAGGCAAATTACAAAATCCCGACTTTGAAGCGTTAACACCCAAAAACTTTTAAAATACTGGACCGATTTTCATCAAACATGGATAAGAACCACTGCAAGGAAAGTAGCTTTGACGTAAATAAAAACTGCAGTGAAATTTGATCCATCCGTTCGAGCGCTACGATGCCACATACAAACATTACACCCCTCTTTTTTAACGAGGTTAAAAACTCAAACCAGACTACTTAAAAATTCTTACTGAAAAGTACGTTTATCAAGTTAATGCAAGCACAGCAGGGAGAAAAAGATAACAATTTATATATTTTGAAAATATGATTTTTACGTAAGTAAATACATACATACATACAGCGAAACACACAACCTTCTTTTGGCGGCGGCGTACTCGGGTTAAAAAAAACTGCGCTTTTCCCGTCACTTGTACCAACCAATAAACAAAGTTGACTTAGAACTCAAGTCCGCTCCAAATGTTCTGGACCCGAACAGATGGACCGACCGGGTTATATAATTAATTTGATCATTTATTTACTCTGTATCAATATAGCGGACAAGATTCATTGACTTTTGCTGAGCTTTAAATGAAGTACCTAATTTATGTGTTGAATAAATCACTGTACTTTATTAAAATGAGGAAACTGTTTATTAATATTTTTGCTCTTACATACATAAGTACTTACATACTATCACGTCTTTGTCCCTAATTGGGGTGCACAGAGCATTATCCGTCTTATTATAAAACCCAGACTAACTTTGTTACTAGGTTTATACCATTATCCGACCAAATCAAGTTGACATTTACTAATATCACACTATCTCACCTGTCAATGTCAACTTCATTTTGGGTGGATAATGGTTTAAACCTTGTAACAAAGTTAGTCTTGGTTTTATGATAAGACGGTATGGGTCTTGCGGCACAGAATAAGCACTCAGGTACAGAAGTATTACTCAGCCGCGACGGAGCCCGGTGCAGTGGCTTCACCGCTTTAAAGCCACTGTCAGTGTGATGATGTCTTTTGCTCTCAAAATGTATACCGGATAATGGTTTAAACCTAGTAACAAAGTTAGTCTCGGTTTTAAAATAAGACGGTTAGTGTTTAATTTTGCACCTTATTGAGTGTACCTAATACATTTTATCGTTAATAAAGGTTAAAAATAAACTTAAGAAATTCTTTTTTATGAAATATATTTTTTAATTATTTATTAATTACTATGACTCAGCGGGAATACAGAGTGCCGATTAGCAACTCATTGGGAAAAATGTGAGTTGAAATGTGTATCACTGTTACTCATTGGGATTTTTTTCCCAATGAGTAGCAGTGTTACTAATCTTTGTGTGACTCAACGGGAACAAACGGAATTCTACAACATCCCCGGGAAAAATAGGAGCGGTCTTATTTTACTCTTATTCAAGGCAAGACAAATAATATAAATGAATTTCTACTTATTTTAACCCTTTGACCGCGAACATCGGACTTATCCGACAAACATTTTCGTGCCTATTTCGTGAGTGTCGGATATTTCCGACAAAAAAACCACTGCTCGTATTGTACATAACTTAAGTATCCACATCCCTTTTTGGTTGTAGGTATTTATTTTCGATTCACTATGCCTCGCACTGGGAGCACTACATCTGATATAAAGTCTCGCGTTGAAAGGATAGATTTACTGCCTATTAATTAGATACCTATATAACAATCAATTGTTTTTATATTGTCTTTAATTAATAAATAAAATAAATGTATCTTTTAAATTTCTTATTTAATATTAAGGATGTTACCCTCTAGGCATGTGTTTCTGGTTTTCTACGACCCACAGATTCTACTACATATTTAACTAAAAAGGTTTACATAGTGCATAGTCGGCTGGCCTCATTAACAACTTGTATATTCCAGCGTGACCTCCTTCTGCCACTCCTGCCTTAATTATTGCCGTGTACTTTATCTTTTAGTTACATTTTAAGTTGACACGACTATTTTGCGAGATGTTTCTCACTTTAAAGTGTAACGGTGTAACATCATGAATGTTTTACAGAAAAACTTAATTACTTCCTACTGCAAAAGTACGGAGTGATACTGTTCAACCTAGTTTATTCTATTGAAACTGTGTCTTTGTACAAGTATGTATATTAAGTAGATAGTTTTTAGTTGATCAAGAGGATTGAGTCTCAGGAGGAGTTTTTTCATGTATGTTCCTTAATAATTTCTCTGTTTGTTAACCGATTTAAGTAAAAAATTATTTTTATTTGAAAAGGTGTAAGTAAATTAATTAATTAATAAATTTACACGCAAGTTGGTCCCAATGTCAACGGGTGAAGATCTATTCATGAAACCCTCGAGAATTCGCGGACATTTTGATGTGTTTGTGAATAAATCAATTTTTGTATATCCGGAAGGCTAATAACCTGATTTTCAATTAAGAAACAGGTGAAGGCACACTTTCTTCAAAAACTGACACTAGATCATAGTCTATTTATTTAGTAAACGTATTATTTGTATGTAGTTTATTGTTTTGATGATTATTTTTACAAATAGTTTTTTTCGCCTCATACCTATTAAAATTTTGTGCATTACACTTGTATTTGGATATGAAGTGAAATAAATAAATGAATTTGCATTCAGTACGTGTATTTTGGTAATGTGGAATAACGCAGACCAGAAACGCCTGTTTCTGATAAGAATTATTAAATAAGACAGTATGAGTTCAATACATGCAAGCGGCCATTTAAAATTGCCAACTAGGACAGTCCTTCACCCCTACATTGAGCGCCATTTTACCCCGAAGTTGCCAACTCATTTTAATTGTTCCACCTTAATTGATGGATGCGCGATATTGGCTAACCAACTGCGACTCGCAAGGAGTTTAATTGTGCTAAATAGACGTCTGTAATTTGAGACTTTAGGTTCTGTGGCAATGTCTAGGATGGGTACTTGAAAGTTTAAACTGTATGCCTGGTTAAACACGAGCGACGATTTTATTGACTTACAACTGTAATTGAAGTAGATTGAATAAGTTTAGAAAGAAAACAATTAAATCTATTCAAGCAATTGTCAATTAAAATTTGAAACATAAGAACCTTGATGGTTTTTGTGTGACTGTGTTTATTTCTTACTGTTCCCCGAAAATTTGGGTGCGTATATTGCTGTCAAAAATTCAATATGACGATAGTTTGTTATTTATACAAAAAGGTAAATAATTATTGACGTTTAAAATACTTTTGCAGTCTGTAAACTGCAGAACCCTACCCTGTACTCATACTGAAACTCAAAAACGAAAGTCACGATAAACACTTTTAAAGTTAAGGCATAGCTCAGCGATCTGCGATCGAAGTTATTTAATAAAAATATATTTCCCGCGACGATCCTGGATTTGGTTCCCGGGACGGCGGGATAACCGCGGCAGGTAAGGGTCGGCTCACATCGCGAGAGAAAACAATACGACACGCACGTTTTGCCGTGCGAACTTAAAACCGTACAAAGTTTTGCGCGATAAAGTGTGCACTCTTATCTGAAAATTACATGCATGAAAATAAATTTAATTTACTTGATCATACTTGACATTAAATTATCGTATTATTTTATTTTGCTGTGCCCTAACAGGGTTCATGTCTGAACTTAATGTGCTCCTTACACCATATGTACAAACTATGTAAACGAAGGAGATGCAATAAATGATTGAGTATTGAGTATTGAAATAAATAAATAAAATCCTACATACTGATATCACGGCTTTGTCGCTAACTGAGTAGTATGAATAGAGTATAGATAGAATCTGGAGCTGTTAGATCCAAAGACCTTTAGCCTGATGGTGGACGTAAAAGAGAAGGAACAAAATCAAGGGTTTCTAGCCGCTTCGCCTATGGGATGACTCAGATTCTCGTCATTGTACATTTAAATGTCTTTCTGTGTGTATCTTTTAATTATTGTTATTTTTTGGTGTACATTAAGTATTTCTTATTTAATGACTTACTCGTCTATTTTCTCATTCTGCTTTTACGATCTACGCGGGAAAAAGAAGCAGCTGATACCTTGACCTTATTATTATCATTTCAAACACGAAGTAACTAGATTTAAACCTAGTAATAGAGTTAGTACATATTTTATAATAAGGCAGTGAAAGTACTATTTTTTAATGAAAAAAAAACTGCTAGCCTGGGACGGTATCACGGTATTTGTGTAGAGCACACCATGCATGCGGCATGCCGTTATTACTTGCTGCGGTGTGGATCAACCCTTACTCCCAATTTCACAGTTTTTCATTCCTCCCGCTGGGATATAGGTCTAGATTAAACGAGATTTGCTTTTATTTTTAACAACGAAAATAGACTGAAATTATTATTAATACGATTTCTTTTAGTATTGCCAGATTTCAATATAATATTCTTTCATGGCGGTAAGAGGCTACCTATATAATATAGTAGGTACTGTATTGAAATGGAATCCTTTGTTCGACTTAGATTAAACTTGGTATGGAATTTAGTAAGTGTATAAAATTACTTTTGATGAAAATAATTTTAATAGTTACAGTGAAAATGATCTGGCTATAGTTTAAAGTCAACTCTCTTTGGGAAAATTTGAACTGGTCATTATTATAATAATATCTAATTTAATGTTTTTATTTTCCCCAAAAAATCCAATTTAATGTTTTTATTTTCCCCAAAAAGTATAAGTTTTATATAACGAATATACACGATAAAAAGAAACTTAATCAAATAATAAACATGTGTTTGCGGGGGAATGGTGCCCATGCTAGGTTTCCGATGAACTTGTATTAAAAAGTTTAAGTTTGTAACTTAAAATAACTTCAGTATAACACTACTGATATTAAAGATAAGAGAAAACTGAAAAAAAAAAACATAAGAACAGATTCTGTTCCTTTTTTTCCAAGTCACATAAAACGTTGTTTTTAGTAAAGTAAATTATGAATTCGGATTCAATTTTCATTGACCCTCGCCTAAGCAAAGAAAATTCCGGCTGAAATACGCTCTGTTACTGCTGCATTAATAATAATTAGATGGCCAAGAATGGGTATAGGAAATTTAATAAATATAAATTATGGAAATTTGACTTGCTGCAAAACACTGGCTATGAGCGTAAAGTATGAAGTTGTTTGTTGTTTGTTTTTCTTGTGCGGTTAATAAATAAAATCAAAGAATTATCATATAATAATTGGTATTTTACAAGCTTTTATTTAGTTTCACCTGCCCCGTTGTCTGTCTGTCTGTAATCAAATCTTGTAAGTTAAATTTGACCCACTTCCCGGTTTCCGATTGAGCTGAAATTGCGCGCCTACGTGTATCACGTGACAGTGCAATATTATGATGACATGGAGCTGACTGATGATGGAGCTGTAATGAAACGACACAACCCATTAAATTTGTGCACGTTTGAATCGTCTTGAGCAGCATTTTAAGGGTTTGAGTTTTTTGTTTTAGATAAAAGCATGTTTTAAAAACTATTTATTCGTTGAATTTTAAGAGGCATCATGAATATCAGTCTCCGACTCGAAAGGTCAAAAATGATGAAGTCTACGCTCCGACCATCGCAGAGCCACATCCAAAACCCCGAGAGCTTTCAAGTCGAGCTCTCCAATCGCTTCGAAGGCCTCCAGGACTGCGTTTTAGTAGACGAGTTACGAGCAACGGGTTTGTAGAAACTGTCCAAGACGTGGGATCGAAGTTTTTTAAATCCCGCCCTAAAGAGAAACCTCAAAAAATTCTGCTCAGACCGTAGACTTGATGGCAGAGCGATGGTCCATGACGCTGCAAACCTCCGAAGACGCTGAGTCGTATCGGCGGCTTAACAGAAGAATTCAGAAGTGCTTGCGACACGACATACGCTCCTTAAATACGAATTGTATTGAGGAGACGATAGAACAAAACAAAGGTTCCAAAGTGTTTGCAAGGACTATGTCTACTGGGCAAAGCCGACTGACTAACAAGGCGCCGGGTGAGGATGGAATTACAGCAGAGCTTCTGAAAGCGGGCGGAACGCCAGTACTAAAAGTCCTTCAGAGGCTTTTTAATTCCGTTCTGCTCGAGGGCGTAACGCCGGAGGCGTGGAACAGAGGCGTGGTGGTCCTTTTCTTTAAAAAAGGTGACTCTATTAAAAAATTATTGGCCCATCACGCTTCTGAGTCACGTCTATAAGTTGTTTTCGAGGGTCATCACGAATCGTCACGCTAACAGATTTGATGCCTTCCAACCTCCCGAACAAGCCGGATTCCGAAAAAGCTACAGTACCATGGACTACATCCATACTTTGCGGCAGGTTATAGAGAAGACGAGGGAGTATAACCGGCCGCTGTGCTTGGGGTTCGTGGACTACGAAAAAGCCTTCGATTCGATCGAAACATGGGCCGTGCTTCAGTCTCTCCAGCGGTGCCGCATTGACTGTCGGTATATCGAGGTGTTGAAGTGTCTATATAACAAAGCCACTATGTCGGTCCGAGTAGAGTACAGGAGCACAGTACGAAGGATAATCCATTGAATAGAGGCGTGAGACAGGGAGATGTCATATCTCCAAAACTTCACCGCCGCTCTGGAAGATGCCTTCAAGCTCCCGGAATGGAAGAGACTGGGCATCAACATCAATGGCGAGTATATTACTCACCTTCGATTTGCTGACGATATCTTTGTCATGGCAGAATCGGTGGAGGACTTAAGTATGATGCTTATAGACCTAAATCGAGTCTCCCAACAGGTCGGCCTAAAAATGAATATTGACAAGACGAAGGTCATGTCAAATATGCACGTTGCACCTTTACCTGTTTCTGTTGGGAGCTCCACCCTCGAAGTTGTAGACCAGTATGTCTACCTGGGTCGATGATCCAGGCAAGAAGTTCCAGCTTCGAGGAAAAAGTCTTTCAGCGAATCCGACACGGCTGGGCAGCGTTCGGGAAATTACGCAGTGTTTTATCGTCTAAAATAAGTACCTCAAGACGAAAGTGTTTAATCAATGAGTTTACCAGTGATGACTTATGGCTCTGAAACGTGGTCCCTTACTATGGGTCTCATAAGAAGGCTCAAGGTCGCTCAACGGGCTATGGAGAGGACTATGCTCGGTGTTTCTCTACGTGATCGAATCAGAAATGAGGAGATTTGTAGGAGAACGAAGGTCACCGACATAGCCAAGCGGATTAGCTCATTGAAGTGGCAGTGGGCGGGGCACATAGCGCGAAGAACCAATGACCGATGGAACAGAAAGGTTCTCGAATGGCGGCCACGTACCGGCAAGCGCAGCGTAGGACACCCACCTGCTAGATGGTCAGATGACCTGAGCAGGTTGCAGGGAGACGCTGGATGCAGGCCGCTTCTGATCGGTAGTCTTGGAAATCCTTGGGGGAGGCCTATTTCCAGCAGTGGACTTCCTGTGGCCCATATGATGATGATGATTCGTTGATTAGTACCTATATACTGAACGAACATTAGTGACAAAAATATTAGTGTTTTTCTAAAATTGAACCGGAAAATTCTTAGTGCTTATTTATTACTACTTTTAATCTGCGAACAAAATTACAAAGAACAAATGGTATGTAAATTTTAAAGTTGCTTAGTACGAAACAATCTAAAACAACAGATTCTACAATAATTCTAACCAAAATCTGTGCTACTTATTGGATTTTTGACGAAATGATAACAAAAGGTGAAAAAACTATGATGATTATTGAGATTATTTAGTGTACTGTTACAGAATGAATATAAGTATTACACACAGAACGGAATCTCTTAAAGTTAAGTTCCCCGTTCCCCGTCCCCGCACCTCTCCCCTGTTCTCTCCTTGTCGGGATGTTGAGCGAGCGGCTGCAGGCGAACACGCACATTTACGGGGCACGGATGTATAGTTTCGTTTGTAGTAGTGTAGGCATAAATAATATTCCGCTCCTATGAAGTGGCATACCTGTGGTATTGTTAAGGTTTGTAATACTAAAATGATATTGTCACAATAAATCTACATTCTTCATAGAGTATTCAAATAACTCTGTAGTTTAATTAAGGACCATTGTTTTACTGCTACCCATGGACGTCCTAAAATATCCACACAAAGCTAAAAATTGACAGAAGTCTGGTGGGCGTATGAATTTTGAAGAATATTTGAGTATTCGTAATAGTCTAAATCATGAAGAACAGATTTTTAGAAAGAAATTGACTATTGCCCATGTGGAATTGCCCCATTAGAAATCCCCCTAGATCTTGTCAACCAAATACTACTTACTAGCTGTGTTCGCGGGCTTCGCACCCCGTGGGAGTTTTTGGATAAAAACTATCCTATGTCCTTCCCTGGGTCTCAAACTATATCTACACCAAATTTCATCTAAAAATAGTTACAGTGGTTGAAACGTGAAGAGGTAACAAACAAATATATGGTACACAGTTGGGATGGGATATATGAGTCAGTCATTTGGAATATAGCACAGCACAAAAAGATGCTACTTTAACTTCAGCTCGGGAAAGTATCGTAAAAAGAAGCGTGGGTATTAAAAAACGTTGACCTTAAGGAGAGTCGAATGTCAACACTCCCTTGCAAAAAGTCTTTAATACTACAAAGTAATGGTTACCGTAGCAACACCGAGGTAGCCACACGCATGTTGCCAAACCTGAAGGAATCTTTTCACCACTTTTTTGAAGAACCTCGTGTACTTCCTAAAGTACAATAAGCTTCTAAAACTCCCATATTACGTATTTACTTTTATGTGTTCGTAATGACGATGAGAAGGCCATTCTATCACGCCTCGGCCATTAGGCTTGCTTACTGACAATAAGTGTTTAAATTACACCCCAAATTTATTGTTACTGCCACTAACATGCCTTTCGCGTATCTCCAACTGCGTATTTTGGACACGATTAGGTTTTATTTTGAGGGGGAGACCATAATATTGGGGTTCTTCTGATATGATACAAGCTTTATGAGTAAATGATTTGATATCAACTGATCACCCCCTATAGATGCTTCATTTCCTCGTCATTTAGTAACACTAGTAGCACCATTGCTACTTTATTGCCTAAACCGTTTTGAGGAAGAGGATTTTAACTAATGAGGTTTTAAAATCGACATGTATTGTATGCATCATTACATTCTTTGTCTTTTTTTCTAGAATGGTTGGTGTCAGATTTTTCAGAGCTCCCAAAAATCTATCTAGTTACAACTTACAGAAGAAACCTGCGGGCTAGTTCACTTGTGTGTAATAATGAGAACACACAGCCAGCCACACCAGAAGCAAGTGGTGGTAGTTGAAATTGACCGCACAAAACAACAACTCATGTGATACCTATATAGATAGGAAACAATTATATAAGAGCATGTTATATAAAAGTAGTAAGTAAGTATATACAACAACTCATGTGATACCTATATAGATAGGAAACAATTATATAAGAGCATGTTATATAAAAGTAGTAAGTAAGTATATAAGTATATATTACATATAAGTCCATGATATATAAAAGCTTGATGAAAAAGGAAATAGAATACAAAAAGAAAGAGTTCTTCTATGTTATAAAAATCTTTATGAAATTTTTTCTTAGACAATCAATCAGATGATTTGTGCAACCAATTTATATGGAATATCAAAAATGTGCCACGTAAAAGTGTAAGTATATTTTCTTGACTGATATAGTATTTCAATGCTTGCTTTTGCTTTTCGTGTGTTTAAGTGGCCAACACTAGTGTCAGATTTTTCAAGCCGCCTAAAGGCATCTGACATACCTTGACGACTGCCATACAATGATGACAGCCAGGATAAACGGCTTATACGTGCCTTCCGAAGCACGGAAGAACTCGAGAAATTTTCATGCCACTTGTGGTCACCAATCCAAGTGCGGACCACGCCTTTAATGAAAAAAAAAAAATTATTCACTTCAAAAGTATTTCAATAAAAAAAAATATTATTCATTTCAATTAGTAACTTAATTCGAAACCGAAAACATTTTTTTTAATCTGCATAAAAATACGTAAGTTATGCTTTAAAATCTGATGGAAAGGGAAACTGCCAAGTTACAAAAGAGATGCACGTACACGTACAGAGCTCTTGACGTCACTAGTATTAAATTTCGCGCGTATGAAAGAGATAGCGAGATGTCTTTCTAAATAGCAATATTTCAAATGCTTCTTCATTTTTTTGCCAATTTTGTTGCTGTTTCCAAAAAAAGAATTCTTTTGAATGTCATGTTCTCTTGTTATAATATGAACCAAAAACTACCAATAAACTAGCTTAATCTAATCATTCTTTCTTTAATACCCATTTTAAAAGACTACAATGTTAGAAAACTTTAAGAATATGCATTTAATGTGAAAAAATCTTTCTGATCCTTACCTAAATTACTTAACATGAGAAGCACATTGATTTTTCAAATCGTATGTGTTCCGTATCTAACGCGAAGTATATTGCAATGTCGGAAACTCTCGTTTTCCCGCCGGCTCTAAGTGACCGATTTATTTGATAACAGCCACTTGTAACCTGCCCATTCTCCTTTCTATTTTGCGTCATTCCCATCTAAGGCACATTAGGAATTCTTTTCGTGAATTTTAGTTTATATTACTTGTTATATGGACACAAACTTGTGCGTTTTATTTGTGGGTATAGGTCACTATATTATGAAAATAATGAAAAGAAATTATTCTTAACAACAAAACAAAAAACTGTACTGTTTCCATCCATTTGCTAAATGAAGTCAATTAAGGCATCTCATTCATGATTATATGCCTCATGCAATAACATTGACTGAGATTTCCCATGAAACAAATATCGAAATACGGTTGACTTGACATGGAAACTCGATTAGGTAAGTGACGCGGTATTGTGCTTTTCGTTGTATGGTGAATCCTTAATGTGTATTATAATTATATTTTCAGTGTTTCCCTGGTTTCTGTAATGATCTTGGGTCCAGAGATGGACAGAGGAAGAAAGACATAGTGGGAACACTATGTTTTCCTTCCTCTGTCCATCTCTGTCAATATTTTTTTCTCTGAGTTTTTAATTCCGTTTTCAATTTATTTAGGCGTATACTCGTCAACGATTTGCACATTAAAGAGCACTTAGAATTTTTAGTTTAATTTGAGTTTTGAAATAAATCCATCCCGGTAACCCAATATTGTACAAAACCTATCGAAATTTGAATACGAAACGGAAGATAAAAAATACCTGATAAAAGATATAATCTGCATAAAATAACTATCGCATAAAAGCCTTGCAATCTGGCATTCTGAATAAAAGAGATCTATTCGGAGTCCGTAATAAAATCAGCAAAAAACGTAACGAGTTTTAAAATTTCCCGCAGGCGCGGCTTTGTACATTTTAACATGCTGTCACTCTGCTCAGATGTCGGTTAGAGTTGCTAGAGAAATGGCATGGAGTTAACGGGATTACATAATCAGAATTAGACTGAAAGCTTTTCAAGAGGCTTTGCAACAAAAAAAAATATTAGGGACAGATCGCACAGATCGAGCTAAGTAAGTTATGGGATACTAACTCAACGATACCATGCCTGCCTACCCATCGCCTTATAAACATTTTTTTCTTTTCCTTGTCACTATACGACGTTATAAGAAACATTAAAATCTTTTACAATAACATTCAACTTTTAACATTTTCGTTCTCACTTTTTTGCTAGACGTGTATGCTGCCATCTCTGTATGCCTACCGGTCACTCCAATTTTGCCCAATTCGGGCCCTCCAATAGTTTCTATGGTGATACAATATTTTATGATAAAGACATAAAAAGATAAACAACCAAAACCCAGTACAATTTGAAAAGGCCATTTTCCAAAGACCCAGAAACTCAAGTGTAACGGACTAGACTAGGATCTTGACCATTACGCCACGAACGTCGTCAGATTTTCAATAGTTCTTGTGCAAAAACGGTCATTATAAAATTGATAGGGTTAATATTGCTCTAAAACCAATTTCTTCTCATAAAGGAAATAGACAATGACGACGTAATACAGATGCTGAATTAATTCGTAAAGCCAAGGCAAGTGCCTATAATCTTGGAGACAAAAAATTGGAACACATGTACGGATGAGGCCACTTATTTGCACTTTAACTACGCAAAACACGTGTCTTTTATACGTTCTTGCCATGTTATTTTTTATACGCGCAAATATAATTATACAAGTAGATACAAAAACTTGCCATCTGTCCGGAAACACAGTGAAATCGCAACAATTTGTTAAAAAAAGCGTAAAAATAGAACACGTACGGCATTGTACGGATTAACTTATAAGTTTTTCTATTGCTCTCTGTGAGTGTACCAATATGGTCCGAACATGCATAATAAAAGGGAAAACCTCAGCCCTTTAATATAAAAAAAACTTGTCCTTTAAGATAATGCTTTGCTAGTATTAATATTAATATTTTTATTTGCAAGGATCGTAAGTGGAAGTGGAAATCCATAGTCTCTGCCTACCCCCAAGGGAAATAGGCGTGAAAATATGTATGTATATATATTTTTTTTTTACTAGCCTTTTGTTGTTGCGTCCCACTGCTGGGCTAAGGCCTCCCCCTTGGTCTAATGCATATAATATTAATATTTATACCTACTGTATTTTAATATGTCTTACCTTTCATATTTATTCATGTATAAGTATAAAAATTACCATTTATTACATAACATGACACCAATTTTGCATCACAAAAGTCCAAATTTCAAATAATTCAAGCATGGGGTGGGTGCTATTTAATTATTTTGAAATGTATAAGTAATTATTAAAAAAAAGCTCCAGTTCTTATGCAAAGATCCTACGTCAACATCCGTAATTGTTGAAATGAAGTTATGTGAAGTAAAAAAATGCATTTTAATTGCGTTTTGGCTGGCGCTGTTGACTCGGGAATGTAGGTCGCTTTTTATTGAAGCTTTAACTGCTGAACTTAAAGTTTTATACAACGATGCGGGCCAAGTCACGTGCAAATGTAGTTTAGTCGTTAAAAATGAATAAAAATATGTATAGTTTACTATTAAGACGTAGTAAGGTTTTAATCATTTAAAGTAGTATTTATAACGTCCAAAAAATATACTGATTTAAGATTTAGTTCATTTATTTATAAAAATTTTATTGTTCCTCAATAAAAAAATTCTATAGATCATGATGCTGAAAATATTATAACAAACAATCAATAAGAAATGTTAAACTTTAATGTATCGCGAAACGTTATCCACTCGTCAAAACGCCTACAAAAGCAGCCACATAGCGCAATAATAATAATGTGTATGTGTATCAAACTTTCCCCCAGCAACCCCTTTGGCTTCCATAACGATGACATTCGCGAAATACGAAATGACAGACGAAAGCGGTTCGTCGGTGTGTCAATCGAATTTTACTTATTCACGGAAATATCGCTTTTACGTCATAGGCGGTTAGCGGAAAACTTACTCTTATTACCTATAAGTAAAAACAATTGTATATTCAAACTTTATACCGGGGAAATAAATATTGCCTATGTTTGCTTTTATTAGATAATATTTTTTCCTAAAATTACACGCGATGTTTTTATATTGGGAATAGGGCTATCTGTGTACTGGAAATGTTTCTCAGCTTCATAGATTTTTCATATTTAAATTTCAATTATAAAAAATTACACACTAACACCATCAATTATACATACATTTTTAGAATGTTTTAATTCAAATTTATTTCATAATGAGTTAAAACAGAACAAGTTGACAATTAGATCACATACATTCTAAATTAGTTTTAAACAAAATTAACATTTAAAACCCGCCCCTTAACGTTTCTGACGCAAAGGTTCTTAGTACGATAGCGGTATTGCCGCGCTGTGTTGCAATAGCCATTCTTTGCACCAAAAACGTGTGGAAGCGGGAGTCCCTATTCTTTTCAGCTATTTGGTGCCCTTTTCGCCAGTTAAACGCTTGGCGTCTGCGCCCCAGCAGCCCATAGTTTCCACAGCTATGGGCACAAAATAGTAATGTAACTCCATAACCGCCTACTTTACTCGCTTTCGCTCTGCAGCATCTTCAGCAGCCGCCGCTGCCATGCTGACAGTGCGACTTAAGTGACTAATAGCCACTGTACTGACACAAGTGGCGTCCCAGACTACGCACAATGATTTAATAAGCATGAAGAACTTACAACTTTAAAAACGTTTGTTCAGGCGGGTCTAAACTTCGTTCCTGACGGGAGTCCGGAACGTAGTCTGAAGTTCCTCACGCGTTATTTTCAATGAACCTTCATGCGACGTCCGGTTCCTTCAGGCAGCTTCAAAAATAAATTACTTGGTAGGTACTGTTCAGAGAATAAAACGAAAACAGAAGAATATCACTATTATATGAATCTTCATTTTAGATATATAAGTGCAGAAAAACTGATATCAAGAGCGCTATTTGACTCTAAAAAAACTACGACGTCATTTGACGGTATTTCATAGAAATCGCAAAGAAAATGTTTGTATTAACGTTGAGAAAAAAGTATCAGATTTGACTTCTTGGGTACTAGCGGATTATGGTCACGCTGGCCTTTTTTTGTTGTATTACCTTTTTAGAGTTCCGTAGTAAACAAGGAACCCTTATAGTTTCACCATGTCTGTCTGTCTGTCTGTCCGTCCACGGTCTTACTCAGCGACTATAAGTACTAGAAAGCTGTAATTTGGCATGAATATAAATATTAATTAGGCGGAAGTTTTTCTCGATCCGTTTCTGAAATATTTTCTTTTAAAGTGAAAAAATTGTTAGAGTCAAGTGTCCTCGCCCCCCCCCCCCCCTCTATTTGCTAAACAGTTATAAATGGACACGTGAAAAATTTCACAGCTATAGAACTTATAACGAAATTTAAAGGAGTAGGAAATAAAAAATGAACTATCAGAGCTAAGTAGGGTTTAAAAATTAAAAAGTTATAGGCGATTAACTTATTAAATGTACTCAGAAAAGGAAAATTTCATACAAATTCAATAGAAAGACGAACTAAGAAAATTTTTAGACGTTTTTAGAGGCATGAACACAAAGTAGGCGTTCGTAACTACGGAACCCTACTGCGCGTGGCCCGGCACGCACTTGGCCAATTATTTCCTGTCTATTTGCACCATAAGCGGAGTACCTAAAATTTCCTAACATGAACAGTTCTTGTTTTGCATCATCAACTAGAACAACTAACTAAAGTAATCAAACCAATAACATCATTGCGGAATTGGTTGCATAATAATGTGATTACGCGATACATTATCGTTATTGCTTGGAGAGAAGCCACAATCCTTATTATTCATTTGCCTTTGGCTCGATTGGTGGATTGTTTATTATCTGGTGAATAATTACTACGCACAGCAAAATGTAATTCATGGCGTTTCTGTCTTGTTATTGAGATATACACCGTCTATGATTTTACATCGTCAGGCAGATTTTCTTGTACATTTCGGCAGTTCAGACCGTTCAGACATTTTATTTTAAATATAGGATTCTAAATTCGTTACCAGTTACAAATAGATAATATGTTTAAAAAAACGGTCAATTTCGTTTTCGAAGAAATACCTATTTCAAAAATTGGTTTTAATACTAAATGGTGATTTTATAAAATTATACTTATGTTTCTTCTTTATTAGCTTATTTCAGGATAATGCTAGTTCTATTCTGGTGATCGAAAATGATGGGTTAAAATAAAAGGGATGTGCACTGTCCGTCAGTGTGTGAAATTTAAATGTGCTGTATCTTCGTCATTAATTACCAGTTAGATAAAAATGTGTGTTTTTTTTATCAATTATCTTACTGATAATAACCCAAAAAAAAATGATTTGTTCAAATTTCTATTACACCAAGAAATGTGCAGCCAGTGGTCTGTTACTGAATGAAATATCTTACAAAAAGCTCAGCTCTCCTGACTTGCACCACATCTTTTGTCTCGGGTTGATATGACGGCTTTTATCAGGTATTGTTTGTTCACGATTGATGGTGGGCGGGGGGAGAAGCAATGCTATTCCATATAGATTCTCAGATGTCTCATCCTTTACAATAACTCTTCTAAATCCTGTGTAGAAAAATAGTAATGACAGATTTGTTTTGTGATACAAGTAAGCATCGAGTTTCACAAATATTTTTTTGGAAATTCCCTAGGTATACGCCATTTTACCATTTTCCAAAACCTATTTTAATAATTTCTTAACGTAAGATCAGGTCAACTGGTATTTTTATTTCTTTTAAATAATGACATAAATACTGACTAGTAAATTTCAAATTCAAAATCATTAGTAGTATTGTACAAAATTAACACTATTTATATTCGTCTTTCCTAAAGTAGGTAAATACTTTAAAAATAAAATCATTTCTTAATTTTATTTTGTTTATCCATTTAGTAATTGAATTATTGTCTGCTTTGCCTTCTCAAATTTTTAAACAAATGTAATTATTTGCATTGCCACGCATGAAAAGTATAGTATATATATTCCAATCAGCAAATGCCTTTTGAAAATCTTCAAAGCTTGAAGTCTGTTTACGCTAAAAAAACTCTGAATATATCTGTAACCAACCAGACACTTATTTAAGATATTGTGTGTAAAGTTATATTCTTTCATAGAGGTTCTGGGTTCGATTCCCAGCCAGAGCAAGTTGGATAATGGCCTTTTTCAAATTGTCATGGGTCTTGGGTGTTTATCTATATAAGTATGTATTTATTATAAAATATAATATCGTTTCGTTCGAATAATATCGTTACGTTTGGGGCTAGCTCAATCTGTGTTATTTCTCACTATATATATTTATTTTACTATTTCACAACTATCATACTTACTTATACATTATACATAGGGTCTATTATGTACATAAGGTATACAAAATCTATTTTTCACACAAGAAATGTATGCTATTATTAAACCGCTGAGTCACCCGAAAATAGACGCCGTAATTTTCTTTTTGACACTTCACTCGCACCGTTAATGACCTAATATTAACATAACGCCCTTCTTCATAAACACGTGTTTTAAAATGACAATAAAACATAAAGCTGAAGCGTCGGAGATATGAAATCAATTTAACAGTACTCTTGTAACGCAAAAAAACATTTATTACTTAACTTTACGACGAGTCTTTGACGGTTCAAGAGGGCTGTAATGTGTGGAATATTTAAATGGAAATATAAACATAAACCTATAGATATGTTTTCATAAAGAAACATCTCTATGTATTTATAAGAGTTGCCTAGAATACTTATCTAGTCCCTAATAAATCTAGGCCCTAGATTTTTAATTGTGTAAGTATAAAACTATTTATAGCAAAATTAAATTTTAATTAAATTAAAAATATAACTAAATCTTACAAAGAACTAAAACTAAAAAAAATACAGTTGTGTAGTCCCAATAAAATATGACGTGGCAAAATTGCCACTTTTTATCTATTTATTTATTAAAACCTTATTGATCCACAATATGCAATAGGGAATATGCACGTATTTTTTATTTGCTCAATAAAATCCTTATTAACCACAGTAAACAAGAATTTATAATTTATCTTAATCAGCGACGAACATGTGATACTTTAAAGTCTCAATTAAAAAGAAAAGTCCGATATGGACTGGTGACGTCAAAGTCTATATCATTTATACATTTGCCATAGAAAATTGCGTTTCTGCGAGTGAGATAGACATACGACATATATTTTCGTAAAATTGTATAACAATTTTACGAAAAACGTTCTCGTTCGTTTTTCTAACAATTTTTATTCTTTTTTCACTGTTAATATTTTACCTTTCAACATTTATTGATAAACTGGTTGATAACATATATATTTTTCATGCATATGGTTTACAATTGGCGGACTTAACGCTAAAAGCGTTCCCTCCCAGTCAACCATAAGAATAAACAGAGATTTATTTGCGTATATGTATTCTGTAAGTAATTTTACCAGTAAGGTTTTAAGTGGATCGTGGCTATTAAAATTCATAATTAATTCTTTGACTGGCCTGCGGTTTGAAAATTGAAAAGTCTCTACACTAAATTGTTAAAAGATCTGTTTTCTGCAAGTAGGCATACATATACTTATAAAAATAGTCCATCGCTTCCTCTAATCATTCGATCCCACTTAATAATATATATCGACAATTACTGGACTTAAAATATTATTTTCGTTTAGCCTAATGAAGTTTTTTAACAAAAAACAAACACAAGTAAAGTTAGCTAAAACACCTGTCTAAATAAATAGACAGAGAACCAGGGACAGAAATACCTATTTTTTGAATTTTTTGATCGATGTATCGATACCCGATACAAGTCATCATCATCCGAGCGTATTCTCGGTTGCATCCTGAGCAGTAACGCTTCAGAGCCCGGGGTCCGCTACCTAACCAAGGAGATTTGACGAGGTTACTGGTTTTTACACAGAGCGACTGCCGTCTGACCTCCACAACCCAAAGGGCAAACCAGGAACCAATCCTTGGATAGTTTGATGATCAAACGCTAGGTGGCCTTCGGGACCCACAGTTTTACGTGCCTTCCGAAACACGGAATCATCTTTCTTTTCGGATAATCAGGTGATTCAAGCCTGCAATATCTTATCCAGACTGGAAACAACTTTTCACAAAGTATGCTTCCCAGTGGGAATCGAACCCATGACCTCCGGGTCACAAGGCGAACGCCTTGACCACTGGACTACGGAGGCAGTCCGATACCCGATACAAGTATTTTATTGATATTTTTTATCGATAGTTATATCCATACAAAAATCAATAAAATACCAGTATTTTATACGAAATAAAGACATAATACCAGTATTTTATACGAAATATCGACATAATACCAGTATTTTATACGAAATATCGACATAATACCAGTATTTTATACGAAATATCGACATAATACCAGTATTTTGTACACAATGTTGATAAAATACTGGTATCGGGTATCGATATATCAATATAAAATATCGGTATCCCTGGCCCTGGAGAACTGTACTTGCTTCACTGAAATATACAATCAAAATACGAAATACAATTTTTATTCCTCATTCCATAATCTTACTTCACGCTTCAATTACCCACGTATCATTTCGATCTAAGATATATTTAGAACCCATTTGTGATTACGACCCTCCAATCCTACCCCTTAGCTATAGAAACTACCAAAATTGACGGATTGATAAGGGTTGAGTATACTTAGCTATGAATGTTGAATGAGTCCATTTATTATGACTCCATTATGCACATTTTAATTTTGGCGTTCGAGAGAACCATATTTTAAAGACGTTTTTATGAAAAATATGAATGCCCCTTTAGTGCTTTGTGTTTCGTGAATGACTGTACTTTAATGGCTTGGATGTGCTCTTTTTAAAGAGGTGGAATTATTATTTTGGATTTTTGGAACAAAGCATTTGGAGTAATCATCATATTTCAGCAGGTTTAAGTACTAGCGCAACTTTTAACATGTTATTCATCAGGAAGCTCCATACAGAACATAATAGGTACAATAATTACATTAATATTAAATCGGTCGATAGGTATTTCATCTGGATGATATTTTATTTAATAATATTTTCACTAACAAATTTTTATTCATCTAATAAGTTGTTCATTGACCGAGCGAGAGCGCAGCGTCCTAGCTTCGAGATTGGCCAAAAATGCTTTTGTTCGGCTGTTCGTCAGTTTGTCCGCCTTTCCTCGTTTCTCAACTGATTCTCGTAAAATTTTTGTGTGAGGTTTAAAAAAATATACATAATTTTTTTTGTCGTTTTAAAAATTTTTACAATGGCAGAAATGTGGGGCTTGAAATCTTTATAAATATCAATTTCCAGTCATATAGTTTTTTTTTTAAATACTTTAAATCTGTTTTGTTATCCTTATTAAGACACAACTTTTTTGTCTGAACAACTTTTTGTCCGACAAATTACAACGGGTCGGGTGTAACCCGCGAGGAATACAGCTCACAGAGCCACAAATTAAAATTTTCGATGACAAAATGACTGCGAGGTGACCCTATCACCGGATCCTGTCTGTTCCTCTATTTTATTTGCCTAGTTTTTCATTACATAAATAAATATATAAAAACAAATTAATAGATACTATCGTTTGTAATATTTGTATGCAATGCTACTTTTATCCACATTTATGTACAGTCGCTTCAAAAATGAAGTCATAATTTCTCATACATCTAGTATGGGAAATTATGACCCCACTTTTGAAGCCTGACTGTACTTATGCGTGTCATCTTAGGAGAAAAAATACCCGAAAGCTGTTACCTAGGCTTTGAAGCAGCAGAGCTAAGATTGCACAATATACTAGCATGCCTGTTTTGCATGTAAATTTATTTATATATACATTTCATAAGGCAAGGTGGTGTGATAATCTGGCGCTTTTTGACAAGACCTGGAAATCCATTGTGCAAGATAGAGATCAGTGGGAACTTACTAGAGGGGAGATCTTTAACAGACGGACAGTATATACTAATAAAAAAATAAATTCATAAGGCTTACTATTACTTTGCCTACCAATACGCAGTCTAAGTCAATAATTTTGGGGTCATAAATGACAGTGTCAGATTTTTTTTGTAGAACTGTCAAATACTAATTTCTGGTTACATAAGATTTTTACGTTATTTTATTTACCTAATTTGCTATCCAATTTTCCTTCCATGACTGTAAAATTAATTCTCAGCCAGGTCATAAGAGCTGATATATTAAACCGCGGTCAAAAATTAGGTTTATTTCAGGCCGCTGTTAAAATATGCATGATATACCGTGACTTTTTAATTACTGTTTTAAAGTGTACCATTGAGGGCCTTGACCGTATGTCGAGGGTTTTCCATATTCTCGTAAAATATATAGGGACCAGTTATGCGTAGAATGATTATAAACTATCGAAAAATTTACTCGTTATATTGTATTTTATTTATTAAAAAGGTACGCTCACATTGTTACATATACAGCATTGGATATATAAATAAGCTTAAATATACAGTTGGAGTTCAATATGTTATTAATAGCATAGTACAATGCGTTAGACACTTTACAAATTCGTTACGGTTAATAAAATAAAAATTATAAATTCAAGTTAAAATTTATAAAAAAGAAACAATATCGTTTTGTAAGATTTTGGATCACAAACATTAAAAATGTGTTATAATTTACAACTGAGTAGTACGATACAGTTTACAATTTATCGTGCGATAAAACTATCGCACAAGACTATCGGTATCGGTGTTCACAATCATATGGTGACATATACACCGATGTAGGTTAAGGTTAAGCTCGATTTAGGTTTTTTCATTTCATGCTGGTCTCGAAGAAAAGAAAAAACGTAACAGCTGTATTCATCTACTGGGTGTACATAACTAGCATAGTCAAATTAAACTGAAAATAGGCATTCAGGGGAAATACTTCGAGTAGATTTGAAAATTGGCATAGTTATACCTATTATCTTGGCTCTGTCTGATTTGCTCTGAATAAAAACGTGATAGTGTAACAGCTTAACTATTCAACTGTTCTTTTCAATTGGCTTTCCTGGGTCAAAATTAATTATTTTACTACTGTTAAGAAAATAAAATGTCCTAAAATAATGTCACTTATATCCATTTTTAAAGTGATTTTAGATTTATGAACTGATAAGAAAAACTGATATTAAGAGCGCTATTTGACTCCAAGAAAATATGATGTTATTAGTCTATATTTCATACGAATTCCATAGAAAAAAATTTTTTTTGACGTTTAACAAAGAAATATCTGTCTGACTTGTTGGAAAGTATAGAATTCCCTACTTTGAAACATGATCTACAATGCTCAACATGATCAGCTACTTTCCGATATGAACATGACAAGTGACATTATTTTGTGATGTTTTGTTTTCTTAACAGTACCAATTAATTTATTGTTGGCCCAGGAAACTACTCTATTGCTTGATACTGATTTAATTTCGACAACATTCGAATCCTAGACAAGAAATTATACACCATACCAGAACGGTCTTTACCGTCCATTTGCGGCACAATCCGGGTCATTCGATTGAGATGGCAGGTGACCTGGATGACCTGATGTGGGCTTTGGTGACCCATAACATGTAATGTGGCTGTGACATTTATGCTGATTGGCTTCTATCGAAAACTGATAGGTAACGTAATGTCTCAAGGTACGTAAGTACTAACAAAATATACTGAAATTACTTAAAGAGTGAATTCCGTGATAGTGATCAACTTTGCCCAAGGAACACGTATTTTAAATACTTATAAAAATAATTTATCACGGACTGAATTTACTCTTAAAGTAATTTCAGTAAGTATATTTTGTTAGACCTTATATACAGGATATATTTTTGAAACAAATTATATCTCCTATAGGGATAAGCAATTGGATCTATAGTGGGTATTATATTATTTTTTCCAAACCAAATCAAAGGGGAATAAAAGCCAGTTAAAAAACGAATTTTTGAACGAATTTTTCGGAGTCTACCAATGAAATTGTTTTGGCGTTTTGATAAGAAGGGTAAATAAATATGTTGTTGAAAGAGTCTTAACCCTTTATTACTTAAGTAATTACATCATACTGGAAAAAAATGTTTTCGTTACCTACTCTTAATATTTTTTAAATGTTTTATATCAATTGTAATGTCTTTTTGGTAAATAATAAGGAAATTGAACTGTGTAATAGACAATTTTTTGCCTATGCCAAGTCAACTTTATGCGACAGCGAAACATTTATATAAAAAAAATACATATATACTTAAAATAGTCAAATTATCGCAAAGTAAAGTGAATAAAATAGGAAATTTAACCTATTTTTGTAATTAATGAGTAAAAATAAAGAAATTAAAACATATTTTATTTTATAAAGGAAATCTTTCATTTAAAAATCTTAGCCTTAAAACAAAGCAAATATTTTTTTATTACTTTTTCCAAGGTATTTGGACTGTTTTCAGCAATGATGTAAGTTTTATGAAAGCATTTTAGGATTAAATTCATAGTTCATGTGAATGTTCTTCTTTGTATTCTTTGTCCTAACACTTTCCCGTTTTATACGGGGTCGGCTCTCTTAGTTACTCGGCGCCAAGTCAGTCTGTCCTGGCTTTCCGGGTCGGGTAAGTTCTCCACTTCTTTTTCTACAGTCGGGTAGGTTATTTACGTTACGAAGGTAAAAGCAAGTGAAAAAATAAAAATCCCAGTTATAAAAGTATAATAAGCACAAAGAGGTGAGGTGCAGTTATGTTACGCGGTGTCAGCAAAGCGCACCAATTAGGACTCGCTCGTTAGCTTCCAAAGAGCTTGAGACGCGTTGCAGTTCTCAAGGAGGGTATTTTCAAGCGTTTACACACCCCACGGAATCAGCTGTTGGTATAAATTGTCAGATTCTACACGAATATGGATCAAAGTCGTGTAGTTTAGCGCTTTTCTGGTATACCTTGGCGTGTTTGAAGAATAAGATAGACAACTTTCCTTTAAAAATTAATCATTCGGTAATTACTGTTAAGAAAATAACACGTCACAAAATAATGTCACTTCACATGATCATATCCATAAACGTAATTTTAGATTACTTATTGCAGAAAAACTGATATTAGGAGCGATATTTTACTCCAAGAAACTATGGCATCATTAGTCCATATTTTAAACAAATCCCAAATGTTTTTTTGGAATTTAGAAAAAGTATCTCATTTGTGTAATTGGAAAGTAGCAAAGCATGTTACTAATTCTCTTTGTATTTGCTTGTTGCTGATGAATCTTCCTTATAAATCTGTTAACTGAATTCGTGTGAATATAAATACAAAGAAAAACACAAATATCCCCCAAAATTTATATCCCCAAAAATAGCCATCAAATAAAAAGTCGCCGCAGCCTCCCGGGCTCGTTTCCGCCTGAAGGTTTCGCCGGCGATCGGTTTCTACCGTTAAGCTGTGCTTTATGAATTTCTTAGTACATACTTACGGGAACTCCCGAAAAATGATGCCTAGGGAAAATTGTACGAAATATATAAGTGTTTGGGGTGCCATAAGCTTAGGAAGAGCCAACATCTAAACTATTAAGCAAGTGTACGTAACTGTACGTTTTTTTTACATAATTTTATAGTAGTTATGACCAGTCGACAAATTATATATTCTCAAAATAAAACTTTATCGGTTGATTTACATAAAAGATGAAATAATTAAAATAAGAAGCTATTACCATTATAAAATCTAGCAGTTTTAATGGAAAACACAATAACATGTAGCGTCCAATAAGGAGAGGTCAGCATACAATTGACAAATATAAATACTTATCTTTTATATATATTTTAGCTAGATTGACATAACTTAGATTTGCAAATATATTCTTTCTTGTTTGTTTGATTTGCTGAGATCTTAATCAAGGGTGCTATCAAAAGTATGGATATGACTACAAGCTCCGGGATTTCTCGAGGCCTTAGTAACTAATAAAATATATCCTAATAAAATATATTTGAAAAATTAAAATAATCACATAAATATGTTTCTTTTTATTTATATCCCGATACTTTTAGTCATATCCATACTTTTGATAGAAATAGCACCCGTGATTCCGATCTCTGTTGATTTGTCCGTTTATATTTTTATTTTCCTCTTCTATGTATTAAGAACTTACATGAAACGCTCTCTAAGGTTATAGGACAATTTCTCAGAAAAAGTAAGACGCAAATGTGACTTGCTCATGTGATTTGTGATTCATGTACCTTTGTTTGCTCATGATAACAAATATTGATGATCTTTTCATTAGTTTCAGGTGGTAAGCCGATTTCTGAACTAAGGGTCTCTAGAGTAAGAAATATGTATTATAATATACGAGTATATTGTATATACCTACAATGTGGAAATATGTATAATCAAACCTCAATGCACAAATTCTTTTGAACACCCTTTGCCTACTTTAGGAAGATAATAAATATATAAAAGTCATCCACAAATAAACAAATTGCAATATACTGAAACTAGTTAATCCATTTAAAAATGAAAATCATCATATAATAACCTTTTTGTACGTGAAACTTCTGCAACTGTAATTTATCAGTACTGAACGTTCTCTCACATTTCAGCTACGAATGTGCGTCGTTAAGGCGAATCAGTTTCCAAATTAAAATTAAAACAGGCACATTAAGGCTGGCAAATCGTTAGTCTTAATTTCGGTAGCCTGATGAATAAGGCAAGCGATGTAGTGAAAGCGATGCGATGCTGTAAAGAAGCTAAGAAAACCATTACAAAATCTGTCACTTTTAATGGAAAACACAATAACATTAGTAGCGTCCAATAAGGAGAGGTCAGCATACAAATGACAAATGTACTTATGTATTTCGCTTTTTAGAATAATTATTTTTTTAAAGATTTTTGTGTCATTTGCCAAAGACAAAATACTATGAAAGACAAAAGACTATATTTATTTATACGTTTTAAGTGAAAAACTTGCTTCTGAAACAATGTTCAGATTCAAAAATAAAACAGAACGAGACAAAAATAAATCAGAAAGACAGAGTGGCGTCTTAGAATTTTGGCCACATTTGGATTGACATTTCGTATGTATAACTTATGCCCCCAGTAGGTTTGTGATGGCTGATATCGACAACGTGGAAATCTTAAATCCTTTTTCTACGTGTGCATTATGGTGGCTATGTCTTGCAGTGAATAATGTGTACTAATATACTTAGTATAGCATAGCTTCTGCTGCATATCACAAACCTTAAATTGAAATGCACAGTCAGCTTCGGAGCGTGATTGACGAGCGGCAGCGGTAAGCAAATACGATACGAAAATACGTTTACACTGTACGGGCTTGTTTTGTTTTTATTGGCTGCAGTTTAGCCCGACTGCTAAAGGAGAGTTCTCTCCGTTATATTAGTTTGGGTTCGTGTAGTGTCTTGCGCTAAAATTCGTGTTTTGTTCTCATTAATGGATGTTTATCTATATATGTATTTGTAATAAAATAAAGTATCGTTAAGTTAGTATCAAATAACACAACTCTCGAACTTACTTTGGGGCTAGCTCAATCTGTTTGATTTGTATGATTTGTATGTTATATATTAATTTTTTTATCATTTTGTCTTTCTTGTGCATTCTTTTACACTGTTTTGTTACACTGATTAGGTTGTTCATTCTTTTTTATTGACATAAGATACTGGTAGGTAATATGAATGAATTTATTCTAACACTAACCTGTCTCTTATTATAAGTTAAAAAGTTTAATTGCATGTGTTTTTGTGCAAAAAAAATACGTATGATATTTTTATGTTTTTAAAAAATGAGGAAAAGCTACTCGATATATGATAGGTACCCCAAATTCTTTGATTTTACTAAGGTAGATGAAATTAAACAGATATGAAAAATGCTTAAACCCCTTGTCTGAGAGCTGATAGACATGCATTGTTTAACTTTTGTGTCTGGTATTTTAAATAGACAACAAATTAAGAAATTTTCTTTACTTAAACTTTTATTACGTTACGTGTCATGTTTTGTCACATATTTAGGAATTAATTAAACTATTCTCTTCGATAAAAAAGATTCAATACTTTTCCAACCATGTCATCAAGCAAGATCGTTGTGTTTTATTTTTGGAATTCTATTCTCATTACCATCGTTTAAAAACTAGAAAACTAGCAAAAACATCCAGTGATCCAGTGCACATTTATAGTAGTCTTGTAATTAACGTAACTATACAAGAGTCTACTGCGTCAGACGAACTTGTTTCGTATGTTTTTTTATTGACTGCAAATGCTTTTAGCGTGCGTCTATTTTGTTACTTTGTCAATAGTCTGGCGGTTAGTGGCTGGAATAAATAGACACAGAGACCAACTTGCTCGTGAAAACGTTTTTTGTTTTACATGGGAACTAAAACTAAGTTATATGGAATGTTTTACATTAGTTTAATTAGGTAGGTAGAAGTAGTTAAAGGACCTTAAACTGTTATATTTTTTTTTATTATTAAAATATAACATATAGACCTACAGTCTTACACCAATCTAGACGCTAGATGTTACATAAATAAAAATATTTTTTTAAAATTTACATTACATGCATACGTAAAATATCCATCCATATTACGAAATTAAATATTATCAATACTAAATAAAATAAAAATTAAGAAGACAAAGTCAAGATAACCATTATTTTTTTGTTTTTCTCTTTTTATTGAATCTATATATAGTAAGAAAAAAAAATTTTTTATTAGTAATTTTTGTTTTTAGATCTACTTACTTCTTATTAATTTTACCAGTACTTAACTATAAGCGTTAATCTTATCCTAATTGTCTTTTACAAGTAACTTTCAATATCAAGATTTGATAATTAATACAAAGATACATATAATAAAACTGTAAAAATCACGTGTCTATACATTTGATAAATTTATGAAAACAAAGTGTAGGTGATAAAAAGTAACTGAACACAAAAGAGACAATAGAATTTTTTTTGTTTGTCTGTATGGATGTTCACGCTAATCTTTGAACCTACTGAACGGATATTTACACGGTTTTCAGTAATAGATTAAGCTCAGCTCAGAGCAACATATAGGCGGTGTTTCATTAAAATCTAATGTCAGGAAAAATAGTTGCCTTCTGTTTTAAGTATCACGCGATCGAAGTCATGGGCAACAGCTAGTGATAAATATAATAATAATGTAATTTCCTCCTGAGTCTGATTTACTTTTGGTCAGAAGTTATTATATTTGCACCACTAATTATTTTATCTGCGAATTCAGACCATCCGACCATAAACCAAATAAATCGATTTTCATAGGATCGTGTCGTTGTCCTATGCTTCACGTCCGCGGTTTGTGGTGTGCCGCGCATTTGCCACATTTGCCACGATGATTGTCTACCGAATGAGATTGAAACCTGGTTAGCCGGAGCAAACAATGTACGTAAGTGACCCGTTAAATATTAATAACAACATAACAAGCAAGGATATTACTAAAGTTTCGTCGTCTTTGAATCTCGTTGCCAACGCGTCGGCATCCCGTGACGTGTAAAAGCTAAACTTCAAATGCGCCACTTATCATTGGCAAACGAACCGCAAACTTATAGAAGAATGGACGCGTATTGTATTTGCAATCTCTATAATAAATAAATACTTACATTTAAGGGATACGGCATTACGTGACATATTTTGCTATTTCTTTCACACATAGAGTTTATGACAGAAATAGACTGAACAAGTTGACACAGTTTACGCCCTTATAAGGACAAGAACCCACGATGTTTCTAGAATCTCGCCACTGTCTCGTAGAACCTCGTTGCCGTCCCGTGTCGTGTAAAAGCTAAACCCTCGCCACACGAGTTATTAAATTTGCACACGCGCCACTAATTATCGGCGAACTCAGACGGCCCGTATTTATCAGAACGGACGCGTATTGTGCGAAACAACGCCGTGTAAATCATAGGGCGCAATAAAAGGTTGATGACTTGTGCATAATGCTTACAAATGTGATGTTAGAAAAGCTACGCGAAAATTCCATGTGCTTTTGTGGTAGACATAATATATACCTGAGTGTTCTACAACTTGTTGTACTGCGCGTAAACCTAGGGATTCTTCTGACTAAGTGGTGAGGTAACAAAGTATTGTAAATGACTGATTTGGTTCAAATAACAACGCTGTGTAAATCATAAGGCGCAATAAAAGATTCATGACTTGTGCATAATGCTTACAAATGTGATGTTAGAAAATTACACGAAAATTTCATATGTTTTTGTGGTAGAGAGTAGGCTTAGATTTGCATATTTCTGAGTGTTCTATACAAAATATCTAGTATTTGGCATTCCTAAACGCAGGGATTCTTCTGACTTGGTGGTCGGATAGCAAAGAACTATACAAATTTTTGGATAAAATAACAATGGTCATGGAAATCATACAGATTGGAATGAGATTCGGCACTTAAGAATCCCCTTACCCTAGACTTTTCCATACAAACGTAGTCTACGTTTTATTTTGAAACGACATGTCACATTATGGTAAAAAATTGTAATATTAAAGAAATAGCAATTATCTAGGGTAATAATTGGTTTTCTTCACTAAAATGAACTGGAAAGATATTATAAGGGTGTAGCAGTTTTCCATACTGATGGTCTAATATGATGTAATACATTATATTCTCTTTCAAGTTCATAATTTTACTTTCGGAAACCAATTATAACCCTAGATAATTGCAACTTCTTTAAAATTACGTAATTTTGCCCATTTCCGACATGTCTTTTCCAAATAAAACGTAGACTATGTTTGTATGGGAAACTCTGATTTTGTCCAGGGTAAACTCTTAAGGCGGCCCTTCCCGGTCGCTCTGTCGTCAACACCAGTATAGTTTGAAAAGCTTGTTGTTTCATCCAGGACAATGCCAGAAAAAGAAATAAACCAAAAACAGAGAGATAGCGCCTAAGGGCAGGGTTTGCATTCTATTGGATGAAATTAGTATTAATATTAACTATCTATTGAACGAATATTAACTTTCATAGAGTGCGGAAATTTCATAAAACTTGTTCCAGGTGATACGTGTTCATTAGTAGGTAAGCCTTACAAGTGCGTGAAATAAATGTTTTGTATTCAACATTTTCATTACATTTGCAAGGTTTGTATTGAAATATTTTCTTTACCTTTACAATTTATGAGTACTTTATGAACGGACAAAGTTCAGCTAAAAATTGTGCAAAAAAGCAGATTTTTTTGAGGCTTATACTTTTTTTTTAATAATTTTTTTTTATTTCGATAAAAACCTAGAAATAGCGCACAAGATACCTTTGAGTTCAAAAGTTTTCAAGAAATAACTCTCTCTCTTAAAAACCTAGATTAACACATAGGATACTGGGAATACTTTAATCCTGGGAAAATGTGAAATTTCGTTGAATTGTCAAAAGTTTGTGTTTGACAACAGCACTAAGTTGTTTCATAAACTTGATGTTAGTAACGCTTTGTACAAGCTTTCGGCTATATATTAGCTTCTTCCCTTGCCTCGCAGATCGTAAATGCCGACCGAGGTAATAAAGGTAAACATCTACAATCTTTGCGTAATCAATAAGCAATGGTACGAGTATTAACGCATTTTTTGTGATTATACACTAAACTCTGTTTACCCTGTCAGGAGTAAGTAAAGACGTAATTCAAATGACTTATGTGCATATTTACAAATAAAGTGAAGTAAGGAAAGCTATGAGAAAATTCCATAATGTATGCCTTTGTGCTAGACAGTAGGCCTGAGTTTGCAGTTTTCCAACTCTTGAATAGAATATGTGAAGTGCGAATATGGTAGGGTGTTACGAGTAACCTAGGATTCTTCTGAATAAGTGGTAGGGTGACAAAGTAACCAGTAGGCGGTAAGTACATAAATATACCTATTTTTTGATGAATCTCTAAACTTATCTTAAGGTTCTTTCATAGATTATTCTTTACAAAATGTCAAATTATCAAAGGTTTTGATACTTTGACATTTTGTAAAGACTACATGGCTTTAAGTCCACCTATAACTTTTGTAATAAAGTTGAAAAAATTAAAAATAAATAAATATACCTTTTTTCTAATAAAAAACATTCTTCCTACTAGTAGGTAAGCAGGTAGGTATATTTTTTTTTAAACTTCGTTTGAAGTTTTCCTTAAATATTTTAATATTTTAAACCTTATTATAATCCATTAGTTTTTACTACCTTACTCTTATATTTTAAAGCCTTTAAAATCTAGCACTTTCCATACACCTAGATTACTCTCCCTACCCTGTTTAAATATTTATATCCCCATTGGAAAAACACTGCATCGCTTTTGCATACATCTAAAGGGCTTAACCTTAATTGATACCTACCCCCTGTAATTCTATCCGCAAACTCGAAATGGCGTGGCCAATAAAACTATCAAGTAGGTATTTATTCTATGACCTAAGTCTCAATCTACATATGCATGAGTAGCCGCCGAACTCTAGCTTGTTATTTATATATTTTACACGTCATTATATTTTGGTCTTTATTTTAAGTGGGTAGAGTTGGTTATTCGACGAGTGAAGCCTCTGGAGTCCATTTGACTAGTGCGCATTAGTAAAAGTTCTCGAGCGCTCAATGTGGGGTGGCCATGAGTCACGGTTGGGGAGAATTTTCCTGTCCGTCCATAACATGATGTCATGCAATGTCTGTTGCCAAAAGAGTAAATGTTCCGTCCGTTTTTCACGTCTTATCATTTCCGCTTCACATCAAGTTTTATTTGCATGCTGTTTTCCTTAAGTACCTTTCTGAACAAAGGAGTCAGTCTACCAGTTTCGATATGCTACTATTCTTACAAAGAAGTTTACTGGTATTCATTTGGTAACTAAAATTAAAAGCTTACTTTACAGTTGCAATTGCTATGATTATCATGTGTTTTATAACTCATTACTGATTTAAGAGATTTCAAAGATATCTAACGCGAATTCGATATACTTACACAGCTCATATGATATAAATCGCAAAATTTCGCCAACATTTTGTTTCAAATTGAAATTACCGAACGTTAGCAGAGATGTTTTTTTTTTAAGTATTCATTCAAATTTCGAGGATAAAACTAATTATTTGACATTTCAGTTTAAATTTTATGCCTTTTTTACAAATTGAAACATATAATCTATTTTACAAAATGTACTAAGCCAATTTCATATTTTTATGTAGGTATTTATATGTAATAAAAAAAGCAGTACACACAAAATTAACAAAACTTTTTATTAAACTTAAGTAATATTCACAAAATTAACAAGTCTAAAAAATTATGAAGTTTGTTTTTATACGCTACAACGAAGAATGCATTAGTTATGCATGTCAGGCACACTCGTGTTTACAATCCAAACTTCCACTAAATCCCACATTTCCCTTCCAAGCTGCACACCCTACTTCTCACTATCCGAAATAAAATATTTATAGAGCGGAGAGCACTTTTTCTCTTTGATTCAGTGGTTTTATTGGGCGGCTGTTTCGCGGTAATAAATGTGTTGGGGTGCCAGCGATAAATAAAATTAGTCGCGATGGATGATTCTTTTAAGTTGATTCGTCATAATGCTCATATCATTTTTATAGCGCGTTTAATCTTCTGATTAGATTTGTTCACCTCTGATTAAATAGCACTTACAAAATTAGGTATATTAAGATTCGGTGTAAATTAGATTATGAGGGTTTCGGTCAATCAATTAATTACTTCGCGATATTTTTTGTAATCGCCATCACTTTCTTTCCGTCAACCACCCACGCAATGAGCAGCTCTGATTACCATACCATTTTACCAGAATACCATTATCACGGATGTGTGCGACTCTCATCCACGTTCGACCTGCTATCTTTTTGATATTATTCCCATCATCATTTGGCCTACGGACGACTTGTCTTGCACTTACCATGACAAAATCTGTTAAAAACTAATTAAAGATTGCAAGCTATCTAACCGTGTTTTTTAGGGTAATTTTAAGGTAAATGTTATATATGACTATTGCAAATATTGAAATAGGTGCTAATTATGCACTATTTCAAAGTAAAAATGTAATTGCAATATTTCAAAGATTTGTTTTGTAGCACAAAAGCACAAAATATTATCTCCAAACCAAAAACCTCTTTAAAAATTACAAACGCCATTTTCAGAAGCAAATGTAGTTTTTTTTTACTGACATTTAAAATAGCGTTGTATGCCAGGTTGTAAAGACTTTACATAAGTAACGTGTAACTACTTATTGCTGCACCAACATATAATAATTTGCTGCACGTTGAAGTGTGGCGTGCCTTGTGTTGTGTTCGGTATAATCATGAAAATAATCGCTAATGTGCTTTTAAAGTTACACTGAAATTACTGTCATTATGCAAACTACCAGTTAATGAGGTCATTTTGAGTAGGTACAGTAAAAGTTTATAATTTAATTGTTGTTTATTGTAACATGCCTGTAACACTGGATAACTCGTTGCCGACCCTATGAAGACATGTTTTAAATCCTTTTCAACTGATTTAATGAAAAAAAGAAAAGATCAATTTGTTTGTGCTTTACCTTAGAACTCCGTCATTTATTAACCAATTAGAAACTTTTTTCTTTAAAAGCGTATTCTAGTGATTGGTACTATAGAATTTTTATTTAAATCGGTTCAGTAGTTTAATTTTTAAACCAAAATAACTGGGAAAATATGTCATCTGTGTAAACAATTGTAGCGTATTTATCTTTTCTGTGACTGTCACTGGGAATGAAGTCGGTTTTTTTTTATTTATAAACGAATCTCTCGTTCCTATATCTCTTAAAAAATAATTATTTGGCATTTCAGATTCTAACATTTGAGTATGTTATAAATTGACAGATATGTATTATTTAATGTGTAAAATGTATTTTTTCTTACAACATAAATAATATACACAAAATTACCAAGCCTAAAAAGTGTCATGAAGTTTGTTTTTATGTGCTATAATGAGATGCATGCACAAGAGGCAGTGACACTAAAGAAAGAAAGAAAGAAAAATGTTTATTTGGCACAAACAGGTTAATACAGGTTAATAAAACACAATATTTTGTACCAAAATGGTCCTCGCTCAGCATTTGCCGTGGTGTGAGCCACGACGCTGGTCTTCCGTGGGTACCATGCTTATACAAATTTAAAACAATAATGATAAATTATAAAACACAAGTGAAAATAAAAATGAAATTAAGTCGGTGGCGCTACAACACTAAACAATATAATATATATATATATATATTACAATTTTTAAATTTTAGTGTTTAGTAACACTGGTGTTTACAATATTTTAAACTCCCACTAAAGTACTATCAGAAGATCGTCGAGTTAGAGAGAAAATCATATTTCATTTAGCAATAAACTAATCGAGCATTTCGGTTGTATAGAAAACTGGCAAAAGTGGTTAAAGCCGACCCGGGGCAGGTGACAGGGTCAGACATGGAAAGCATTTTAACCCCCAACAACCCTGCGGTCGAAGCGACCCTGCCACGCCATAGTCGGCATTCCGATTTACGTGGTATTGTAAGCATTTATAGCAGTAAAGTTGTTTTTGCTTTAATTTTAGTAAGAACTGAATTATTATCTTGTTGTACTATTCCAGTACAATAAGATAATAATTTAGTTCTTAATGTAATGTTGTTTGAACGAATTTAAATCGGTGCAATATACAACAAAAATCTTTTAAACTCACCACGTCAGTATTGATCTGTAGGACTTATTAAGGTTTTATTTTAATGTAGAAATTTATATGAATAATTATTATATGAAATTGGAATAAAAGTCAATAATAATAATTTAAATTACAGAAAATTGCACCATTTGATATAATAAAACTAAAATCAGGGTTCACAGTTATATAATGTATTATAGTCAACTGCATACATTTTTCTTATTACGTGCAAAAACTTAAACTTGAAAATGATTTTTGGTTTATAAAAAGAAAGAAATGGCATAGTACACTTTTATCTTATTGCCACATTTTCATTTTTCTCACTTTTTATACTTGTCATTTAAATTACGTGTCATGAAATAGCTTAACTCAATAAAGTATCACGCGATTTTAAATTAATTAACTGTTCATCTAATATACAGTGTGTCTCAAGCAGCCAGCTAATAAGGCTGCTTTAAGTGCTGTTTCACATAGTAAATTAATCCCTGCCTGTAACCTCGCGTCAAGAGGTATACACCATGAGGAATACAGTGTACGCGCGTTAATGACTTGGTTAGGTCAATAATACACTTTAGATTTTGTGAAACAAGATACTCCGATTTACGTGTGTTTGTAATTACTTCTTACTTCCCTCGAGGATTTTTTCTGCAGTTTGGTCGGCATTATCTGGACCCATTTTGAATGAGGAGCTGGCGCCGGCCTTAGTTCTCTAACCAGCCCAACTCCTGCAAATTATTAACACGCTTCTGTCATGGGACAATGTTCTGGAAACCTTCTTCTTAAGTGTGCAACGTGACACTATCGCACTCGAGGAGAAGAGGTCCCGTGTAGTTAACTGTATAATGAAAAAAGTTTTAATCTTTTGGGTCTTGCGCTTATATGTTTTATGCTAAAAGTATTTTACGTAATTAAAGCAACAAGGCCAACGAGGATTGAATTTCTGTTCTTTTTTTAAAAAGGTATAGGTATCCTTTTCAAATGACAGTGTCAACTAAAAGTTTTGTTTGTTTAGAAATGCCTATAGACAAGTTTACAAATCTAAAAGATGTAGAAAGGTGGTCATAAATATGTATATTATTCAGAAAAAATCACTAACTACCTACTTATGAACGTATATTACCTACTTGCCGGTAATTAAAAAGAATTTTTCTCTCCCACGTTTAATTCAGTACTAGTCACGTTGTCACACACACACACAAATTGTAGCAACAACTCCAATGTGCTCTACCCTTAACAATATAAAGTCTCCATCGCAATATGTATTTAGTTTCCTTCCCGGATTATGGCTTGATTAATAATGATTTTAATACAGTGCAGTGGCGGGCCCTAAAATCTTTATAAATGACACCGTATTTTTAAAACGTCACTTCAGAGCCACTCCAATCTCAACCTTAAAACAATAGCTTTAAAATGCATTCTGAAATAATTCATGGAGAACCTAAAGGCTTATTGTAAATATGCTTGAATCTGGAATAGCGTTGCATTCGTTTACACATGTTTATAAGTCTTATTTTTATGGTTGTCTATACTCGGTAGTGGCTTAAAAAATGTACATTTTAAGCCAAATAAACACTCCAGTAGTTAATTTGTGGCTGTCAATTTGTTAGGATGTAAAGTGCATTCTTTATTTTTGAATGCGTTTTTATAGCGTTCACACAAGTATGTTTGGGTGTATGTTTGTTTTTAGAATTAGTCCGATGGAGCTGCGAATGGATGGTTGTTTTTCTAAAAGTGTTGGTATTTTTATTTCCTTAAAAAGTGAAGTACTCGTGTCCCGTGTTGGATTAACTCGAGTTTTACTAGGTGTTATATTTATAAAAACTACCTACATAAAATAGATAATATAAGTTTGCAATTTATCAAAAGGTATCCCTATCTATAAGAAGGAAAGGTACTCTTATCAAAACTTAAGATGAAAGCCTTTTAAAAATAGATACCTGAATTTTCCCCACTGATACATGACATTCTCAGAAACTGAATATAAAAACATCGACTTATCACACGAAACGCCTTTTAATCCATTTCTAGAAAAAATACGAGGAATCCTCGAGACTGCAAAGAGTAATAGATAAATACAAAGATAAACTCAGCATTCAAGTTTATTTTCTTGTCCGGTAAAGATACGGGTGTGCTACAAATATTTATTTGAAAGCAGCTCTTATTTATTTAGATCTAGCGACGGGAAATATCGACCAACACCGAAATGCAAGTAGTTTGTTTCTCTCATTTCACACTATCACCATCTTTCGCACCTGTTCTAATTATTTGGGCCCAGTATGTCTTCTGTTACCGATTTGCGCTTACGTAACGTAAATTATACTTATTGACGTGTAAAAGTGCCTGTGAAAGTCTAATTACTGAATAAACATTTGAATCTTAACCGTCGCGTAACCCCGTCATGGTTTTAAGCAGAAATATCATGAAAATATAGCACCACAAATCTATCCTGATTGCGTAATGATAATTTATTTAGCGATCATTGCAAACTCACCGACATTATTTATCATGGTACGTAGTGGGACATTAATATTTTCTACAAGTTTATTATTTTTGACAAAAAAAGATCTTGGAAATGAAGCCGTGAATCTTTTTTCCCGTCGCGTGATAGCGTTATTTCGCGAGAATGGATCCCGCTGGCTCAATACGTAGCAACTTATTAGTTAATCTATGGCTCAACTTACATTCTCATTACAACATAATTTGCAAACAATTCTGCAACTTTCTATTAGTATAGACCTTTTCATCTAGCCGTGCCCTTATTTATTTATTTTTTGTCAAAACGGTTTTAAGTAATGGCACCGTGAATCTATTTCCCGCCGCGTGATGTTGACACGTATTTCGCGGGAATCGATCCCACTGCCGCTATTTACAACATTAATTCAAGTTAATTTGTTGTCAAATCTGTGATTAGTTCGTCTCGAACGTGCCGACCGCATCTTCTGTGTTGTTTTTTGTCAAAAAGATCTTATCAAAAATACCAGCGAATCTATTTGCAATCGCTTGATGGCAGCACTTATTTCGCGGGAACCGATCCCGCTGCCGCAACTTACATCCTCATTATAAATTAATTTGTAAACAATTCCGCAGCTTAGTTTTAACAGAGACCTTTTCATCTAGTTGTGACCTTATATATTTTTTTATTTTTTTTTTTTTGTCAAAAAGGTCTTAAAATAAAGCACCGTGAATCTATTTCCCGTCGCGTGATGGTGGCACTTATTTTGCGGGAATCGATCCTACTGCCGCGATTTACGGCGGCATTAATTCAAGTTAATTTGTCGCCAACTCCACGATTGGTTCGTTACTGTAAATTATGAAACAGTTCGCCGATATTGCTATAGTTTGGCGGCATTCGGGACTTCTCCACTGATATTTAATATAAGCTGGGAATTATGATTCAATGTACCTTATCGTGCTTGGTAAAAATTTTACTTGGCTGGGACAAAGTACTTACTTCTTTGGTTCGGCAACGTTTAATCAACCGAAGCTTTCAGTTAGTATGCTGGGAGAACTTTAGGTATACGATTACATAACAAAAACGTTTTATTCGGTTGTGGTACCTATACAAAATAAAAAAAGAGGTAGGTGGTGAAAGAGTACCGGGTCGTTTCGTTTCGTAATGCGCATGATCGAAGTGGTTGGCACTAGAGATGGGCGCGGGTAAATACCCGACGGGTATTTTCCCGGGAAAATACCCAAAACGGGTAAATACCCGGGAAAATACCCAAATCGGGTATTTATTCGGGTAAAAACGTTTAATTATGGTTTACAAATGCGATACATCCATACATACATACTGATCACGTTGTTATGCCTTAGATCCTTAGACGATTAGGCCTAGAGGGATGATATGGCACTACCTGATTAAAAATTTAAAATAAACTAAATAATGTTGTTATAAATAATCATATATTTGAGTACAAAGAAAATACAATTATAAATATTGATTTAACAACTTATTTTAATATTATAAAATATTAATTGTCACTGTCGCTGTCTTCTTCGGAATTATGACAATCTATGTCCAAAAACTCTATTGGTTCCGGTCCTCTTGATGTTGACGGTTGTTCTGATATAGGGGTAGGACTACTCAGTTCGCTGCCTCCCCTGGGACTAGATCTCACTTCTTCGTCTTCTTCGTCCGAGATTATTTCATTTTTATGTTTTAAATTCCAATTATATGAAATATACGTCAATTTTGCTGCCCTTTCTGTGGTTAATCTGTTTCTTTTCAAGCTATGAATGTTACCGTGAGCGCTAAATGAGCGCTCGGTTGCCGCAGAAGTACACGGAGCTGTTAGTAGACGCACAGCTACTTTACTCAGGGGTCTCGATTTGCATATTCCCTTCCACCAGATATCGGCATCAATATTATCTAAATTGCTCCATACAAAGGATTTAGCCCAAAAACCTTCCTTAGCCCTATAATTAGCTACATCTGGCATAACTTCCAAGTTCATTTGGCAGCCGATTTTATGAATTAAGTCTATAGCTTCGATCTCTTCTTCTTCTTCAAGCTCTATCCCTTGTGTTTTAGGGTCCAGCATGTATGCAGCTAAATGTATGGGTTTGATGCACATCTTTTTTCGAATTTCAACTGCTCTCATAATATCCTCCTTGACATTATCATCGACCAGAGTGGTAAGATTGGGCAATTCAAATACAAGTTTTGACTTTATATCTTTAAAAGACATGTACACGTCATTAATGTGTGATTTATTGCCTTCTAATTTGAAAATTTGTTCTGTTATTGGACCTAATATAACTGTGCATTCTTCAACCATGTTCCAAAATGTTCTTCAAGCAAGTTCGCTTTTGTATCTCTGGACATCATGAAGGCTTCCTCATGGACTGCAAGACACTGGAGTGCGGCTTTGTTATTTAAAAGACTCTTCAAGGAAAAGTAATAACTACCCCATCGCGTTTTGCACGGTAGTTTTAGTTTCTCGTCCAACCCTTTATCCTTTTGTATCTGCGCAAGCAAGGCGTTCAGAATTTGGCTTCTTTTTACTGCCTTTATCGTTGCTACAGCAATTGAAATGAAAGCTTGAATAGCGTCTGGTTTAATGAGATCGTGACACAGTAAGTTTAATGTGTGTGCTGCGCAACTCATCGCCATTAAATGTGGATGTGAACTCTTCACTAGATCAAATGCCTTTTGAACATTTTTGGCATTATCACCGATCAGCGTGACAAACTTGTCGCTGCCATAGATTTTCATGACGTTTTCAATTTCTTCGCGAAGATATTCACTTGTATGTCTATGGCTTCCTGTGTGCAGGCTTTTCACAAAAAAAGGTTCTGGTTTCGATATAATGAAATTAATGACTCCTTCATTACGGACATTACTCCAACCATCGCATTGAAGATGAAGATAGT
Organism: Acrobasis suavella; assembly: GCA_943193695.1. Taxonomy (NCBI): domain Eukaryota; kingdom Metazoa; phylum Arthropoda; class Insecta; order Lepidoptera; family Pyralidae; genus Acrobasis; species Acrobasis suavella. The sequence goes on along the minus strand of OW971934.1, from coordinate 6,322,483 downwards.
TAGCAGATTTTAACTCTTGAGAGATTTCCATTTCCATTTCTTTGTAAATAGCCTCCAAATGAGTTGTAGAAACTGCTTTTCTTGATGGTAAACAAAATAAAGGCTGTAATTCTTCGAAAAAATTCTTCCATAACGGATGTTCCACCATCGATAGAGGAGCGCCGGTTACAAATATTGCCTTTGAAAGTAATTTAGTCAGATTTTGTACTTTTTCATCTGTAAACTCTGATACTCTTGGTACTGCTTCGTTGCCATCAGATTGTGTCTCTGTTATGTTCATTGCTGTAACCTCAGTATTTAAAGGTTGCAAAATCGGCAGCGGAGGGGAATTTTCCTTGTCCATTAATCCTTTTCTGATAACCAAAAGGCATTTAACACATTTTTGGAGATGTGCTTTCATTTTGTTGACGTTTCCAAAAGTATACACCTTACTACAAAAGTTGCATGTTGCTGATTTGTTAGGCAAGCAATGAAAATGTTTCCATACTTTGTCATTCTTCTTTCTTGGCATTTTGACCTGAAACAATGGAAGATCAGATCACATTTTTTTTTCAGTGCCAGAAAACTTGCTTACTAAAGGGGACTTTGGATTACAAACCAATATTGCTATGAAATGTATATTATTACTGTATTACATACAATAACAAGCGTATTTTTTTTTACAAAGATATTCTAGTTTTTTCAAAAACAAAGTTTTATAACAACAAATTTACGTAAAGTAGCATACTTGCAATAATATAATAATAAACGATGAAAAAAGTAGAAGATGACTTATGTGCAATATAATTTCTTTGTTTTTTAGTTTACCTGAGCAGTCTTTTGTTTGGAAATTTTATAATGGAATTCCGGTTGTAAAGTACCAACGCTTCCGGTGGTACGACCTAACTAAACTAACACGACATTCTCTTTTTGGAAAAAATATTTTGTACATTTAGTTAATGTTTGGTATGTATGAAGCTTGGTATGTATTTTTTCAATTGCAGACGAAAACAATACTAAATCCTCCACGGATGGCTGCTAGTTGTATTTGTGACATAAGGAGAGATGGGATGATATAATACATACTACATATAAACTAATCTCGGTTATTTGTAGGCAAAGTCATAAAGATAGCGTGTGTTAACTTCGCAAATTTCATAAAATGTAGTATGTTCAAATTATCGGAACGATATAAAAACCCGTTCTTATGCATGTGGCATTTATTTATATTACACTAAACTTATGTTTACAAATTATTATCACTTTCTTCACATCGCTATGAAGATAAACCTGTGTGTGATTTTTCTATGTTCATCTCATTAGCCAACATTGTTGTATATCTGAGTATGGTAAATTTTGATAAACTGTCTCAGAAACTACGATATTGCTCCTAAAGCTATTAATTACGATCTAAAATCGTATTCATACATAAAATGTAGAATATACAATGATAAATAAGGAGAATCGTTTTTTGGTACAAGTATAAATAAAAACTGTAAAATATACGTACTTACCTCAAGTTTACCAAGTCCAATCCAAATAGGCACAATATCGGAGTCCGTCACCAAATAAGAAAATTCGTTGTTCCAGGGATACTCATTAGCCAAATCACAGGGCAAATAACAAAGTCCAATAGAAAGCCAAGTCGTCAAAAAATTCACAAAACACAGTAAAACACCCGAGCGCATGACATGAAAGACAAGGAACGAATGAGCACACAGAGACAAAGTTTACGTGAATACAAAGCCACTCATTCGTGCATGACTCATTTTTTAATAATGAAAGCTTCTTTTGTTTAATTTATGTAGTTTACTCGCTCGCACACTGTATTATTAAAAAAGGATCTTAGAATTGCAACTCTCTGTTATTTATAATAAGAACTCAAAAGATATTTTATAAGATTGCTTCTTTTTAGTCCAACATTGGCCACTTACAGTAACAGAAACAAAAATAACCGTAATTTGAATATATTTTTATAATAAACGTTGTTACGCGAAAAAAATACTCATCAGGTATATTTAACGGAAATTTTCTCTTTTTGCAAGGGACCTTCTGTTACATTTTATGTAGAGTAGTCTCGCTCTCACCCTATATTATTTACGAAAAAATATCTAAAAAACGCAACTTTTGTCTTTGTAATGAAAACTACAAAGAAACTTTTAGTTTGTTGGAAACGGTTACGTGTTTTTAGATCGAGTTGACTATTTACACTTACGTGATACAACAACAATTTATTTCAAACGACATTTTTTTTAATAATCGTTTTTACCCGGATAAATACCCGTCGGGTAGATTCAACGGGTATTTTCCCGGGTATTTACCCGAAACGGGTAAATACCCGGGTAGAATCCCATCTCTAGTTGGCACAGCACACATTGAGAAAGCCCTATTCCCAACAGTGGGATATGGAAGGCTGCCGATAATAATAATGATGGTACCTATACAGAGAAAAATATTGCTAAGTGCCTCTTTTTCTCGATAACATTGTATTAAAATTTATTCATACATATTAGTAGTTGCCTCGATACAAATTCTCCTACCTACCGACTGCGCCAAAATTAGACACAAGAAGAATAATAAACGAATACTTTAGCTGCAGCTTACGCCTGCCATCTAACATATTTTACTATTTTACCCAAACCCTGGGCTTCAGTGACACGGCGGCTTTCCACCTAAAACAAACGATATTAAATTGATAAGCTGCCGTGTAAGTCTCCGAAAGAAGCCAAGAGATCCCGACCGCTTCCAGAAATAACCTATTTGTTTTCGACAAAGGAAAATTTACTCTATTTTTCAGGGAACACCGTCAATTTTTCAGTGAGATCCTAATATTTTAAGACGCGCTACAGTTTGATTTTTCTCGAGTTTCGTGCCACAATGGCGCACAAAGGTGTGCTCTTGAAATTGCAACAAGAAACAGTATGCATTGGAATAATAAATCATAGGAAATATTCGTAGAACGAGTTGTTTAAATGTAAATATTTGTCAGTTCTAGAGGTGCCATTTTCATTTATGACTTCGGATGACTCGTTCAGGTAAGACAAAAATGTTTGACATATTATTTCTATACTTCTTTCTCTTTAAAATGTAGATGTAGGTCGTAAAAGACAAGCCTGTTCTTGGGGCATTTCAAAGTCTCCAACTGAAATCTCTCGATATTTTTTAAATCTTTCTAGGATAGATCCTCGGTCTTTATCTAAATAATATATGTATTTATCGTAAAATATAATATAGTTAAGTTAGTGTTCTAAAACACAAGTTTATAAACTTACTGTGTGGCTCTTTCAATTTACTTAATCTATATGATATGTCCCAAAACACATATTTTTGAAGCGAATATTCCAAAGTTTAAAGTAAATGCTCTTAAGATATCTGATTCGCTGGAAAACCGAAATCCAGCGAGCTAAAACTATGATATCGAGTCGAAATCAAAACTTGTTCTTATCAGGAACTCAGCAAACTGACGTAAGCAAAGTCAATGTTTCGTGGGTTTGAGCGCTAAAAGGGCTTCCTAGCTTCTATTGGCAATAGTCTTCTCTTAACTAGAAACTAGGAAAGTTAAGCTCGATTGATGTGAGGGTGAAATATTAGCTTGTTACCCAAATATCACCATCGTTATTTCCATGGACTGCTGTCATTGGACCATCAGTTGACAGGTTATTTTTTTAAACGACCACCGGGGCTTAATGGAGAACGCACTAGTCCGCCAATCCGGAGGTTCTGGGTTCGATACCCAGCCAGGGCAAGTTGGAAAAAGGCCTTTTTCGAATTGCACTGGGGTCTGTGGTGTTTATGAATTTACTATAGAATATAATGTCGTTGAGTTAGTATCCATAATACAAGTTTAAACTTACTTTTGGGCTAATTCAAACATTGTGAAAAAAAATTGCCTCGTCACATGTATCATTAAAACCGTAGCTTATTGTACCTGCCGACACTGTGCTGCCATCTGTTGTCCCATATTTTTGAAACCCCTCATTGGTTGACCCAAATTAACTCTACTCTCATGAACTTCACAACCTACATAAAATCATTGAAACATTCCCCAGGCAAATAACTCAAAGCTCCTATTTCAATTTGCGGTCTAGACGAGTTTAGTATTCGGCCGGGGTTCGTAAAAAGTGGCAATCGGTCAGCGGGCGGTATGCCGGGGCGGAGCCCCGTCTTGAAATATTAATACGCATATTATTCGCTCGATTTTTAAAACCTTTATTTAAATTCGAAGAACCGATGGCCATTGGGGCAGAAAGGTTCTCGAATGGCGGCCACGTACCAGCAAGCGCAGCGTGGGACACCCACCTGCTAGATGGTCAGATGACTTGAGCAACGTTGCAGGAAAGCGCTGAATGCAGGCCGCTTCCTATCGGTCGTTTTGGAAATCCTTGGGGAAGGCCCATGTCCAGCTGTGGACTTCTTGTGGGTGATATGATGATGATGATTTAAATTGTTTACACAATTAAATAGGTATACTAGGCAATATATGATATAATTAGTATTTTTCATTCCTGCTCTGAAGCACGGAGGAGCTCGAGAAAATGTTGTGCCACTTGTGGTCACCCATCCAAATGTGGACTACGCGAAATTGCTGGCAACGCGTGCTCTTAAGGCGGCCTTTCCCGGCCGCTCTGTCGTTAACGCGAGCATAGAAATAAAAAGCTTGTTGTTTCATCCAGGACAATGCTAGAAAAAGAGGCAAAGCAAAAATGGAGAGAAAGCGCCTGAAGGCTTGGTTTACATTATACGTATACTGAATTTGTTATTCCCAAAATTTAATTTTTCATTTCGGTAGAAACCTAGAAACAGCGCACAAGATATCTGTTATTTTAAAAGTTTTCAAGAACAGTTACAACGCCATAATCACGAACGAGCGTTTGTATGAAAAGTAAGACGGGAAGGCTGCTCTTAATCCGCACACTCCTGGTTTTGCAGGCATCTTCTTCTCTTCTTCTCCTCATCTTACCATCAGGTCAGGGTATGCCTATAAGACATATCATAAATTTATAGGTGTTTTCACCCTAAATGTGGCCTTTGAGTCTTGCAGCCTAGGGTGTGTCTACCCCCTTAGGGATAAAAACAAGACTCTCAAAAGAAAGAAGGAATCCTAGAAATATAACAGTTGTAAACAACAACCTATTATTGCGGAAGCCTTAAGTATTAAAACGTATTTAGGCGTTAGTAGGCTAGGGTTGTTAATAGCTTGATTTGATTTATAATCTGTTTTTTTTTTAATCTTCTAGGTATAATAATTTTCATCATGCTCATTTTTTTAAATAAATTTTTAACTCAGCTATCTGAAATTAATTTTATACTTAATACTTTTTTATTGTACATAATATTTACTTATCATAATTTTTGTATATTTAAGATTAAGTACATTTAGTTTATACATATTTAAAGTTTTATTTACAAAACTAAATGTACCTACTCATTAATAAAACATGACCAAAAAATCCAAATTACTCTTTTTTAGTACAGTTAAAACCACAAAAGGAAACTTACTAAACAACCAACAGACAAAAACTACATAATCAAATATTGTTAAATATAAAAAGTCATACAATCAATAATTTTAGTGTGACAATAGCCCAGAGACTTTCTCGACATCTATGTGGGCGTTGGTTATTTGTTGGTTATCATATCAATATTCAACAGCGGTTAGGGTGGCCTTTTGTAACTTTTAAAACTTTTTGTCTCTTGTAATATTTTACGATGAATGTTGTGTCGCTAAGTAAAAACCGGTAGCATTTTTGTATTTTTTATGTAAGGTAAGTGGTTTGTTTGTTTTTTAAGTTGTGTTTGTATGTATATTGTTTCTGTTCTTAAAATATATTGTTTAAGCATTAGACAATACACGCACAACTTAGTTATACTACACTACATCCACTTAAAAAATAAGTATAATTCACTGCAATTTTCTTTTATATAGATTATTTTAATTTATCTATGTGGTCACACTATCGACAGTCTAATAATTCTATAAAGAGTATTAAAAATTAAGATTTTTAACCGACTTAAAAAAAGAGGAGTTATCAATTCTATCCGTATATTTAACATTATTATTTTTGTAGGAGTGTTTGATATAATACGTTATGTATTGATAATTTGAGATACAGTTAGCGTTGACACAAATTTAATACAGTTGGTACGTACTTACGGGACTTCTCATAAAGTCAATCCCAACTTCTTTAAATGTCTAAGTTTATACAAATATAAGTAGCGATTTGTTACATAAACAACAAAGCACGAGTACCTAACTACTTACAGCATATTGCTATTGCTATTACCCACTAACGTATAACTCTAGTGCCAACCCTAAGGCACCAATAGCCGGGATAGTATTTATTTACGCCGCTATTACAGGGTTAAGTATAGGCTTCGAGAAATTTACGAAGCCACGTGGGTGGTAACCTATTTATTTTCAAAATTGAAAAATCGGCGCAATTTTCCATGATTCTTTTAACGAAGTTTAGAAATCTTTAGATATTTTTTGATGAATCGCTTTTATTAATTGTTATTATTGCCGCTTTGGTTTAAAACTTGCGCTGCAGGGATCTTTATGACAAAATCAAAAAATCCTACATAATTTTGTGTATTTATATTACATACGTATTTTACGACCCATGAAAATTGTAAAATCGCTGTTAGTTTTAACAATAGTAACCAGTCATTTGTCCGATGCATCAAAAGGCTAACTTTATGAAAAGTGATGTAGGAACCGAATGTCCAAGAAATGATTGCCATCGTCTATTAGTAACACAAATATTTAAATGTACACCTACATAAATATTTCCATTTAAAAAATTATAATTATAATTTCAAAAAAGTAAAGCCGCCTCCACTCTTCGTCACAACACATTTCCATACAAATCCTAGAGCATACCTTGCGTGTGGTGTGAACATTGGTTTAAGTACCATTTTCTGGTTAATGCATACGATTTTTTATGAGGAGTAGGTGAATACATCAAGCTGTCCCGGGGACAGGGGTCTTGTTCTTGGGGCTGCCATTACCCACTAGTATGTATGTACCTAGGATTGATTACAGTAATCTTGTACATTTTTATGATATTGCAAATTGAACTCGAATATAGGATATTTTATTATTCAGTGAGCAAATCGTTACGGCCATTATCATTATTACGTGCTTATGGCACGGCCACCTTTTGTAAGTTCTTACTTGTTTCTTTTTTAAATTATCTTAAAGCTCTAGTCTAGTCCTTTAGAGGCCATATTTATTTTAGCACTTCTTTATTCCTAATACTGGTTAGTATGCAATCAAAGGCTGGTTCAGGTCATTTGATTGCTTCTGGCCACAAATCTATCCGAGTCCACTGGTTTTATAGCCGATTGAGGGGCAGGCTGCGCCTAAAGACGCTAACCACAGTCCGCAAATAAAGCCGCACTATGACTCTCCACTTTGAACATTTCACATATTGTCCATGAACATGAGCATTTATAGAACCAAACTACACAAATTTCATATTATATAGTCCATTCGAATCAATTTGCAAAACAATTTAAAGCAACAACTGAACCACTTGACTTCCCACCAAAAACTTCCAGTCATTTGTTTCTGTCATGTATAACTTCTACTGTCTTTCGATTTCACTAATACGTCCCAAAGTATTAGCTAGTAGACTTTTTACAAAGCACGAAATCTTTTAGATTAAATAAATTAAACTTTATTTTACTTTAATATTATCCAAAAATCATTCCTAAATGAAACCCTTTGGCCTTTTATGTCTTTTAAATTTTAGGCCATTTGCGAGTCGAGCATCGAACCCCAATGCTTCGAATGCTTTTACGTCCTCGAACCGCCCAAATGACACTCGGTGGGCCCTGATTCGGCTATTTGGAGCTGAATAGGAATTGATGATGGGTCGCTGCCGACCACCTGAGATTGAACGCCCTTTTATTTCCTATTTTAGACTTTACGAGATTTTCTTTTCCCTTTTTTACGAGTACTAACATAGGTAAATACATTAATGTTTTGTTTTGATTATTTCCAAAGAGCTATATGTTTTCATTCAGGCGATTAGTGTTTATTATAAACTAAGAAAAGTAAGTATACCTATGTAATCACTGATCATAAACAAATCTCCATATTGATCAGCATTTCCTAGAAAAATTGTATGTATTAAAAATTCGGTGACAAAATAAAGATAAAAACATGTTTCATGTCAATTCGAGAAAAGTAAAATCATTTGTTTTAAATGACTGTACATTAAACAGTTGATTTAAGTGTGCAAGCTTCGACACGCAATAGTTCAGTTGGAAGAGCAAAGTAGAGAGTATATAAACCTATGGTCATTGGTTCGAGTCCTGATCGCGTGATATTTTTTCACCATTTCTTATTTCATTGTTTAGTTTTAGTACTCGATTATTTATTAACCTAACTGTAACCCCAGTTTTTATCTTAGCGCGTCCCTGATTGCGTCCCTGGCTGTGCTGCTTCCGAACCCGGGATGAGCTTTCAGGCTTATCTTCTCTCTTCTCCAAGGATCATAATTATACATACCAATGGTCACCAAAGAACCGAAAAAATATGTGGTTTTACGATATGGCAAAACAACATCAACAGATGGGCACGAAGTGCTCATATTCTACCTCTTCCTTTTTTAGCGAGGTGAAATTCCATCTCATACCGTTCCGCTGCGGAGATAGTGGAGTTATTTGAGACTTGGACCCTACTTCAGTCTATTGTTGTGAGCTCACCAAAAACACCTCGATGTCTCTTCATGCCAATACCGAAAAGGTGAGAGCCGGAAGATTCTACCCATACCTAGGCAGGAAACTCGGCACAACCTAACTGCCCCAGTCTACATTCATAAACTTCAAGGACACGATAATCGCACGTTTATAGCACATATAATAGCACAGTAGCGCGCTGTCCCAAAATGATTAATGAAACAGAGGCGCGGGTTGGAATCCCGAAGTTTAGAGTTGGACAACTTAAGCCGCGAGGTCGTCGCAAGATTTATTTCATGCAGGCAGAAGACGCGTGCTAAGTTTTGGTCACTGTTTCAAGTCATTAGGAGTACATAAAGTTAGATATAGTTTGGAATGGACTACAAATGACTTTACTCGGGAATCCATGATAACGATCGCTTGAATGGCTGAAGTACAAAAAGTTTGTAGCTCATACGCGGAACTGAAATTTCAAAAGATGTTCTAGGGTCCAGCGCAAATCATAGTTTTATACATTATATGGTTTTAGAGTTTCACAGTCACAATTACTGTCATTATTATTATGTTGGTACGCTTTTCAGCCACGGGCCCATGGGGACCCGGTCCTTTGAGGCGTTCATGGGGCCAAAGCCATCATGAAGTGGCCTTTTAGTACCTTTTTATGTAAAAAGTGAGATGGCTGTATCTATGGAGGTCTGTCCTATAATGTACCATTAAGATGCACTAACGGACAGTCCTCCATAGCTGCCGAACTATTGCCAGTTTAGGCTTACTATTGTCTCGATGAAAACAGCTAACTCTCTGAACACGGTTAAGAATTTCATTATCGGAGGCAGTATTTGTTGTCTTTGTAGTTATGACACTGACAGCCACAAATGACAGAATCCGAATTCAAATCTAAAATCTTACGTTAGCTGTTTTGTTAAACGTGACACATTGACAATCCAGCTTAACGATTTTCAGCTGTTTCACAAAACCGAGATGTTTTGCCAAATAGCTAGAGATTTTTCATACAGCGGATTATACAATCCAACTGCGACATGTACATAATATCACGCCTGTTTCCCACAAGGGTAGACAAAGACTATGGAGCTCCACTTGTTACGATCCTGACAGACCTCTTTCGCTTTATCTACGGTACTCTCATTACTCTCTTCATGCATGCCTACCATTTACGGGTACTTCTGTCCTCTCCTTTCGATTTTTTTTTTGGTTGGATCTCACTTGTCATCACGGAGCAGCACTTTTCTATGCTACTATTCTTTTATGTCGCTCAGAACGAGAGAAAGCGACGAGAGAAAGGAACGCTATAGCACCGGCCGTGCTATAGCGTTCCGTCGTTCTCTCTCGTTCTGGCAAATGATGGTTCTAAACGACAGAAAAGGATAGCAGCATAGGAAAGTGCTGCTCCGTGCTGACAAGTGAGATCCAAAGCTTACGGGACTTACCTCGACTAATATAATTTTTAAACCCTGACAAAAAAAGAAGGTATAAGTTTGACGCAAACGTTTGTCTGTCTGAGTCATCGTAGCGCTCTAACGGATGGAACGATGTCAATGTTTTCTTCACGTGAGAGCAACTTCCTTTGTGGTAGTTCTTGCCATGTTTGATGAAAATCGGTTCAGTCGTTCAAATTTATTAGGTATTAACGTTTGAAAACTTGGGGTTGTAATCTACCTGAAAATAATAGATGGCGCTACGGATTAGAATATTATGTAGTTACCACTTATCACTAGATGGTGTCGTCGGGGGCTTTTAATTTGCTTGCAAACCGAATTGTTAGCCATATATTGTTATGAACTGCGTTGGCTGTTTGGATGTCGGTAACTTCAGTACTACTCAGTTTTTTTTTTTTAATTTTACACACTCTTTGTTCGACCAAAAAGTTTAAGAAAACTTTTTAGACGTAAGTCGCCCAAACAATAATTTATCCCTTGTCACTTTATAAGCCTTTTTCTAGCAACGGATGATAATGATGATAGCTTTATCCATCAATGATCTTCCATAACAGCCATCTTAGCAACCGACTATTAGTTACGCTAGCATATCCAAGTGTAAATACAATTCTGCCATTCTGCCAATGAAGATACCTATAACTTAATCCCCGAACACACTAACTAGACCAAACTCACCTACAAAGCTAAGCAGTGTCTCTGTTAAGTCGCCTTTACTCTATACTACTGAACTTATATGGTATATATATATATAAGTTTCTCAGTTGAACGCCTCGGTGAACCCTCGTATAGCTTTAGTAAATCATGGATAAACTTGATGTATTTATCAGGATTCAGAATGATTTATTAACTCGATGAAGCCTACGTGCTATAATGGACAGGCTTTATACTCGTAAATAAGGTCGTCGGAGATCTAGATTGGATTCCTTGTTGGATCTTTTTTCTATTTTATAGTAAACGAAACTTCCATTACACACCGTAGAAGGCGTACCCGTAAAAAATCGAACCACGGGCTGTACTAGATCACACTAGTATAATGAAGTTAAAATAACAGCCAAAAAAACCAAAGGAGAAAAAATTGAAGCTGCACACTTTTTTATGGAAATGGCGTATTTTTTTTGTGTTTATATATATATATATCAATCAGTGTAATCTGTCCCTATATATTTATTTATTTATTTATTATTATATATATATATATATATATATAAACACTATATATATATATATATATATATATATATATATATATATATATATATATATAAACACTATATATATATACAATGTCCTTTTTAATTAAGTACAAATATTTTAAGAGGTGATTCAGTCCATCATTTTGAACAACTTTTCCCAATAAATGTTTATCGGAATATGCATTTTTTTTTGCAATTTTCATACTAACTACATCACGTGACTACTTCGATTTGTATGAGAACCTAAAATTTTTTTTCGTATTTCTGTATACATTTATTGGGAAAAGTTGATCAAAATGATGGACTGAATCGCCCCTTAAAATATTTGTACTTAATTAAAAAGGACATTGTATATATATATATATAGTATTTATTTGTATATACTTCTTTACATCGTTTTTTTTTTAAGTGCTTTACTTTGTCTTGCAAGTATAACCCAAGGTTGACTGATAGACAACGGTTTTAGCGTTAAGTTCGCCTATTGTTCTGTACAATTTGTATTTGATGAACAATAAAGATTAAATAAATACTCAAAGTTATTATAACTGTGAGTATTAATTAACTACTCACATGTATCTAGTTAATTCACAGAAACAGCTCACATAAATATAAACTTCTGCAATAATATTGTCTTTTAAATGTAGAAAAAAATTGCGCCTTTTTTGGACAAATAACAATGACGCCTGAACGTGTAAAAGCATTAACGCACATCTTTTCACAGCGGAGACCATCATGTCCCGCGCGCAACTCAAGTACCTAGCTCCAAATATACATAATTGAAATTACTTACAAAGTTACTTTAGACACTTCACAATGGGGGAGTGTGTTATCAACATCCTTGTACCAGCACTCTTTAGCAGTGAAATGCGTATAAAGACCTGATTTAAACAAATTAAGCCCGGGGCGCAGTCGGCGGGATTTGAAAGGCACGAGACGACTTCGATACGACATCAAAGATTTTTAAACTGATACGGGAATTTGATTTATCTGTGACTAGAGAATTAATCGAGGCTGTAACGCAGGATGCCATTTTTGGCAAAAATGTCAACGCAAAAATGGTCACATTTAATAACTACATTTTAGTAAATATATCAGTTTCTTAAACAGTCACTTCCGCATAATGACATTTTCTTAAAAGTAAATTTCGCATAACGTCACTTTGCAGCATGATCTGTAAATATCACAAAAATAATTTTGGGTTGGTCGTGCAATGTAAAATATACAATCGCCTAAGTATGCTCCTTCATGAGAAATTGGCCAAGTTACCGGGTGTCGGGGTAATTTTGTCGGCACCACTTACCGCTTGTTGCTTTCTGTTTAAGATTATAAACAGAAGGATTGAGGCTGTCGGCCCGTCATAGTTTATAAGTTTTATAGGAAGGCCGGACATATGCTACTTGAAAAGCTTTAAATAAATAAACTAGTGGTTCTGTGAGAACAGTAGACCTCGCAGTCGCGAGCCCTTACAACCACAAAATAACCATATTTTACCGTTTCCGTGGCTTAGCAAAGCCATTTAAAAGTTTTAAAACTAACCTACTAATGCTGGAAATAAAGTAGAAAGAAGTGAAGTGAGAGAGGGAGTGAAATTAAATAACGTTCCCCAAGGAACATTTTCGACGTTCCTATACAAACTCAAATTACTAATATAAAAATACCGGAGCGGCAGCACACTTTTGTATCAAAGTGCAATTTTTTTTTTTGCTTTTTGACTTTTATATAGTGATCTAGTCTAGCCCGTGTTTTGGATTTATTCCCTTCCACGTTGTATGTTCCTTGGGGAAAGTAGTTCGATTTCACTCCCTCTCCCACTTCACGTACTTCAACTTCTTTAATTCAATATAGATTTAACTTTTGTACAACATATAGTAGTGACGTGCACTAATATTTTAATAGGGAAGGCCTTAATGATCAGTACCTTCCTAGGTACCTTTCTAAATTAGGTAGGATTACCTAAATTACAAGAACGGCTCCATATCGAAGAAAATATATTCATTTCAGTCTTACACTTTGCCGTCATTATTAGGGTGACTCAGGGTAGACAAATTTCTATTTGTCTCTATGGAGTGCACGCTACTGACATAGTCTGTGGGTTTGATCAATATGGGAGTGAAGTTTATTACTGTGTAATCTACTCATGAAGCCCTATCATTTGATACCGCACATGGTATGTTTATATATATAAAAAAAAAACTCTGTATCGCCGACATCACAGTTTCTACCCACCATTTTCTTACTTGTCATCCCATAGATTTGTATTTACGACATCATACTCAATGCACTAATCCTTACTAATATTATAAATGTAAAAGCGTGGATGTTTGTTACGCTTTCACGCAAAAACTACTTGACGAATAATCATGAAATTTTGTACACATATTCTGGGAGGTACTAGAAGTAACATGGGGTACTTTTTATTAAAACATAAAAATATTAAAAAAAAATTGTCAACAAATATCAACATTTTCCAATTAAAATCCGCTTAGACATATTTTCGACTTCCACGCGGACGAAGTCGCGGGTTAAAGCTAGTACAAAATATACGGAAAATCGATTTTTAGACAACTTTTGGGCGAATTCCCGACTATAAACACATTCAAGTTTATCGTATAAAAAAAGTTGTCAGACATAAAAGTTGCGTCTTAATAAGAATAACAAAGTTCTAATGCCATTCTTGATTATTTTTAAATAGCTGAGATATGAGCTTTTTTAAGTTTTGAACCCCCTGCATACATCCGCCATTTTTAAATATTTCGAAAAACTGTTTATGTACTACTATAGTTTTAATTTAACTGGAATTTTATTTTTTCTGCAAATAAATATATTCTTGTAGTGTATACAATATGTAACAAAAACCCTGTCCGATCCTTGTAGGAGCAAATCAGACCGTCAATATGAACAACTTTTCCTATGGGACCAATGCTTTAAACTCGAAGAAAAAATCGTCATTTTCATACAAATTGCCAGACCGGCAATTTGTATGAAAATGACGGATCGATTTTTTCGAGTTTCAAACATTTTGACGGTCTGATTTGCTCCTAGAAGGATCGGACAGGGGTTTTGTTACATATTGCATAAAAATTTAATTGATTTTTAAAGAAAAGCTACCGCTTAAACCATTCAGTAATAAAAACAATGTACGCATAATTCTGTGGCTTGTTTATTTATGGTCGGATTATTTTCTGGGACGAATTATGAAATAAATCAATTGTGTATTTTTTCTTCCTTCGAATATAATATAAGCTGTTTTCTTACGCGTTTTCCTTGTATGCATTAGCAATATTAATATGAATAAAATCAAATATTCCCTTAATTTTTTTCTTTACTTCATTTCATTCTAACGTCTATAATACTGCGAGTATAAATTTGGTTTTACATACATACATAAAAAAACATAAAAGCTTCTGACGAATTGATAATCCCCTTCTTTTTGAAGTCGGTTAAAAAATAGCAAATGCTTGCTTGGAACTCCTTTTATTCGTGCATAGATCTAGGTAGATTTTTTTGCGGCCAGCGCTTTCGCTTGCCAGTACGCGGTCGCCATTCGAGAACCTTTTTGCCCCATCGGCTATCGGTTCTTCGCGCTATGTGTCCCGCCCACAGCCACTTCAACGAACTTATCCGCTGGGCTAATATAAATAGTTTTCTAATTTCCAGATCCAAAATATGAAAAGAAATGTTGTCCACAACACTTAAGTAGGTAGTTCTATTTGAATTTTCTTTGCTTAGCTGCTGCCCCCTTCTTGAAAAGATCTGGTGTACAAACAAATTGGTGCTATTTTAATGGCTTACGTGTCAAGTAAACATTTTTCTTTGATTCTTTTTACATAAAATTTTAAATCTTAGAAAGTTTTTAGACATTTTATTTTTATTTAGTGGTCTATACTTCTGATTTCGTTTGTGTACACTTAACACGCAGCGGTTCCCGACGATATTTTTTGCAGGGACGTGTGTGGTTTGTTGATGAGTTCTTTGACTCATACGTTTTGTTTAAATTTGTTTGATAAAACAATGCAATGTCAAAGAGGCATTGGAGGGCTTTTACATAGTTGCTTAACTTACATGCATTGCATACAATCAGTTGCCACTGGAAATGTAGAATTCAGTCTTAATGTATTTGTGTTCTGTAAGTACAGTACTTAGGAGTAATTGTAGGAGAAATTATGACTCCATTTTTGAAGCCTGACTATACATTATGTGCTTATATAACGTCTACCTAATTGTATCTATATCTACTAAACTCAGTCCATAATATTGAACAACTTTTCCCAAGCAACATACCTACTTATATCGGCGTCAAGACTTCTGACGTTTAACATACCCTATGTCGTCTTATTTTGTTTTTTGCATGTGCGAGTTGCTATAATGTGGAGAGCGCTTTGTTAGTTAACAAAAGATCACGAAATTATCCTAGACGATTGTAAATTTTTTGGCATAAAACGAATGAGTTCAGAAAACAAAATGTTCTAAAGGTAGGCCTTAGAACATGTTTTAATTTAAACTTATTTTTAAAGCTAAGCTTTTACATTTATATTTGCATAATTAAGAGCAAAACTTACAAGTTAGGTATCTAATTTTTTTTTAAATTTCACAATATCGCGCTCTCAAAAAAAGAAACTTCAATAGCACTCGCGACCATAATTACTGAATTGAACATTTATATTAAAGTGGCACTCCTTAATGGCTACATTCAAAAATTTACATAAAGCAGTGAAAAACTTATTAGATCGCTGCACCGGCATAGCAATATCGCGCATAATGGTGTTTACCAACGCAAGTGTATGCTCCTTAACCTAGGGTTGACTACTGTCGATTTCCTGACCTACCTTAACAATAAAAATAAAAAGTAAATTGTTAAAACAAATAATTTGAATTGATACAATTAAAGAAGGAATTTATATAAGTGAATAGTCGTCCCGCAGGTTTAGTTCATTCAAGTAAAAAGAATGGGCCTCTTTGGAATAAATAAGTACTAACTGACAATTGAAAATAAGAAAATCACAGCATGTCAACTCTTGACCAAAAACAAAAAAATCATTTTTTTTAAGATTTTTTTGTAGGAAACCTGATCCCAAATCAAAATAAACGAGGTAATAAAATCCTTAGGAAATCAATCTTATAATTCTCTCCAGGTCTTTTTAGTCTCCACTGCAGGAGCACGACGCACGACTCGACCCTCTCTATACTACAAGATACTTATAAACAATTATTGAATATACTTATAATACCTTGGTTAAAACCTTAATAAAATTTCGTCATTTGACTTGACTCTCCTTACAGCCATTGAAATATCCTTTTATATATTCTTTCCTATCTTATTCTGTTTTCGTATTATGATTGAAGTAATAGAATCTGAAGCCAATTTTTTCCACAATAATCATTTTAACATTGTACAAGTTTCTTTTTATAATATGGAACTGTAGATAGAATATGTTGTCAAATTCTTACACAAGACCCTGCATCTTGAAAGAAGATCTAAAATACAAGCAGTCTTAGTTCAACTAAAGTCAAACTGGAATGATAGTGGTCTCTTGCCAAATACGCGACATTATTAAATAAAATTTATTGAAATATTGCTGTCCAATATTTTTTGTTGTGAATCTATGACAGCCCTAACAACAACCGACTGAGTTTAAAGTGCCCTCGCGCTGCACGTAGTACAAACAACTGGCAACGTATTAAATTCCGGCGGGTAACGTTAATTACTTAATTTCGGTAAGGGCATATGGACGCTGATTTATTAACGTAATTCGGTAATTATGATCGTGTGACTTGGCCTTAATAGATGTATATAATGCACATACGGTGGTGAATATTATCTGTATAATTTATTGTGGAATGCAGTTTTATTATGTTTTTATTACTGTCTAAATGGGATAAACAAGAATGATTAATTGTTAATGTGATTAAGGGACAAATAAAAATACTTTATCTATATTAATACTTCACCTAGTAGAGAATGCATTAGCATTAAGTCCGCTTTTTGTACCATTATGGTCAATAAAGACTTAATAAATTAATTTTCAAATATGTTAGGTATGTTTGGTTCATAATGTTTATATGCCATTTTATATACCTACTTACGCGTTATGCTCAGTAGATATTATAATATTTAATAACGCAGTAATTCGAAGCTACGATTAGAAATGGTTACAGTATGCTTACAAAATAAGGACATTACATGTTTTCTCCAACGACAATGACACAAGGGTAGAAAATAAACATCAATAAGGAACTATAAAAATCTTACTAACAATACCTTTTCCACTGTCCTTAAAAAATGAATGTTTTCAGGGTTTATGTTCGTCTTTACCTATTTATGTGAGTATCTTTATTTCGCCATAATTTTGGTATGCCTGAACAGATTTGTATAGTATGATAGTCACTGACAAGAATCTTTGATTTTTTTCCATAAAAATTACTTTTTTTGTCGGCCTTTAACTATTGCCATCTAATAATGATAGCCGGGATCCTAACTCATCAACTTAACTTTAATTTTCTCTTTGACTGACTTTAATGAACTGAGCCTAAATAATATATTTAGGTATCTTCTAGGTATATTTATCTTAAAAAGAAATCTACGGACTTCAATGTCAATGACAGAAAAGCTAAATACGCAACCAGCCAAAATAACTAGAGAAAAATAATCTCATCTAAGAAAACGACACATATCTTTATTTAGGTTTATAAATTAAACTAATGCACTATTTGTTATAAAAATTCTTTAGAACTAATCTGGATCAATATCCTTTGAATCAAAAACATTTTTTTTAATCTGTTAATAAATAAGTTCTGAGGTAACAAATATAAAAAAATAAATAAAACCTAATTTATAACCTACTTTTTACGAAGTCGGTTAAAAACATGTAAAGTTAGTCAGGCAGTATCGCGTATTCAAACATAACTCAGTTTATGAATGTTTTGTCATGGCGGCTGTCAACTCATCAAATCCATTTTTATTCATCGCGCGCTCAATTGAAGACGGGACTCGAACCCAGACCCTTTGTATTGTAATCGAGGATCATTGCTTCCATTTGTTGGTAATCGCTTAACAAAGAGTCTTAACTGGCGGTCGTTGTGAGGATTATTCAAAACTACAGCTACTTGTTCGTGTAATGAGAACCACAGGCGTAGATATAGCTTGGATGCCCTACAGAGGAGGGATTCGTTTTTTCGAAGCAAAACGTCGGGACTTTCATTTTAATTTTATTAAAACCAACGTGGGACAATAAAGGTTAAATTATAAATAAAAAACCTAACGTGAGCTAACCTAGTTACTAATGAGAACATTTGACTCACGTAATATATATACCTAGTCGAAAAGTCCGACTAGGTTTCGATCGGGCGAGTGTTAAAAACTCTTGTCTTGAGTGCAGACTGCAGAGTGACAACATGAACTTTCAGAATGTGTGGTGAGTAGAATACGATTTGTAATCAACCCCTTTCCTTTCACACGTGTTTCGTGAGAGGGGAGATATAGGTAACAGGGACCAGGCAGCAGCGTAGGTAATGTGTGCAATATAATATAATCTTCTATGATCACCAATTCAAACAAATTCGTCGGCCCAGCGTTGGGCAAATTCTCCATTAATTGAAAGAGGCCTTCAGTCCAGGGAATCACATAAGTAGATTGTAAAAAAGAAGGATAATTTAATTCCTCATTGAAGATCATTTCTTTAGAGCAAAAGCGATGAACTACTAGCGTTTCAGAGGGACCATTGCTGGGCAGGAGAAAATGCTGATCGAGTTTTACAGTTATCTAAATGGCCTTTTGACATTGCGTCTTTTTTAAGTAGGAAATTGAATAAATGAAATAAAAATTAACTAAATTTATGAGTCATTAACGAACCACACACTTCCCTACAAAAAATATGCTCGGAACCGCTGCGTGTTAAATGTACCTAAGTCAAACCAATGAAAAAATTATAAAATGTCTTACATAATTTAAAGAAAAAGAAATACTATCATTAAAATAAAATAGAAAATAGTGGTGCTGATACTAGCTTTTGTCAGAACCCAAATCCCCCTTTTTATATACACCCATGTTTATAGTTAGTTAACCATACAGTGGGGCCGGTGAGGCCTAGAACATTATATTATTATGCAAATCTGTGAGCCGTTGGGCGGCTATTAGGGTAGAAAGTGCACCAGTCTCCAACATGGCGTAGGACGTCTACCTACGAACTGATAAGCATGAAACCGTTGCACGTGTAGAACGAGAACTAGGAAATGGGTATGTTAGTTTGTAAATTCCAATGGAACTTTGTCAAAATATTTGGCTTCAAGTTACCAAATTTTTTTCTCTCTATTTTAAAACTTCATAGACTGTCACGGTTACATGACTAAATTACTTACAGTACTTAAATTTTAGATATTTCTACGACATTACAGTCGTCATGGTCTCTGGCAGATTTTGAACTTGAAAGTGTCATCTACATCATCTTCATCATTTCAGCCCCATAATGTCCACTGCTGGACATGCATCGCTCAAGGATTTCCAAAATGATCAATCTAGAGCGGCCTGCATTCAGCGCTATAAACACACACACACACACACACAAATCCTGCCATCTACATACACACTTATAACCACGTCTTTATCACTTACCGAGATAAAGACTATGTCTAATTTTTGCCATAAGGCCCAAATCAAACGCAATGTTCAAAGTGACTACTAACATAACTCCTGAAGTGCAAGCTACGTTAAATCTGGCGCGGACTCTGACATGGTGCAGATGTCTTTCCATTAAAGTTTCGTATAGATCGTCTAGTTTAAAACTGCTCGTCCCACTCGTACATTTACATTCACAAACAATATAGACTTTTATTCTTTATACATAGAATTTTTTTCGTCATTGGTCATTCATAGCCTACTTGTCAAAATGCCGAACTGCCAGATCGACCGCGTGCGCGAGCGGACATTTCATCCCGACTAAGGCTGTACGCGGATTGATCGTACGATTACAGACGAGTCCAATCTTTAATCAAATTTCCGCACTTACTCAGGTAAAGTGTCACAATAGGGAATATGCAATTTTTTTGCTTGCTTAATAAAATCCTTATTATCCACAGTAAACAAATATGAAAGAATTTATAAAATATCTTAATTAGCGACGAACATGTGATACTTTAAAGTTTCAATTAGAAAGAGAAGTCCGATATGGACTGATGACGTCAAAGTCCATATCATCTATACATTTGCCATAGAAAATAGCGTTTTTGCGAGTGAGATAGACATATTTTCGTAAAATCGTTATATCTCGTTCGTTTTCCAGCCCATTTTTATTCTGTTTTCACTGTTAGTACTTTACGTTTGAATATTTATGGATAAACTAGTTAAATAACACATATTTTTTTCATGCATATTCTCTATTAGTATTTATTTACTCTCACACATTGAAATATTTATAATTAGTGAAGGGGAGGTAATTTTTTAGCTAGAAAAATTATACAAAAAGCTTGGAAATAAATTTGACAATTGCTTTAAAAATAAATAGTAAGTTTTTTGAAAAATATCATTATTCATAAAACTGTTTTTATTGTAAAGTCAAGTACCTTCTTATGAAGACAATGCAATAAACCCAAACTCGATGGGGTTGTCGTATTCTTACAGGGTTCCTATGGCACCTTACGGCTCCATCGTCAGATCAGCTTCTTGTCACAAAAATATTGCATTGTCATCCGACGTACAGTCAAGTACTAATAATTGGCCAAGTGCGTGTCGGGCCACGCGCAGCGTAGGGTTCCGTAGTTACGAATGCCCACTTTGAGTTCATGCCACTAAATACGTCCAAAAACTAGTTTTCTTTGAATTCTCACGAAATTTTCCTTTTCCGAGTACATATTATAAGTTAGTTGATCGCTTATTACTTTTAATTTGTAAACCCTACTTAGCTCTGATAATTTTCCTTTAAATTTCGCTATATATACTATAGCTGTGAATTTTTCTACGTGTTTATATATAACCGTTTAGCAGATAGAAGGGGGGGGGACTTGATTCAAACAAAAATTTTCACTTTAAAACCAAATATTTCAGAAACGCATCCCTAAATTCAAAAACGGTGTTCACAACCTCATAATATTTTTGAATGATCTATTCAACGATACCCAACATTGCTGGCTAGTCAAGAAAAAAAATTGCCTTTTCACATTACTTGCATGGGAGCCATGCTAAAAAATTTTTTTTTCTAAATTTTTTTACCATTTCTTCCGCCTAAGTAATATACATATCCATGCCAAATCATAGCTTTCTAGTACTAATAGTCGCTGAGTATAACCGCGGACGGACAGACAGACAGACATGGCGAAACTATATGGGTTCCTTGTTTACTACGGAACTCTAAAAATGATATTAACATGAAAATTTATAATTCAGACAGATTTTAATTAAGTCTGACTAAATATAAATTTTCTTGTTAATATTATTTTTAGTATAAGAGAAAATTGAAGATATAAGTAGAGGGCCTGGTCAGGTATCTTGGTACCTACTTGACTGTACATAAGTATGCAAAATTTTAGCTAAATCGGTTGAGGAAAACTGGTTTAAAATTGAGTTGCAAGATCTGACCCAAATAATCATACTTACGTGTAAGACACATTGCTAGTTAAGTATAAGCTGAATTTGTATGCAGTGTGATCCTAGTACGCGAGACTAGGTTGTGTGACGGTATAACCTAGTTTCCGCTCAAAGCAAAAAGCACTTTAGGCATAATGAAGTTGATAAAAACAGACGTTCTTACTAACTATGATGAAAGCATCAATTTTCCATTGATAGTAGATACCTAGTTATTTTTTTTTTTGCCTCCCCATAGAACGACTTACTAAGATATAGTGGACAGTACATGGAATTTAATTAAACATTTAAAAAAAAATCTTTTTCTTTAGTAGTCAAAGAAAACCTGTCTCATAAGAAAAAAGAGCCTTACTCGAAAACGTCCTTACCTACATCTAGTCTATGTAGAAACTTGATCAATTCCATTAATTCAGTATTTTTATTTTATTTATTTCTTGTCACCCGACAATAATACAATAGGTACCTACTTACTTTTTTTAAATCTCCTTTTCCTATATCGGTCCTCTGCTAGACCAAAGGCTCCCAGTAAAGTGAGGTTTGTCCACAATCAATCCTGGGTGTTTATCTATACCTTTAGGTTTTTATCATAAACTATAGAGAGTATCGTTGAGTTAGTATCAAAGTATAACTTACTTTAAGGCTGGCCCCAAAGTTAGTTTTACTCAAACAATCTGTGTAATTTGTCCTTCACATACACTACTTGTATATTCTAATTCTTTTTTCCTTATGTCTTTGATTATCTATATTTTTTTATTATTATGTACGACCTCCGTGAAGTAGTGGTCACTATGCTAGTCCGCCACGCAGAGGTCCCGGGTTCAATTCCTGGTCAGGGCAATTTGGAAAATGGCCTTTTTCAAATTGTCTTGGGTCTTGGGTGTTTATCCATATATGTATTTGTTATAAAATATAGTATTGTTGAGAAAGTATCCCATAACACAAGTTTCGAACTTACTTTGGGGCTAGCTCAATCAGTGTTATTCGTCTATATATATTTATTTTTTATTGCTAAAGTGACGTTAAACAGTTCCAAAAGAAGAAAGGCGTATTTTTCCGCTATAAACGAACCATTACAGTGCTGTTTACCAACTATTGGTTAGTCTATAAACAGCATACTTTACTATAAAAGCTCTATTATTGATTTCACAGAGCAATCAATCGTGGCGTGACTGTAATAGGCCGAACTCATTAAAGCTCTATAGAAGCTTTTGTCGCATCACTATGAATATTTCATTTTTTCATTACCATGAAAACATACTCGATGGATTAAAGGATGTTAAATGGCATATTAGATTGGCCATACTACCATAAGTTATAAGGAGTTCTAATGAGTAAATATATGATTGAAAAAGTTTTTGAAGACTCGCTTTTGTTGAGCCAAATTAGATTTTATTGCACTAAATTACGTCTAACAAAAATACAAAAACTATCAATGATATTCAATAACTGTCCCCGCGGAATCTATGTCGAATTATGAAAAAAAAATTACACAACAATTCGGATCAGCTGATCAGTCAACTTGTAGATATAGGAGGCTATTTTCTGTATTTCGATATATATTCTTTCGATAAAGTTGTCTACTATCGTCTATCATTGACTGAATTAGGTTAATTTCGACATCCTTTAATAAATTGCTCATATATTTTACGTACGTCTATGTAGGTGTGTTTATTAATTTATTTATGTTTCTTGTAGGTATAAGTATTTATTTATTTTTTTATTGTATACGCCAATGACCTCTTTTTTCCCATTTCCTCTCGCGGGTCTACTGGAAGAAATTTCTTTAGAAATAAGTAGCACCTATGTACTATATTAACTCTTATAAGGTTTTATTTGTAAATTTTCAAGTGTACATGAACCAATAAAATAAAATAAAATAAATAAAAAAAATATAACCAGAAATAACTCAACATTATGTGATATAGCATAAATGGCTACGTTTAGTACCTAATAAGATTCTCTCTTGTCTCCAGGATGCACGTTCCCGACTCGGTGGCACGGCCGCTGGTTCCAGTCGGGGGTCATCCAGCCCATTCTCATCGAGGGCGACCGGCTCTCCAACAAGGGGAAATGCGTCTCCTCCGAGGGCGACAAGTTTCTCATTGTTGATGAGTAAGTATAATTTAATGTCTACGCTCGTTCCCGCGTCAGTGGCACAGTCGCTGGTTCCAGTCCGTAGTCATCTAGCCAATCCTCATCGAAGGTGACCGCCTCTCCAACAAAGGGAAGTGCGTCTCCTTCGAGGGTGACAAGTATCTTATTGTTCATGAGTAATTATATGCTTAGTCTGAAAGCATTTAAGGTTCGACACCAGCATTTGCGTGTCGAATTTCAGAGTTCGTGTCCGTGACAGCAGACAAACTGCAAGAGAGCTGCCTACGCTGGTACAGTTAGTTATGTCTTGCTGCAATCGGACAGTTACGTGGGGAACAAATGTTTGAACCCATGCCGCCTCCGCCGGGATCCGGTAGAAGTAGTTGGCCCAAGATATGCTGGCTTGTAATAGTAATGTAAGGAAATGACACAGCACGAAGCTAAAAGTATTCAGTCATTTCAATAATCTGGAGTTTTTCTTCTTTTTTCAGGAAAGGGTGTTATCGTTGTGTTGTGATGCATGAAAAACATCAAAACGTTCTTCAGTATAAGGAAAGTAAGTAAAGTCAAGATATACATAAGTATGTGCTAATATTATAATATTTAATTGTAATTCTATAAATAAGAATGTCACAGTTTACGGCAATTTACTTTTTTTTTATTTACGGCAATTGCATTCAAACTACCTTAAGGCATCTGACTTAGCTTGACGACTGTCCAACAATGATGACAGCCGGGACCAACGTCTTAGCGCGCCTTCCGAGAAGCTAAAGATTTTTTGTGCCATTTTTTGTAACTTGCAAAAGCGCTAGCAATGCGCACTCAAAGTGAACCATCAAGCTCCACCTAAAAAGTTACATTTAAAAAATACTTTGTCTTTACTTGTTTCAGCATTCTGCTACCGGCGAGATGCCTTGCCCCACCTATGTACCCTCATCACCGGAGACGCCCTGCTCTACTCCATGTTCCGGGAGAACGCTGACCCCGTTGACTGCCCCTTAAGGGGTCCGTTCTCCTTCACCTATAACAGGTATAGTTCTTCATTATTTTAGAAATCCACGGCTGGACATGCCTTCTTTGAAGATTTCCAGGTTTGTAGCACGTTTGCCGGCCACGCCCTGCTGTATTTCATGTTCAGGGAATGTGGGTGTTCAGAGAGCAGGGACAGGAATACCGATATTTTTTTATCGATATATCAATATATCGATACAAATCACGATATATCGATACTAAGTACTGTTATTATATCGATATTTTGTATAAAATACCGGTATTTTATCGAAACTTCGATAAAATACCGATATCAGGTATCGATATATCAATAAAAAATATCGGTATTCCTGTCCCTGTCAGAGAGAATACGAGATCCTCAAACCTAGTCGACTGCCCCATACCTCCCCTGATGATTTAACACTAATAAATAGCTAGTGGTTCTTTAAGGACAGTAGACATCGCGAGTCCTTACAACCACGAAATAACCGATATTTTACCGTTTCCATGGTTTAGCAAAGCCATTGATAAGTTTTGAAACCAACCTACCAGTGAAAACTCTGAATAAACTTAGAATCCTGAAATAACAAAAAATAAAGAAGATTCGAAGAATCATGCTTTAATAAAAAAGACATAAAATATTTACCATATTTCGATACATGTTCCTTGGGGAAAGTTGTTCAATCTCACTCCCTCTCCCACTTTCCATACTTCAACTTCTTTCATTTCAATTTATATGAAACTTTTGTACTACATACAGTCTGTGGGTTTGACCAATATGGGAGTGAAGTTTATTACTGTGTAATCTACTCATAAAGATTAAAGCCCTTTCATTTGATACCGCACATGGTATGTTTATATAAAAAACACTTGTTTCTCTGTATCGCCGACGTCACAGTTACTACCCACCATTTTCGTACTTGTCATACCATAGATTTATATTTACGACATCATACTGACTGCACTAAATCTAAAATCGATTTTAGACAACTTTTGGGCGAATTGCCGACTATAAACGCGTTCAAGTATACAATGTCCTTTTTAATTAAGTACAAATATTTTAAGAGGTGATTCAGTCCATCATTTTGAACAACTGAATAACCCCTTAAAATATTTGTACTTAATTAAAAAGGACATTGTATAGTATAAAAAAAGTTGTTCAGACAATAAGCTGCGTCTTTATAAGAATAACAAAACCGGCTAATGACACTTTTGTCTTTTTTTTAATACGTAATTCCGCCATATTTTAAAATTTCGAAATACTGGCTCAACAAAAAAAATCTATTTAATTACCGAACCTGCTTACAAAATTTCATGAGAATCGGTTTAGAAATGCGACCTCTAGGCGAACAGACAGACGGACAAAAGAATTTTCGGCCAGTCGAAACTGAGATACAAACAAAATGCTGAAATATACAAAAAATATATTAGACCAGTCGCAATATGGCCCAAAAAGAGTTCTAATACGACAATAGAGTAAATAAATTGTGGGGCGACGACAATCAACCATATCCAAAATATTCAAAACATAAACAGAAAACGTTTTCCAAATTACGTAGAGTACAATTATGTTATGTTTATCAACCAAGTAAAATAAATATGTAGCGTTGATATTTTAAGAACAAATCAACATCGGTATGTTTACTTATTACAAATCAAATAAAAATACTCTCCATTTTTTAACCGACCTCCATAAAGGAGGAGGTTATCAATTTGTCGCGATCTTTTTTTTATGTATGTTTACCGATTATTCGAAAACGACGAGACTGATTTTAAAAATTATTTTTTTGTTTAAAAAGGTATATTTGTCAGGGGTCCCATAGACATTCTATCAAAGTTTTTAGCTATTGAAAATTAATATCAGTTCAAAATATTTTTGTCTTAATTACCGATGCGTAAACTCACCATATTGCGTAATAAAAACATCATCCATACCATATAACTTATTATCTTTTGATTAATTTTCTCAAAAACTTAACGGTCATCGACCACCCCTAATTTAGTGTTGTGAAGAGTTCGAGACTCCTTGAGAGTCTTAATTTCTAAACTCGCCATATTTTGCGTTCTTGGTAGACTAAAAAAAATCGTCAAGTCATATAGAAGTGCGGACTTAGTCGCAAAACTAACTCAAGACAACAAGTTAAGTTCAAACTTATTTCACTAAAACAAAAATGTCTCAACTTGACCATCTATAAGAAAGAGACTTTTATGAATAGAAGCTGAAACTGGCATTTAGATTTTCTGTCTACCCCTTCAGATAAAGACGTATATTACAAGAAATGTATTCAGTGCAATATCCTATTACAACGAAAAAAATTACCTTGAGTAAGAACATCACAAAAATACAGACTAGAGCGCACAACAAGACTCGAACACGAAAGTCGGTCTCAAATTCATTCAAAACATCATTAGACTTGTTGAGCATTAACAGTCCTATGAGTCTGGGATTTCGGACTGGACTCGAATATTTACAACACTACCCCTACTAATTGTCCCTTCGTCTGACTCAATTTTAATTATACCCCCATAATGACCGGCCCGTCACTATTTCTGTCCATCGTGACGCGCGTCAGTATTTTTAATTAACTCACATCCGTTCGATAAAAAAATATGATAATTTCAAATTATTGGTTTTTGATTAACAACTCTTGTTTACTTAGCTAATTACTTGGCTTGATAGGTTGTTATTCGTATCCTTACTAGCAAGTATACATGTGAAGGTGCGTTTGTTTGGTATGAACGCCTCTTTATGTCAAGAGGACTTTTACAAGTCCAATGTGATATTTTTGGTCATTCACAAAGCATTTTTTTTCGTTAAATACCTATAAAACATAGAGAGATGGTAATATTCGTCACTAGTTTTTTTTTTTAATTTTCGCGACGTGCCAATATTTGGAAAATAGTATTCTTTAGGTATTTGGCGTATTGTCCGTACGAAGGGAAGCAATTGATCGACAATTTTTTTTTCTCATTTGAAATCGCGAGTAAAAGAGAAATACAAGTTTGACGCTTATGTCTGTCTGTCTGTGTGTGTGTGTGTGTGTCTGCTTGTGGCATCGTAGCTCTCGAACAGATGTACCGATTTCAATGCGCTTTTTATTAATTAAAAGAAAGCTCCCTTGCGGTAGTTGCTTTCTATGTATGCCAACATGCCCGCCGATTACGGATACTTTTGACCTCTCTGATCTACAGAAAATAAATCAATAAATTAATAGAACAGTAAAAATCGCGCGTCTATACATTTAATAAATTTATGAAAAAATTAGTGTCGGCGATACAAAAAGTAATTGAACACAAAAAAGAGGAAAAATCTTTTGTCTGTCTGTTTGTATGTTCAAGCTAATCTTCAAAACGAATGGACGGATATTAACGCAGTTTTCAATTATAGATTAAGATCAGCTCAGAGCAACATTTAAGCTATATTTTAATGAAATCTGATATCAGGAAAAAAGTAACTTTTTAATTTCTCGCGAATGAAGTGGCGGGCACTAGCTAGTTTTTAGGAAATATAACTTCGCTCGCTCGTTTAATTACCACAGTGACGTGATTATAATTTCAGAGGCCACGGTGACTGCAAAAGTCCTGTTTCATCTATCGAGAGCTGCACTGAAGACTCGAGGCTCCTCCTGAACTACCAAGCCTGCCCTGATGTCCATGGCTCTGAAAGTACAGGTATAATTGTATTAAATAATAAAAATTAAAAAAAAAATACAAGAAGGTCTATGTAATTGATTATTTAGTTTGAGTACTTAGGTATTGCATATTTAATGCTTAAAATCTCTTTAAAAAATGTTTTTTAATGCTTTTATGATACGGTTAGACACCCATCACTATTTTGATTTACCTTTTCCTCCTCCACTCTAACCATCGCCTTAAAACTGATGTTGGAATCTTACTGATTACAAGATTTAGTTTCAAAAACTAAAACCCGACTTCGGAACAATTTGGAGCAAAATTTAATAATGTATACAATTTTTAAATGTGGTTTTCAAGCCCTTTCCTTTGATACCCCAAACAGTTTGATTAGATTTTTTTATTAGTTACTTACTTTTTGGCCTATGGAGGGCGCTATATTGAATTTATTGTGACGTCACATACACATATATTTACACAACATTTAACCAGTGCGCCGCCAAGACGCTTCCAACGATACTACATTTGTGAACCTACCATGTATATCATATCATATACGAGAGAACAGATGAGCCAACAAACATAAATATATACTAAGCGGCTAAATACACAACCCTCCTTAAGGCTTCGCCGTAGTCGGGTAAAAAGTCTTCAAGTTTGCATATATTAAGGACGTGCCATTGCATACTTCAACTACTTACAAAAATATCGATAATTAATTTATTTTATTAAGAACTAATTAAAACAATGCCCAAAATATCTGAATACTAACCGCACTGCAGCACAATACGGTAATTTAGAGATGACGGCTCCGAGAATAGACGCAATAGTTTGCAAGTCGAGACAAGACGGTCCACAGAGCAATTACCTCAATAGATAACATAACAAAGAATTTAATGTGTTTATTAATTGAAAAATTACATTAAATCATAATAAAAGCTTAACATTCTTAAATAAACTAAATATATTTATTTATTTAACTTTATTCATAAAATTGTAAGCGTCAGACTTAAGGCCGTGTGCCTTTTCTACCAGTCAACCTACAGGTAGTGGTGACATACGAACATTTCGAAAATAATGGTGCTAAAAGTCCAAAATTAAAAACCGAGAGCGCTGTTTTTAATTTTGCGTGGGTTAGCCACGTGCATACCTACGTTACCACGAAATAAATAATTTAATATGTACCAATACAAACTAACTAAAATTACAAATAAATATATATAATATCCTACATAAATCTAAATTAAATCCTAAAGCCTAGCCTAAAGCAAAATAAAATTAACTAAATATTAAATAAGTATTATTAATTACAGCCTTAATAATTCCACAACCTGTCAAGTACCTAAATAATAAAGTGTACACATTTTGCTCTTATCAATAGTTACCAAAAATGTTGTTTATTATGTTCAAATAAGTTTTTTAAACTTGTGTTATGGGTTATGGGTTACTCAAAGATAAATACATAATGTATAGATGTTTATATAAACACCCAAGACCCAGGACAATTTGAAAAAGGCCATTTTGGCAGTGCCACTAGCACTGGCTGGAGGTCGATCCTAGAACGTCCGAAGTGGCGGTCTAACGTGTTAACCATTACGCCATGAAAGTCATTCGACGTGTTTATTCATCTTTTTCTTAATAAAACTATCGTTATCTATTTCGGTGTGTATCAGTGTCCACGCCAGACGACTCGGATAAAGATATATCGTCCTTAAATGTAATAAAATATGGGGGATTCAAAACTTTAAAAATATATTTTTCATCGCGCGAAATTTTAGTTTAATATTTAGTATACTCGCCACTTCGCAAGGCCTACAGCTCAAAGACCCACTAGTAACTATATATTCTGTATCTGTATATCAGGTACTCTGACAGAATAAAAAGTATTATGTTAAAGTGCTTTAGGTACAGGATAACTAAAATGTGAATATGCCTCATAAGACATATCAAAGCAAAAATGGTTGATAAAATAAATTGTAGGGTTATCCACGGGGTTATCGCAATTGTGGGTTATCTAACATGCACAAAAATAGTTATTTAAGTATAACAAAAAAACTAGATATGTACCAATCAAATGTCAAAATACTAATTACGTACCTATTTTGTCGTAACGAGGCAGATAGAGCCTATGGTCAGATGATCCAAAAGAACGATCCACGTTCAGATGAATGACGGTGCATAGGTGGAATAAAGAATCAAATAGTGAGTGAGTTTTTAGGATTCCGTAGTAAGCAAGGAACCCTTATAGTTTTGCCATGTCTGTCTATCTGTCGGTCTTACTCAGAGCCTATTAAGCTGACTAGAAAACTGTAATTTGGTATAGGTGTATATATATTAATCATACAAAAAAGTGTCAAAATAAATATTGAATATTTTTTTTTTATTATGTTATCTTCCATATAAGTAATGTAGGAGTAAATTTTTTTCCCGACTAATCCATCATGTGGGTTAAAATTATTGTGAACTTGTAAACATAATTTTTCGATTTAGGTATCCGTTTCTGAAACATTTGGTTAATGGTTTTATATTGCAATTTTTTTTTCGATTCAAGTGCCCCCCTCCCGGACAGTGGAGTCTTATTATAGCGTCCCGTTTTTACCCTTTGGCAACGGAACCCTTGAAACAGAGTAGACAAAGCCGGCCGTAAAACCTACACTACACATAAATTTTCAAATACCAATTTTGAAATTTCAGTGGAGGAGCTGGAGTGCCTCGCGACGTGGAAGGAAGGCAGTCTACGGTTCCTGGTCGGGAAACTGCACCACAACCACGCGACTAGCAACGAAGACCGCTACCGCTGTTTCGTTTACGAGAAGACAAATGGTATTGGTAAGATAGTTCGCTTAGAATTTAGAATTGCAAAAAATACTGCACTAATTGTAATTTTTTTAAGTACCTAGACTAAGATAGTTAATAGATTCAGCTGGTACTTTGCGGAAGTCAAAGTTACATACTACTTGATTTGAATTACTTTGTGCAATTCCGCCACCAGTTAGTTCATGCAAACTATTGCCGGCCGGCGCCCACCCACTACTGTTAGTCCCAACATACCTGCCACCAACAGCCCGTGTGCACCCGCCACCAACAGCTGATGCATGTTGTTGATCGTTCGGCGGTCAAGCGTCGAATGACCTCTGAACGATCAACAATTTGTTTGGTGCCTGAGGATGCCTCGTGGAGAGGCGAAACACGTGTCGCGTATGCGGTGTCCGATATTGCTGCAGCCGCAGCGGATGCAGCAATATCGGAGGGAGCATGCATCAGCTGTTGGTGATGGGTGCACACGGGCTGTTGGTGGCAGGTATGCTGGGACTAACAGTAGTGGGTGGGCGCCGGCCGGCAATAGTTTGCATGAACTAACTGGTGGCGGAATTGCACAAAGTAATTCAAATCAAGTAGTATATACCTAGACTAAGCCAAAGTCAAAATCATTTATTTATCTTTGAATATTTGTATCATTATCAATTTGATTACATATTAGGTAGTTGTTGACGTCTGATCATTTACTTACATATCTACATACATGCTATCACGCTTTATCCCTAACGGGACAGACAGAGCTCTTTGGGTCTTGCGGTTCTAAGCATTTTATTTTAATGCCGCTTCCTAATCTTAAATGCAGAAGAAGCGGCAAAAACTGCACTGGACCGTTTTCTCCAAGACGCCAACTTAATGCCATAAGACTGATATTAAAATTAGATGTGGACTAAGCATACATTCAGCCATACATATTTATGGATACATTAGAGAACTTATCGTTTTATTTGGACGTTATTTTAATAACGCATTATTCTATAACTAAATATTTCACGACTTACTGACCAGGAAAATAATTTACAGTAGGTATTCCACCATTATGTCATGCAAAAGACGAATCTATCTAAAAAAAAAACGTTTATCTATTTCCAGCCTCAGGCAATGGTGCTAAAGAGAGTCCAGCGTCACCAGGCGGCGTGGAGTACCGAGTGGCCCAATCTGGAGACGCGACGTGCAACGGGCTGTTTAGTGCCACGGAGGGGTCTAGGACTATGGCCTTGAAACGAGGTAAGTGGAGTTGGTATTTTTGGCAGCTATGATGGTTAAGCAACAAAAGATGCTATTTAGGGCTCTCCCAGACGAGCGACAGTATGCCTGCGATATCTGGTTAGCGACCGACGCACACAGGTGTCGCGGGCTTACTATCGCTTGTTTGTTAGAGCCCTTAGGAGATCCAGTGCCTTCGGTTGCCGAAGAGTACCGTACTGGAAAGAGCGAATAGCATTGAATATTTAGCTACGAGAATCATAAGTAGAGACAAAATTATGTAATGTATTCCAATAGTTTCTAATGTTTTGGTAAAATAACACAAACGGTCAACTTTACAAACTTCAAATATTAACGACAAGTATTTTTCAAATTTCAGTGTCAGTCCGCTTCAACTGCCAGTTCCCGACGTGGATGACTTTTTCCCACACGTGGCACACCCTGGACTTTGGCAGCAACTATACCTTCTACCAACGCAACGCGACCCTAAGGATCACCAACGCTACTGGCGCTGACATCAAGGTGTACTGCGTCAATGTGAAAGCGAGCTCGCCTAGTGGGAACTCTGTGGCATTGGTTGCTCATTGGCAACATCACTGGTGGGTTTTAGTCTTTTGGTCTTTTTAATTAAACATCATTTGGTCCTTAACCGTTTCCTAACACAACAGCTACACCTTCTACAAATGAAATATCACGCTTATTCTTCTTTTCATGTGATTGGTTCAAATGACACCTGAGTTGTAAATCTATTGCCTCTCTCCGAACGCCGAGTACAGGTCGTATGTTGTGTTATAAATACCACGCTGAAGCTGTTGAGTCGCTCAGCCTCCTTGCAGACAGTTACACTATGCTTCGCTAGAGACAAAAGGTCGTAAATGTCTGTCTGAAACAAAGCTGAGCCATGCAACAGTGCCGATATCAAAGTGTACCGTGCCAATATGAAATTACAAAGGGAGGATCCGCCCATACCTAATAATGACCATGCTGGGCAGGTTGAATCGTAATCGCAGCAGTGTAGGTCCTTGTAAAGTCCTTGCACAGATAACGCTGCTGCCTGTTTTCTATATTACCCATTGTCTCCTCTTACAACACCCAAATTGTTTTGCATTAGCCATCATCATCATCATCAGGTCTTTTTAGTCTCCACTGCAGGAGCACGACCCTATCTATACTACTAGAACCATACTTGATCAGACCAGCCAGAGGATTTGGCTTACACTCTCTACGGTTTGCCGTTTGCCGTTTTCGTCATCCACGGGAAGACTTGGAGAGGTTCTATCCCAATTTGCCGAAAACCACACAGCGAACTTCTTCTTCTACCTTACATTCCATATTCAGGGTGACTTTTTACCCACCTGCCAAATTTTTGCAGTTGCAAGTTGAGTCCACAATACTGAACCGTTTCAATAAAAAAAGTTATTAGGAATTTATAAAAAATTTCGTTACTTGTTTTTCTGGAAAGTAGTTCAATATATGGATAGGACTTGGGTAATGATTTACCCGGTATTCAATAGTTGTATAAATATTTCCAGTGTTTCCCGCTACGTGTGCGTGGTGCTATATCGTCGGGACACCTACATCGCGGAGCTGCAACGAGGAACTCCAACTTCTCGACCTGATGATGCGTGCTCCCCTCACCACTTCAACGCAGTCACTGCGCCATATGTAACTTTAGTTGGTGAGTATGTACGCCTTTAAAGATATGTGCAACTGAATTATCAGTCGCCCTTTTTTGTTCAACGCTCGATTAACCGATTGATAGGGAATCATGTAAAGCAACAAAGATACAGGGGCTGTACTCCAAAAGCCGCACGTTAAACACGTACGAGTACCTACGTCACAGTATGGCACTTCGTAGAAGCGGAGTATCATTTATGCCTACACCTACTACAAACAATACGATAGGTACATCCGTGCTCACGCATCAATGTGTGTACGTTCACCCCACAACACTCGAAAAAGCAAGAATGGGAGAGAGGTGCGGGAACGGGAAATGGGGACATATATTGCGCGGGACTCTAGGAATTTCCGTTCTGTGTGATACTTACAGTATCAGTGCCAAAGTATCCGTATTGCAGTGCAATATCTGACATTACGAAGGAACAAACTATGCGTGTATTCTCGTTGGCCCCATATCGTCCGTCGTCCCATTAATGGGCCCAGCGGGAAATTAATAAAATAATTAAAATTTGTTCCCGTTGTTTCCATTCGCAATACTAGTCAATGGAGCCAACGGGAATTTAATAAAATAATTACATTTAATTCCCGTTGGCCCCATAAAGTGTAAATTTCAAATGATTGACTTTATAAGAAGACTTCATTTAAGTAATTGTGGTTTAAACGTATAGCGTTATTTATTAAAGTGGAAATTATAATTTCTACTTTTTTCTTTCTTATAAGAGGTGAGAAAAAAGTTAGGTACTTCTATAAATCAGTTTTGTACAGGTGCAAGTAGAAGGAAATGTTATAAATATTCATAAAATATCTTTCATTTTAGTCTGAGACAAACAGCGCTATATCACTTTCGTGTAAAAAGAAAAGGACGGGTTGCTCTCCGGGAGTGCCGCCAGCAGTAAAAACTTGAATATTAACGTTGTACATTTCCATGGATGCGCGTGGCACGCTGTAACATAAACACACACGAACATTCGCGCAAGCGCCCTGCGCCGCTTAAACGAAACAGCAGGCGCAGGCATACACTTTCGCCGCGCCGTAGAAAGAGAGGGGGATACTTCCTCTCCTACGCCGCGCCGCGCCGGCTGTCTACTCTCCATCCGTCTTACGAATTTTCGATCAGGTCACGTGTCCTGACGCCCTGACGCCCTGACGCGAGTAACATTTTATACCCGTAACAAAAAGTGTACAACGCCGCTAAAGAAGTTTTCAATTAAAAAAATAAATAAATAAAGCGGACAACGACACGTGAATTTTTAACTTATCGTTAGCCCCATTGCCTATGAGAACAATGGGGTCAACGGGAAAGGAATTTTATTTACTTGCCCTTTGGTCCCATAGTGGGACGAAAATCATGGGGCCAACGGGAATACACGAAACTACGAACTTGTGCCGCCAGTTGATAATTGACACTTTGAGCGTCTTGCCTACTATCAGTTATAATCTAATCTAATCAAAAGCAGACAATCGCAAAAATATAACTGTTTTGCATTACAACAAAACAGCTATTATGTGCGTCCTAAAACACATAGTAACATTGAAGAAACGATTGTATGATTTTACCTTTATTCCAGATAATCATTACCCATAGTTTGAATTTCCCTTTGCGTGTCTTCACCAGGAAGTGCGCGACGGTTTCTGAACGCAGCTTTTTCATAGATAATGAAACGGCGCGCTGTCAACTTCATAGTAGTCTTCATCCTCATCATCAGCAAGCCCTGCTATAGCTACTATGTGTTTTAGGACGCACATAATAGCTGCTTTGTTGTAATGCAAAACAGTTATATTATGAGCGGTCGCTAAAACACATTGAAGACCTGTTTGATATCTGCTGGTGAAGATTACAAACGCTATGTGAAAATAAAACATGAAATAATAAAAAACTTATCCTGTTAAGGAAATAAACTAAAATTGTTAACCAAGTCCTGAGTTGATAACCCTTGTTATAGGTTTAATAATAAAATAATAATTATATTATCATATTCAAAAAAAAAAGTTATAAGTAGACTCTCACACCACTTATTCTTAAGTGTACCGAGATTATATACTTATTATAACATAGAATGAAGTGATTCTTCTATTAAAAAAGATGTCATTAAAAGCAAAAACACTATCTAACTACCTTAACATTAGTCACTTTATTTGGATAGAATCCATAAGTAACAATACTGAACAGGTATTATTACTACAATACTCTTTTTCAGATAATCTTTAAGCTGACTATTATAAATAAATTAATTAAAGAACTTCTTCTTTACCATCCACTTGCTTATCTGTGAACCAATAATGTTTTTTTTTTAAGTGTGAAGAGACATCCGATTCTTTTTTTTTTAATTTCTTTTTCTGGTCTATGTTCAATAAAGCTTATCGAAGCAACAGCAGAAAGCACACTCCCTGTGGAGACATCTATGCCTGCTTCTCTTAGGACCACTGGATAAAGAATATCCAATCAGTCAGTATAGGTTATGTAATCATGTTGCAGATCTAACCTTCCCAGTTACTGAGATAAAAGGGTAACCCTCAGCCCGACTTTCTGTAGTTTTTCCAAACTTTTTATGTTA
This sequence comes from Acrobasis suavella, assembly GCA_943193695.1. Taxonomy (NCBI): domain Eukaryota; kingdom Metazoa; phylum Arthropoda; class Insecta; order Lepidoptera; family Pyralidae; genus Acrobasis; species Acrobasis suavella. The sequence continues at coordinate 6,285,621 of OW971934.1, read as the reverse complement.
TGTACTGTATATATTGTATTCTGACGATGAATCTTGCTTGAGTAACCAGACAGATTGTCTCCTCAATGTGTTGTCAGCCTGTGAGCCAAAAGTAGGCCAAAATGTTATAACGTTATTTCCATAAATAATGATAACATTTCCTAAAAATTTTAACATGGACTCTACGGTGTACCATTTTGGTTAGTAAAACCTAGATTTAGGATCTAGGAGGATAGATGAGATAAAGCAAAGACTAGATATTGGCAAATGAGATAGGTATAATGAACATTACATTAGTTACAAAGATTCACAAGAACACTAGGTACAGATTAGGTAGTCAGGGTCGTGAGTTATAGGCACTAGATCCGTTGAGTAGCCCTTCTAGGTAGAAGAACTACTTAGCTGGAGATGCAGCCGAAGAAAAAGAGGACGAGCGCCGGCCGCCGCGCCTTATATATGGGCATGGGCCCCCCCCCCGCTGCGCCGAAGAGGAGCGGAGGAGTGCTGGAGCCCGCGCGATGTCACAACGGTCCTGAAGTTAAACAGTAAAATGATGGCTGTTTAACAATCAGCCTATGTCAAACAGTGTTCCATAGTTTGTGTGGTATTTAGACATTGAAACAAAACTGGTATCCCAGATAGAAGCTTTGACTTCCTGCATTTAGTTCCTGTTGTACAAGGTAATCAAATATATATGTATATTAGAAACATATATGTATATGTAATAATTTTATATATTTTATATTTCTTCTGCAATGATAGAAAATGTGGCTATTATAGCATTATGGTTTTATAAGTTCTCTTTTTGGTATAAATGTGGATTTACTCCAGCTTTTCAAGATCTTCCTTTCCTCTGTGGACCAGTGAGTTATTTGATTGGTTCACTACCACTTGAGTTTCTCCACCTGAGGAGGATTTCTGTTTTTTGTCAAATCGATAAGGTTTGTCGTAAGTTCCGGTAGGTGTAGTTCTTGATTCCTTCCTGGTTCTCACTTACAGATCTGGTAACCCTAAAACATTTGACCTCAAATGTACGTCACTAATACTGTTAGGAACCAGTAGCAGTGTTCAGGTGTCTCAAGATTAGTGGTTTTTTAAGTCTATGTCAACCTGAAATTGGCATAAAGACGACTGAAGGTGTCGCAAAAATTGGCAGACCCATCTGTTGAGTCCTATATATCCATATATTTATATATATATATTGGTCGGGGGTAATAGGTGCCATTCCAGCATCAGTCGATTCCTTGAAAGGTGGTTGGCTATGCCATTACATTACATCTCCCCAGGAGAAACGCCTCCGAAAACGTCACATTCAGTTGACCTGTCATTTCCATAAACTTTTTTGTCAACATAAGAAGATAAATATGAACAATTAATAATATACCAGGTGAAATTAAAAACACAATTCATCTTTCACAAATATCTCTTGTTGACGGAACTAAAGAACTGGTTGAAACAATGAATAACTACAGTGGAATTAGATTTGTGTTCCTGTCAACAGGCAGCTCTTTCACCTATTCCCCCCCCACCCACCCCCTTTTCCCCCCTCCTAAATCTAAGGGATAAAGAGGATTGGGAGACTTAGATTCTACTATTGTAGGTAAATACTATCAAATTTAAATACAATAACTTAGCATTGGTAGCAGTTGTTACCCTTCTTTAAATTTATCCATATCATCTCCTTATCACTGAGGACTAGATGTAATAAATGAAATCAAGGACCTGATTTTTCAGTCAAATTAGCAACAGTATTGTTCAACACTCCATTACAGGATATCTGGTGTGAGCAGATCAGTTTGACTAATTGAGTTGGTTCAGCCAACACTTTCATTGCCAGAACCAGAAGTGGTGCTATTTAGAATTAATCGGCCCAAAGGCTGTTTAGCACTCAGCAATTTCATTCTGCTGTACAAGAAGCTATATTAATAAATCCACTGGTACATGGGAATTATTTCCCTTCCCTTGGCTTATAGTAGTCAAGTAGTGTTAAGGCACCGGGCTAAGGACAAGCCGTATGTGCTAAGGGGCTCATAGAAGCCTGCACCCCAAAGTGCAACAATTATTTCTGCATTAATATTACTAGCAGTAAAACCCACAGGACAAACTTCTTAATTGTATGATTTAAAAGTCCTTGGTGACTTATCAAAACGATGTTACCAATTTATGTCAGACAACCTCGAGGTTGTACAAATGCAAGAAGAGTCAGGTTTGTATACTTAGTGTAAAAATCCTGATATGTATGGACCAAAACTGCTATGGCATTCTTGCCATTAGATTGATGCTGAGGCAGAACTGGGTGACAGTAACAGGTCTCTAAGCTGTGTCAGCCCTGTCAAGTTCTGTCAATGCTGATGTGTAACTCTGGGGCTACTACAAAAATTAAGGCAATAAAAATAAATAACAGATTTCTTTATTAAGTAAACGTCTGTGTGCCATACCAAGTGTTGGTCGGACTAATGGGTTACAGATTCCTTAACTGTAGAACCCTGATGAGCTCAGCATTTGAATATTATGAGTTGACTCACCATTCCAAAAACTTGGGAGCCATTAAGCCTGCATCTGCGCTAATATCTAATCCGATCAGTCTGCAACTGCGCTGTTCTAGTGCTAGTTCATAAATCAGGTTATTAACGTTCCGTTAAGTAACCTATCAACTTTTATAGTAACCTACCCCTCCGAGGGGTATATACTAAAGATAAGTTAATCATCTGTTGGAATTAAAACTCTTATCACTTCCCCGAGAAGCGAAACAACAGGTAAAAGGTCAGTTAATCAATTTGGTCAAGTTCTGACTGCTTTTCTACCGTAGATCATTTACATTTTCTTCTATGAACATTATTGTTAAATTGTTATTGTTATATATAACATTATTGTAAAATATCCAATAGTAAAACAAACATTCATGTTTTGGTGAATTTGAACCCACTAATGATCATTATAGTACTGTTTTGTATAATGAATTTGGATTGAAATAAGTGGGGTTAGCTGCAGCCCAGATAAGGAGGCTCTGTAAATCCTTACTTAATAAATATTAATATCTTTATAGATCAATATTTATCAAAAGTGCTAAAATGTTTTTATTAGTACCTAAGAATGTAATTAGGGTTGCCAACCGTCCTTTATTTGAAAGGACAGTCCTTTATTTGAAAATTAAGTCCTTTGACCTTTGAAAAGGAGTCAAAGGACTATAAATGTCCTTTAAAATCCAAACATCTTTGAATTATTAAAAATAAATCCTTTTTACGACTAAAAAATTAGTTATTTAATTTTTTTAAGGTTGTTATTTATTGTGTATGTCCTACAGTTGGCAGTTGGCAATGGCAACATTGGCAACGCTTGAAAATGTCAAAAATTCACATTCATGCACGGCGATTCCCCGACGGGGAATCCCCGTGCATGTCTTGGCGCGAATTAGTCCAGTCAATCTGAGTAAAATAGAGAATTTTTCTTTAAAAAAGTCCGATATTGGATTTATTTTTTTTGAAACTCTTAGAAAAATGAGTAGATCAAATGTGCCATAAAAAAAAGTTGTGGATTTTTTTGTTTAAAAAATAGACTTTTTAAACAATTGTTTTTATGATATTTTCAAAATCGAAAATTTTCATTCATATAAATTTTTTATTTTTGAAAAAAATTGAAAAAAAAAATATTACTTAAACTTCTACACAGAATAAAAAAAAAGATAAAATGGTGAATGCGCAAAAAAAATTTGCCTGCGGCGCATTTTTATTATAATAAGCAATTATTTTCTTAAATGTCCTTTATTTTGAAATTTGAAAGTTGGCAACCCTAAATGTAATCTTTCAAATAGTTAAAGTGACATAACGTCCCCTTATCCTTCACAGCAACAAATCCTTTAATAACAGTCTTTCAGAATAGAATGCTGTAGGATTTTCAGTTATTCAAGGCACCCTTAGCATACATTATTACCCTTTTTGGATCACATTCAGTGCTCAAATCCAATAGAATAGAAGAAAAAATTGTTTCACTAAGAAATACAGATTAAACATCTCTGTGAATGGCCACAACTAGAGCCAGTGACCGCGGCGGTCTTTTTGTCCCCTGGACACTACGGGAATCACGAATATAATTTAGCTAAACTTACGATTGCAGCAACTAGGGGATGGGAGATGATATTTGAACAGTTTGTTTGGATAAAACGCGTAGCTCTAATCGCCTTTCGAAGTCGAGGAGAACTCGTTCGAGGATAGGTAGGTATTTTTGACCCGGTTGTTCTAGAGCAAACACCGGACCCACTCTCCCACTCATTTTGGCGAAAATCTGAATGACGCTGAACTAAATAACGTTTCGAGACGCGATGGTCACACTCACAAATTGTTTTAACTTATATTTTATCTTGGAAAACACGCATTAAACAAGAATTTCCATTCGGGAAAAAAATATCGTGTTTTTATCGGTAAAATAACAAACGCTATGAAGTTGACTGACAGCGCGCCGCTTCATTATCTATGAAAAAGCTGCGTTTAGAAACCGTCGCGCACTTCCTGGTGAAGACACGCAAAGGGAAATTCACACTATGGGTAATGATTATCTGGAATAAAGGTAAAATCATACAATCGTTTCTTCAATGCTACTATGTGTTTTAGCGACCGCTCATAAGATACCCGCGTACCCCTTGAGTGTAGACAACTAATGCTAATTAGCCTTACGCCAAGTAAAAATGTATCCCTTTTTGTTACAGCAAGCAATCCAGAATCAAAAGATTGTCCATACTCTGGCAAATATACAATACAAAATAGCAGACACAAGAGAAATGTAAGATCACAAGAGAATGAAAGAGACAGTAGGAATAAGCGAGAAAAAGCAATGTTGGAACATAATCGTAGGGTTAACGGAACTAGGTTGTTCAATTTTAGCGTAAGTAACATGTCGAGTGCTCCGATGCTGAGAAGTCGGAGGCAAGCAGAAGGGAGCGAGGTAGCTTGTGTCGTCAGCAACTACCATCGACTGGAGGTCGGCTGCAACTCTGTCAAGAACATGGAGTTCTATTCTACGTGTCAGAATAAGGAAGTAATCACAGGTACTTTTTCCAATAAGTATATATTTACTGATTCATAATAAGTATAATAACACATTAAGTATAAATCCAACATATTGTCCCGAGTGTCAAATCTGCATTTAAGTAGTTAGAAAATAGGGGGCATACTCTGAAATGAAGTAAAACTGTAAAACGAAATAAGGCAAGAGTATGTACGACCGACGGCGAGCTAATACAATTTAATCTTGACAAATGGTCGGGCGATAATTAAATTATTGCACACTACTTTTGTTACACACTTTAGCACCGTGTAATAGGACTTACTATGAAATAGCTACTTGAAGGCGCTGTAAATGCGGTTGAAGCCTTTTTTCTGAAAAAGGTTATTTTTGCTAAGGGGCCTTCATTTACCGCATGTCATTAATAAATGCACCGTCCATTGTTTTACTATTGTGTCTGGTATTGGCGGTAACAAAAGCGTTAAGAATAATGAACAAACGTAGTTTCACAAATAAGTATAATAAAATCCACAGCATACACCTGCCACGGGGGCTGGTACGAGAACGGTGCGTCGTTTGTCGTGACGACTCCCGTGACACGCGACAGCACTGCAGCAAGGAGGTACTGCTTCATGTCACGGGAAGCGCGGGGTGGCACGCTGGTTGTCACACGGTCAGCGACCAACTGTGAGCGAGTCAGCAGCGAGACTGAACTTGTATTTGATGCCATAGGTAAGTTACCTTATTACTTCGTAATTGCTTCGCCGACGACCTTCGTGGTGTATTGGTTACGTTAATCCATTACTCGGATGTTCTGGATTATCGAACCCAGAAGGAGATCAACCCAGCTTACTTCGATAGACGAGAACTTTCCTGGGGAAAGTTGTTTTCTATCATGTATTTTCCCAAAAATAGTTTCAGCATATTTTGTTTAACGTTGTATAAAATCATGCCTAAATTAATTTCATTTTAAAATTTACAGTAAAAAATCTTATTTCTTTTCAGGAGAATGTCAAGATCAAACTAACTACCAGCCCCTCCTGAGGATACCATCTCCGCTCCTTTTCTTAGCAATCGTTATACTTCACTATATCATACCGAGATGATTCAAACAGCACTAACGAAGCCATTGTCGTTTTAGAACCCCATACCCTTGTAATTATAGTCTTAGGCAAGCTTAGGAACAGATAGTAGACAAAACAAATTTAGTTATAAGATTTTTCGCAATACCTGGTTGTTCTTTTGGTGGTGATATCGCTCTGCTAGTAATGAAAGCCATTTGTAATGTTAGTACACTTTTATATAAAGTAAATATTTAAAACTTCTAAACCTTCACGAAGCTTTTTTAATCCATTTGTATGTAAACACTTTCAAAACTGTGTATATTTTATAGACGACAGGTTAAGGGTATCAATTATGTACACCACCATTTGAATAACTTCGTATTTGTCTATGGTATCATTTTCAATCTTTTGTAGAGTTTTTTTATTTTATTTTTTTGTGTGTTGTGTTAGATTCCTTACATGTATCTATGGAAATATTATCAAAATATCAAATTCTAATACATACACTTAATAGTATATCATAGATAGTCACAATCGCCTGAATGAATTTATCTAAGCAAAAATACTCTTAAAATAATGTGTCGGCTTTAACATGCATTTAAAAATAATAATCAGTAACTATTAAAACTATAACTTTTGTTAACAATTGTACTATTTCGCTTTTTTTCCTTATGTTTACTATTTTATATTAAGTTTGTAATAAGTATAGACGATATTAATCAAATATCTAAAGTATATCTCTTTGTTCAAATGTTAACTGAATGTATAAATCTTTACATAATCACGTGTAAATTACTTATACTATAATTATTTATTTTTCAAATTTCTAATTTGCCATCTTTTATTGTACCGACATTTTGCAATGAGCCCCATACTCTATAAAGAATACTCTTAATCGAATTATGTCTATTGCTGCATACCTATTTGTTATAATTATAAAGTTAATAACTACTTAAAAAATATAATAACTACACCTCCCGTCGACTATTTTTTTGGGCACCTACTCGGAAATGGCTTAATATCTTATTCTGGATGAAATAAAAGGGCGTTGTGCGAGATTTTTTCACATACATTACGATAGACAAGACTACAGATAAACTTTACTCTAAAAAATAACGCGATTGTAATCCGATAGTAATTAAGATATACGACAACAAAAAGTCTAGACTAGACCATAAAGAATCAAGATCTTTACTCTAAAAGCGATACGCATGACATTCGTACGAGCGTTACGAAATGATAATTTAGGGCCGGCGCACATATGGTCGATAATAGTTTGACAGTAAAAAATGCTCTGCGCTGCGCTTCGCCATATGTACGCCGCCGGCCCATAGACTAATTTGGTTTGACATTGAAAAAGAACGACGGTATCGGACGGCTGTCGTGTTATTTTATGGAGTAACAGCCCTGTCACAATACGTGGGACACTCAGAAAGTATTGCGAAAATAAATAATACGGTTCTAATGGTATTTTTTCTTATTTTTTTTAAGTACTCTCCACCAGCCTCTATACAAAGTTCCACGCGTCTGAACCAATTTGTGAAACACTTTTCCAGTCCGCTGTAAGCACCTCGTTTATAGCCTGCTCAAACGCACAGCGCGTCTTCTGGCGACGAAAATTGTATCCCTTTGAGCAGATTTTTTATTTTCCGGAATAAAAAGATGTCACATGATGACACTTTCTGATTGGCCAGTGTATAAGGTCTCTAAACTTTACGCCGTCGGGTATTTCAACGCTTATTTTAATTTGTATCTCCTTTGTAGATATGTATATTTTATCGATATTACATGTATATCTTCATACATATATTTTGAAATAGTTGACAGTGTTTGATAGATGACGCGAATGGTTGTGAATAATGTTTCTTGTTGCATCGGTTCTAGAGGACTTTCGAGACTATATTTTATATTTAGTGAAAACACTATAGACTCAATTTGGATGTGCTTATTTTGAATCATATTTAATTGTGAAAAAGTGTGGGCCTTCTATAACTAGGTATTTAATTTTACTTATTTATGTTTGGGGAATATACAATTATTACCTTAAATATAAAATAAATGCGATGCGTAATAACTTAACCATCACTTTGATTAGAAAATTACAGCACGTTAAAATATTTATTTCAATTTCTTTCGCAGTGTGGACGTGCGTTTGACACATAGTAACACGCCAAATGGTATACGGAAAAATCTAGTTGATCTATTTTTGATACTTAGCGGAAGTCATACAACCAATGAAGCACTTTGGAAACGCTTCGTTGAATGTCTCCTGCATTCAAAAATAGGTCTTCAGATAATCATTTTTACTGATCAGTTTGATTTGTACTAACAGTCGCGGAGATGTTGAGATGTCATCTCAAAATAATTGTTCAGCAGCATTTATTTGTAAAATCTAGCTATAATCTACAAGTCAAGCAAGACTGCAAGTATTTGATAATGATATAAAGTAAACGCAACATGTATGTAGAGTGGATATAGTTGGTACGATAATACCTTAAGACCCATATAACACAGTGCAGGTTTCCTGCCTGACGCATACAATTTATTGAAACAATATATGAGTTGAAGGTTTGACGTTTTGTTCAGACGAATGCAAGTCATCTATTGATTTAATTTAAGTAACAGACAAGAGACTTGTACAGTGTAAATGGACCTTTAGATCCCCAAAGCACAAATGTTTTACCGGTAGTCACTATGACAAACATAAGACAAACTTATTTTTTATGTTAGCGAGTACTTTTAATAGCTCAAAATACAAATCTAAAACTAGCTTGACTTTGTTTAACTTGATACTTGACACTTTTGTTATTCATAGGAACATCTACTAAGATTTACGATGAAGCATTTAATGTACATATTTATTTAAGAAAATATTTTGTATTGCTTTTTTTACACTTATTGTGGCAAAACAGCAAGGACTTATGTTTGTTTACGTACTTTTGTTTTAAGATGATTCTATTCACAGACTTAAGATTCATATAATATTATACATAGGAATTCATCTGACACATTTTCTTACAATTCACATTTCGGTATATAGTTAGTACTTATTTATCTATGCAAACAAATCGTCATACAAAAGAAGCTTAGACATGTACAAAATTATTGTAATATCGTTATGTAGCTAGAATAATTTAGCGGTATTTTTACGTTAATTTTATAAGTATTGAAAAATAACAGTACACGAAAATAGGTGCCTGGCATATTTTAAGTAAACAAATATCATAACATAATATTTCTCTATTTGAATTGTTTACTTTGTTTGTATATTTTGTTTAAATCAATAATGTTTTAGACCAGAATCAATAGGCACATTTCCTCTAGATAACAATGATTGTTACTAATGCACCATTTAATGGTTGCTTCTACGACTATTTGTCATTTGTTACAACATTTTTTGCGGGAAAGCTATGTTTTCCCTAATCAAGCAATACTAACATAGGTAAGAATAGTTAAGAGTGAATTTAGATAAGTGAAAAACGAATACTCATTTTAAGATCAGTGTATGATGTAGTTAAGATCAAATTAAGTAGTTATTAAATCGCGACAGCAATAATATATTTGTATTTATAGCTATTGAGCGTTAAATTTTTAATAGTTATTAGACAGTTGTGAATAATTGAGCTAGCGATTGTTATTTTATAATGTGACAGAGACTATTCTTTGTGGAAGCGAATCTCGAGAGAAAATTCGCGGGAGCTCTCTATTTCTCGCGATAATTTTTCTTGAGCTATTTGTCATCGTTAAGTTTCCATTGTGTGATATAGATACATTAAAATAAATTAAGTACATAGTCGTCAGCATGGATTATAATAAACAGCGAAATTGATTGTGTGGTGTTTTATTTTTATTAAGTTTTCTATAAAAGGAAGAATGTTCTAACCATAGACCTACAATTTTTTTTACTGCGTAAGGTACAAACAAAAATATAATCCTATTACAAAAATTCATTTATTGATGTTTCCTCAACTGAATGCAGTTTTTACCCATTTTCTAAATTGGAAACATATCTTAATCCACCTCAACAGCTGTACGAAACACCACGGGCTGCTTACAGCCCGCGAAGCACCCGAAAAGCTTGACACTTGGTACGGCACAACGAATTTATGAAGACAATAATAGAAGGCAAAATAGAAGGAAGAAGGGGAAGAGGAAAATCCAGACACAGTTTTATAAAGCAAATAAAGAAGAAAGTAGGAGTGGTGTCGTACCAAGACGTCAAAAGGCTGGCTGAGGACAGACAAGAATGGAAGAAACTCCACCGACAAGAGCGTTGCTCTTAAATTTAAATGAAAAATGATTATGATTAATTTTAAGGAAGAACCTCCGATCCTTTTAATTAATGAAAATTCTTTCATAAGCATAATATTTCACATATAAGAAAACGTATGAAAAGACACATATTAGGCTCTACTTTAGCCATAATCTCAAAAAAATATAAAGTTTTTTTTTTTTTTTGTAATTTGTATGTTAACTTCTTTCGGTAGTACCCAGTAACATGGTACACCGTACAATAATATGATTCGCTGCTTCGCTGGTACCGCTGGTACTACCCATGGTACTACCTACGACCTACGACTACGAAAAATCATTCATTGTATAATTCGATTTCTATTTTCAAATTTCGCGGGAGGTAGATTGAGGACGATAAAGGCCCGCTAACACGGTACTAGTTAAATAACGTTATTATTAACGATAACCGGGAAGGCTACCACCAACACTTTTAAAACCAATTAGAAACAAGGCAGTTGAGGTGCAGTTCCTGAGCAGGTCAAAAGCAGCTCAACTTTAAATTCTACCATTACGTTCATAATGCTGAACGATTTTTTGAATGGTTATTCCTGAATGGTGAACTGTTTGTTGTCTCTGGCTTGTTTTGGTAATGAGACTGCGAAGACGTTCTTGAAAATCCTTGACAAAAATTATTATTTTTACCGGTTTTTTTATATACGTGATATACTATTATACTATTAAATAAATTAGAAAAATATGGAATTAGAGGCAATGCTAATGACTGGATTAAAAGCTACCTATCTGAACGACAACAATATACAGAAATGGTAAAAATGATAAATAACACTAAGACCCTTTTTAGATCTCCTCTGCAATTTAACAATAGGCGGGGGGTACCTCAAGGGGGACTGCTCTCTCCGTTGTTGTTCCTACTCTACATAAATGATCTACCCAAATGCCTCAAACACGAGTCTGTTTTATACGCAGATGACACCACTTTATTAATAAAATGTAAGAAGGACGAAGATTTGAATGCGGTTGTTAACTCAGAACTAAAAAATATTGACACTTGGTTAAAACAAAATAAACTAAATATTAATGTGAAAAAAACTAAAATAATTAATTTTCATCCTTATAACAATAAGACAATACAATTTAACGCAATAATAAATAATGACAAGCTAAAACAAGTTGACCATACTTTATTTTTAGGTATAAGTATAGACAAAAATCTTAATTGGAAAGAACATATTAATAATATTTGTGAAAAACTTGAAAGGTTTGTATATGTCCTTCGTAGATTAAAAACGACATCTTCTAAAGAAACTGCGCTTTTAGCATACCATGGATATGTGGCATCAGTACTACGCTACAGTCTGATTGTATGGGGCAACTCGGTCGAGATACACAGAGTATTTAATCTTCAAAAGAAATGTATAAGAGTATTGCACGGAGCAAACTACCGTGATCACTGTAAACCACTGTTCAAAAAAGCAAAAATTTTGCCGCTTCCCTGTCTCTATATACTTGAAACGTGCCTGTTTGTGAGAAGACATCCACATCTTTTCCCCTTTTTGCGGTAGCAAAAAAACTAAACAGTAGGAACCCAACTAAATTGTATATGCCAACCCAGAGACTAAAACTCTATAGTGACAATGTCTATTGTATGGCAATCAAATTGTACAATAACTTACCGAGGGAAATTAGTGAAATTACTAGTATTAAAATTTTTAAATCAACTTTATTTAATTGGCTATTAGAAAACTGCTTTTACGAAATCGATGAAATGTTTAAATGTAATTCATAGGGTAAAATATTAAAATTTGATATTGTGAAATAATTGTGACATTCGAAGTAGATATTTGATGATTTATATAATACTATTTTGACTAAATGAGCAGAATTAATTTGAGTATTTAGACGAATATATATAGTGATGTATAAATGTACCTGCAATATATAAACTTAACCCAACATTCCTACGCCTAATAGGCAGAGTATGTCGCACTTATACCTGATAACACCATTGTATTACCATATTCTAAGGAATAAATGATATCTATCTACGTTTAACAAAATTATTTCTATTATTTTTATTTAAATATCTGAAAGTTAGTGTTATTTACTTTGTTTTCATTTGATTATGTACGTAAATTTAATTTGAAATTGACCATTAAAGACGGCAAAAATTTTAATGCGTGCGAAAAAAATTGTGAATAAAAGTTTTGAGCGGACATCTGCGTAAAAATAATTTTGATAGTACCTAGTTAGCTGGTTTTCGAAATTATAAATAAATTGTAAATTCGTGAAAACATAAATGTTTTATGTTTTTAATGCTGGAAGCCGAGCAACCACCTGGCAAAATATATCCATCACTTTATGTTATCGTGCTTTTCCGAATTGCCATGATAAACAGTTGTTGTACAATGGTAACGACTAGTGTTTGGAAGTTAATTTTATTGTGGGCTTAATCGTACAAAAGCACAGTGTCTTGCCATAAATATATGATTATATTTTATCAATAACCTTGTCGTAAGTAACATTTTAACTACATACCTATTCAAAGTTTCATATGTAGATTATTATGTGATAAAACTTGCAGCTTCTTCACTAAGTGCTATTATAAATAAGATAAATATATACAGACAAAGTAAGTTCGAGACTAACTCAACGAGATAAAGGCTAGGTTTTAGTAAGTATGCAGTGGTTATAGTGCACAAAGGATTTTATTACAAAGTATGGGTAGGTATTTGCTATTCGTAGATTGCGACATGAATCCAAACTATTATTTTCTTTCAGGTATTCTGGTGAAAAAGTGAACCAGCCTAGCAACAGATCTAGCCTTGTAAAATGCTTGGAATTCAACAGTCTGCCATTTATCTGGTTCAATCACAGGTTCCAAAGGAGGCTGTAATCTTCTGGCTCTCTCAGTCTTGTTTGTATTTAATAATAGGCTCCAGTGAATCCTGTCTTGTATTTTTTAATTGATGTCATCATGGAACTTCTCAGAGAGTAACCAAAGAATCCTGTAAGACAAAATGTATAAATGTATGTAGTTGATAAATTTTAATAAATAACTTATACTTAAGAATGTGTTGTTATTTGTTATATGTGCGTATAAATATTTTACAAGGATTAGCATTGTTATTACTTACAAAAAAATATGTCGCGTACGTTGGAATTACTAGTTTTGACTTAATATGTTGTACTAAAATAAAGAAGTAATTTATCTTACTCTGTTTTTGAAATCCAAATTTCCAATAAAAGGTATTAGGTAGGATTAATTAAGGTCCCACGGTAGCGTGACTTCAATTATCTACTAATTGTTTTGTAAAAATCAAAAGTAATGGAAAAACATATTCACATTCACAAGAAAACCAACTAAAATCCTCCATAAAAGTTACTAAAAAGTAATTTTTTGGATCGCTTTATTTGACACTTGAGACGCGCAATAATCGTTTTCGTGCTGTCAAAATAGACGTCATGGTAGGAATAGTCCATACAAAAAAAGGTAAATGGTTTTGTGACGTCAGCCAAAACAATACTGCTAAAGGGCTGCTATAAAGGTGTCACGGTAGCAATAAACAATGCAGTTCAGTTTAAGTGCTGCTATAAGAGATAATGGTAGAAATCCTGTAACAATTCGTTTTTTTTTAACGAATAACGTTATTTATCGAATCTTTTCGATTTCTGAACGTTACTTTTTTCAGTACTGCCAATACTGCGAAAGAAATCGTTTAGCTGCCAACACTCCCGTCAGTTATGTCATGTGTAGTTGGTGTTGCTTGGCTTGCTTGCTTGCTTTCTTTACTTTGCTTGAACTCACGTCGTCAGTCAATTGGATTGTTTATCTGAAAGAACACTTCCCACATTATAAACAAATTCGATAAATAAACTCAAGTGCTTTCGATAATACGAAAGGAACCTGCAACCGTGCCAATATATAAAAGGATGTTTAGAAATATGTGAAAGTGACAGTCGCTGATCGACTTGGTTTTTTGTGTGATTATAATGTTATTTCGCATATTTTCAAGTACCTCCGGTTAATATTGTGCAGTGAACATTAGAAATGTTACGTTTATGGTATCTTCCTTGTATAGAGGACACATGATTGCGAACAGCATGTTCGATGCAGGATAAATGTGGTGAATAGCATTATCATCTGCTATAACTTGTCTATAATGCAACACGAGTGTTTGCCGGACGGGACCAGAGGCAGGTTCGAGCGGCGGAAGCCAACGAAGGTGCTGAAGATAGCGGAGAGTTTCACGAACTTGGATGAGACCGCGAAGGCAGGGCGTTATGTGCGGGGCCCGCATTCCAAGTCGGGCCGTAGGTTTCGGGACGAGAACGGCGCCAGGACTAAGCGTGCGATGTGTTGTGATGAGGAATGTGATAAGGAGTCCAGTGTTAGTGAGGAGTGTGAGAGACTCGGGGACAGAAGAGTGACGGGGTCCTCGTGCACCGCCCTGCGGACGGCGGTGGCGGCACTCTACCCCTTTGATGACTTCGTGTTGGAGAAGATAGGTTCAGGATTCTTCTCTGAAGTTTTCAAAGTAAGTACCTATCATGTATTAGCCCCATGTTTGCAATCTGTCTGGGGCACTCAAATTTATCCAGAATCATAATATCCCAGATTCTTATTTATAAGAATCTTATTAGTTTTAATGACTATTTAAAAACAGATTAGATTTCCGTTTCTGGCTCCTTCGAAATCCAAAGTGAAAATAATATGTACAATGATGTAGCATTCCTCTGTCAATCTGCCATCTACTGTGTGATATTTTTCTGTTGTTGACTAAGGAAAATCCCCTTCATGGACACTAAAAACTTTCACAGTGTATGAATGTATTAAATATTTCATGAATCTAATGTAAAGTATGCAATTTTATATAAACAACATCAATTTCATTTTGTCTCAAAGGTACAACTGGAATCCAGTTTGAATTCTTAAATTCAAGGTTCTCCAAAAAATAATTGTATTACCTATTCCATTTCTAAGAATCTGCCATATATGCCAAAACAGCAGTGGCGTGCATTCCATACAGACAAATAGAAATTTATCTACCCTGTGTCACCCTTATAATGACGGCAAAGTGAGTAATGTAATTTTGGGTAATCAAACCTAATTTACAAGAATGGCTCGATCATAGTGCTGACCAGTATCAGCATTTTATACAGACAGATAGAATTTGTCTACCCTGTACCAACCTAATAAAATGACGGAACCTAATAAAATGTATTTTGCTTGATATTCAGTGGTTCTCGTAATTAAGATTAGTGTCTACCCTATAAAAAATATTTGTGCTGTGTACCTTTTAAAAAAAGGTTTAGTTGTTCAATTTTAACTTATTTGGTCTCATTATTTTGTTTCGTGGTTCATATTATTACAATGTCCAATTCATATTACCCTTTCAACACAGGTTAACACTATTGGTATAATAATAAAAATTTCTGTCATTGCTCAGTACTAAATAGACATTAAATCACATCAACCAATTAGTCTTCTTACTTGGCACATCATGTCCTTTTGTTCTAACAATTGATGTTGGAATGCGAATAGTTTTGATAACATCTTTGGCATCTCGCCTTACAATAATAGGATTAATCTAATAGATAGCATAGCTGATGAAATGTTTTTATTTGCATTTAGACCAAAGTATTGAAGTGTTTTTTTGATGGCTACATCACAGCTTAGTTGCAACTGTTTATTGAATGAGGGAAAGTCTACAATCTGGTATATTTATGCATGTATGTTTGTTCCATGATAACTCTAGTAGTATCGATCAAAGCCTCATGAAGTTTGGTAAACGTTTACAAGTAACCAAAGAATTTTTAAATTGGAACATGAGCATATCAGTGGAAGGGTTGCCAAAATATGGGGATGAAGATCACAGTTCGGGGTGAACTATTATATTCCATTTAGGAAATTAAAGTTTAATAATCCTCTGTATTGTATTTTTCATCTACTTTCTTGTTTACAAAGAGGAGAAGCTATATAGTATTGTTGAGTTAGTATCCTATAACACAAGTCTCGAACTTACTTTGGGGCTAGTTCAATCTGTGTTATTTGTCCCTATATATTTATTTATGTACATGGTAAAGTACTTCTGGATACAGGCCCATCCTGAGTTCCTTCATGCTCTGGAATACCATAAAGTCTGCAATATCTTATTTCCTTGTTTATTTGTTATGACATTGTAAAGGTGTGCCAGGAGTATGTTAATCACAAACCTCTATGCTATATAATATTTTAGAAAACTAGAAATAGAATAGAAATATATTAAGGTATAAATCATTTTTATTTACACAAAATTACATAAGTCAGAAGGTATAAAAATTAATAAATTAATTATGAAAATATATCACAGGCACCTAGATCTTTTGTTCAAATCTCATATTTTTTGAATCCATTTTTCTGCCTTGAAACAGTATCAGTTTGACAAGTATTACCTCTGCGCTGTTTTTTTTAATGTGTTGGTATGTAGTGTTGTAAGCAGAGAGTGTAACTACTTTGCAAGAGTAACAACTGCACCCAATTTCTTTTCTAAACACAATTATTTTTAATGCATGATTATTAAGGTGCTGCAATCCAGCAAAGTGGCCTCTTAAAATTACTTTCACACAGGATAAAGTATGTATCTGGTACTTTTAGGTAAACACAGTTAACTCTTGATGATTTAGGCACTAATTAATTTTGATGTGTAACATTCCAAATTACTTCCCCAAGAGTTTTGCAAAGTCTCTTCAAATCTTTGACCACTTCTAATCTTCCAAAGGGTCATTTGGAAATCTTTGGGTTAGGTCTATGACCAGCAGTGGCTAATGTGATTATAATCCATAAGATAAAAATTAATTGACCTAAATATTTGAATAAACATAAATTAAGTATAAATTATCTAGCAACATTAATCAAACAGCGCTTAATTTGCCAAGTTTAGACGACAAACAAACATAGGGAAGTAACTAGTGTTTGTTTACACGGCCATGTGAAGGTCAGGGAAACCGTTTTGCTTATTACTCATAGTTGAATGAGTGATTAATGTTGTAGGTTAGTCATAGTGTCCACTGTGAAGTCCAATTGATGTGGCACGTGGTTGTGCATACCAGTAATTTTTTTTAGCAATGAAAAGAAGAAGGTCATCACAAGCTTATCTAAATAAATTTACAAAAGCAGGACAGGCCAAACACATAAATATAGTTTTGGCGAGGGCCTAAAAAATGGTCATCCACTTTGCTGCCAAAAAGCCGAACAGGTCGGACACAAAAATATTTGGCCGGACACAACCCGAAAAAAGCCAAACATGTCCAGCAGTGTTTTGGCTTTTTGGGCAACCCTACCTAAATAAGTAACTGTGTATCACCACCTTCATATAGTTACCATCGTTTGCAATAAATTTTCCAAAACGAATTTGAAATGTCCTTTTTCAACCTTCACAAAATTAACGAAAAGCCAATTTGACTTGACATGACAAATAGGTTCAATAACTAACAGCCAAGTCATTTCGCAGTAACATTGCGAAGCGTGGCGAAGCGCGTTTGTCACACCACGCATTATATTGGTACAAGTGTGGAGAGAAAAGAATATTTCATGTATGACATCACTAGCCAATTCATATGTGGACTGTGGAATTTTCTTAGTCTAAGTTTGAATAACAATTGTTTACAAATAATGAGTGTATCACTCAACAAATGTTTATAACTATTAAAAAATGTTTTCTATACGCCTACATCCACTGGAGGATAATATATGGATTTTCACGTCTGATAATGGATTTAATACATAAATTTTACTCTATTATGACAAGATCAGCAGTTATTATAGCCATATATGATATTTTTTCAAAAAAATATTTTGAGGATATAAATATTACCTTTTGCGCATTTCCTAGTTTTTAAGATAATTACGTCCTGTATTTATTTATTTTTTGCAATTAGGTAATACAATACACAATACGATAAAGATTATTGTATTGTGTATTGTATTACCTAATGAACATTATTGTAATGTTACATATCTTATTGCTTGTGTGCCTATCAAGTTTCCATTTTTTTATAGTAAGTAATCTTATTTAATTAACCATGTAATTATATAATATAGTAACTACTTTGCAGTTTGAGTTTACAAACCACATTATACATGTAAAGAATACCTTGTTATGTAAGATCTTTGGTGTAATACATATACCTAGATTGCCTAGTTTCCTCCAAGTTGGGCGCCTACTTACGAGGTCTGGAAGAGGAAATGTGCCTAGGAAATGGTCTCCATCTAAGTGCCCATTGTACGTCCAAGGTTACTGATGATGAATGGCTTCACTCAGAACAGGCACCGGAGTTAGCTAAATTAAACCTATTATTTGAGTTGTTTTTGTATAGTCTAAAAAGAAAAGGTAAAAAGTATTTTACTGTTCGACTGATCAACACAACACTTTGGAAGAAAAAGTATAATGTACCACCTGCTGTTCTTCCCGCGCAAATCGTAAAAGCTAATGAAGGGATTGGGCGATAAATATAATCATGTCAATTTTCTCTCTCTCATCTCAGTGCTTTATCAGTTGCATCCTCAGCCGTAATGCTGAGAAGCCCGGGGTCCGCTTTTTAATCATGTCAATTATTGTATTGTACTGTATGAAAGGCGAAGCATCTAGCAACCCATTTCTATTTTAATATAGAATATGCACGTATTTTTTTTTAATTGCTTAATAGAATCCTTATCCTATTATATCCTATTAACAAATGTGAAAGAATTTATCAAATATCTTTATCAGCGCCGAACATGTGATACTTTTAAGTTTCAATTAGAAAGAGAAGTCCGATATAGATTGGTGACATCGAAGTCAATATCATCTATACATTTGCCATAGAAAATAGTTTTACAAAAATATATCTATTTGTTGTATCTCGTTCGTTTTTCAACCAATTTTTATTGTTTTCACTGTTAGTAGTTTACTATTGAATATTTACGGCTGAACTGGTTAGATAACACATATTTTTTTCATGCATATTCCCTATTCCCTTTTGTCCAGCTGCATTTCCACCATGAGCCTAACCGTGGTCGTAGGATATTACACATATATATTACAGCCCTAGACTCTGTCTACCCGGTTGGGGATAAAGACGTCGTAATGTATCTTGTACCTTTCGGTTGGATTTGTCCACTTTCCTTTTCCTATCCCGTCTGTCTTCCATTTCTCGATTATGAGTTTTTGAAGTCCTATCTCTGGAGGGAGTACCTACGTAATAATCAACTTTGTAATCTTCAGTATTTTTTTATAAATAAAGCTAATCGTTACAAGGCAACGTCTAAAAGTAGTATAATAAGTAATTGTTATTTTAAATACCTAAGTGCTTAAATTGTATTCTTAAAATAATAAATACTTATATTAATTACTACGGTTTTTATACTATTTAAAACAGCGCATAAAAAAAGCATTTACTGTAAGATTTAACAAATTTAATAAATCCCTTTTTGTGACAGCTTACTTTTTATCCCGGCCACGCTTGGACAGTTATAATTGATGACCCGCGCCTGCCCGAAACTTGACGCTGAAAAACTTAACTAATTCAACGAAGTTCACTACTTTTTGCTACGTTACGGAACGTTAGGTACCTACGTCTTTCAAAAACGTCTAAGGCACAGATCAGTAGGTGCCTCAGAATTTCAGAATATCAAAAATAGGAAAAGAAGACCTTTGATTCGATGTGGTCCACTTTCCTGTTTGAAAATTGGTTAAAAGAGAGACAAATATGTTTTTTTTATTTATTTAATTTATTGCACTTAAAATCTTAAGATTATAGTACAAACGGTACAACTTAATACTAAGCATTGTTTACCAGTTCACCTTTGGGATTTTTCTGCAAAATGGTAAATGGTAGATGGGGTGCAAATTTAAATTACCTTTATCGAATCAAAAGAGTTTAAACTAACATGTACTTATATAAGTACGTTACATACTTATACTTATTATTGCAGCATTGCTTTTTCGCGATATTGTCGTATTTCAAGCATCTTGAAGTGTCTCTTTCTTGTGCTCTCATAATGTTATCGGGCAGGGCATTCCAAAGTCGTACGGCCGTGACGGCAAAAGAATTAGAGAGAAATCCAGTACGGTGAGAAAGGATAGGCCTAGCGTTAATTTTCAGAAGAGCGCAGAACCCTTTCGTGAAAAGAGCATAAAAGTTGAAAATAGGACGTTAAATAGTTTTTGAATAAAATTATTGATTTAAATGAATACTAATATCTTTTTAATTGAAGATCTGCATTAAATAAAAATCTTCTGAATACTCGTAGTGCACACACCTCATAACATAGCATAAATAAACAGAACGTTTAAGGAAGCTATATGATTCATAAGTCAGGATGTAACCTTCGCTGACTGCAAGGTTCGCGACCTTACATACTGTTTATAAATTACTAGATTATAGTAAACGGATAAGTACTTAGTGATGAAAACAGACTGTATTGCACTTTATTTCAATGATTTATCCAGTGTGCAGAGCTTAATTGGCAACTTCAGTCTTCATCGAATCAAAATATTTTTAAGCGTCATGTTAGTGGCCAATTATATACTTATACTATGACGTCTTTATCCCTAATGGAGCAGACAGAACCCAGGGCTGCAAGACACTGGGTGTCCACTAAGTGACGCGGACGCACGCACACAACAAGTACATACAAAGCCGGTGTTTACAATTTGACTAATTTCTAGCTGATAATGATATTCAACTTATTACTAGCCTCGTAAATCAATTACATATGTTTATTATTATTTCATTAAACATTAAAATAGCCTTATTTTTCTGTTAAACCAAACTTAAATAAAAGAGACCAAATTACACTAGTGTAAATTTTGGCCTTTAAGAGCGGCCTTCCCGTCTCACTTTTCATACAAACGCTCGTACGTGATATGGCATTGCAACTGATCTTTTTTGAAAACTTTTGAATTAACATCTTGTGCTTGTGGTATGTCTAGGTAACTATAGAAATAAAAAAATTAATTTGGAAAAAGAAATTCAGTATACGCCCCTAAAAATCTGCTTTTTTTGCACAAATTTTACCTGAACTTCAACCGATCATAAAGTATTCAAAAGTTGTAAAGATAAAAAAACATTTATGTCACACACTTGTAGGCTTACTGAAAGTCACGTATTACCTGGAACAAGTTTTATGAAATTTTCACACCCTATGAATACTATATTCTAATTTCATTCAATAGAAATCTATCTAAATATTTTCTCGATGACACCCGTAGTCATTGGCAATGAACCAATGATGCAGGCCCTCTTTTGCTCAGCATTCTCTAACGACCTTACCTCGATAGCAAATTGTCTTATTATAACTAATATGTATGCAATTCAACACATCTTGGAAATAAAGACGTACATATTGACGACATTGCTTCTAGGAACTATTGCACAGGTCGTCAGGTATACTTTGAATACTATAACCGAAAGCAAATTACTAGTAACTAGTTCGCCCAAAACTATGAACTCGCGAACCCAATATCTCGGAACCCCTTGACTTCAGCTCATGTTTGAACTTATTCTATTGGACGCTTCTACAATCCCACAAATTTTCATGATGTTCCGATTAAAATTACTCGAGTTATCGTTGAAAAACATACTTTAAAAACAAATGCCGAACATAGCTTGCTTTGTTCAAATAAAATCGTACAAATATATTGCTAAATAAGCAAAGGGTTAACAACTAGTTCTTATTTGTAACAGACTTCCAAAAAGAAAGAAGTTATTATTCGTCATCATCTTTTTTTTTCATACATGTTTCCCGATTATTCGAAGACGCCTGGACCGATTTAGAAAATTCTTTTTTGTTTTTGTTTGAAAGGGCATACTTGTCAGGTCGTCCCATATAAATTTTATCTAAATCGGTTGTGTAGTTTGGGCGTGAAGTCGGTTTTTGTTTTGAAAATTATCTGATGAATGTATCGTACTAACAGGCCAACCGTTTTCCAAAAATGTTACATTTGAGCCTTGTGACCCTCGACTCTATCAAACTCATATCCATAAGGGATCAAGACATTAGTGTACGAAATCCTTTGATACTCCTAATGTTTCGATCTTTGAACAGTCAAGTCTGGCAAATCCCCGTATTGGACGGTCGTTAAGCAAAGCCAAATACGCTGACTACACTTAACGGTCCAAAGCTGATGGGTCTAGTGAAAACAAACACGAGAATTAACAAACACTTTGAATGAACATTATTATTAATGAGACTTGTAAACGTCTACATCTAAATTGATTATAAATGGCTTAGTTACTAAAGACAAGGCGAAAGAATTTACTAAATCAAATAAACCGTATTAAAAGTAATTACTTAACCACCTCCTTTCACCAGAATCTTTGACGTTTGTCAATCCTATAGGCCATGGTCCTTAACAAAATACAAATATATCCCAGAAGAATTACAAGATAAATACAGTGTTAAAGATGTGTAGATCCAGTTTAAATCTGCAGAACTCACTTATCCCATTCAAGATTAATCCGAGCAATTAACCAGAAGATCACCTTTGCGAAGGCCGACAAACTGGTTCTTAGAACGAATCATAACTGTACGTAATTAATTGCAATTGGCATTTCGCGTAAACCCTTTTATACTACGTTTTTGGGTTAATGGGGTTGGCTGTCGCTATCGGACACAGCCTTGCAGTGAAGGCTCGCTTGAAATAAACAACTGGAATGTCAACGTGAAAATAGAATTGTATGACGCCGTTGTCTTTTCTATAGAAAGACTCATTGCTTTAGTTGCCTTAATATAGCTTTAAAAAAATTCACAACTAGGTACTAAAACATGAAAACAAGAGTTTTTTATGTAATCGTCAAGAATTACGTTTTTATTCCTTTTGAGTTAGGCATTTTCCTTTCTGCGTGACTTTATTGATCGTCTTCTTCTTCTCGAGTCGAAAGGCTATAATAAATTTGACCAGTGTTTGGCCGCGGCGACTCCCTGATCATTTGCCTCATTAAGGTACTGCAATGTGCAGGAAGTGGGGCTTTTTGGACAGGACAATAAGTGGGTCATTGATTGGATAGCACCACACTCGCATTTATCGTTTTTGGAAAAACGCCACCTAACTCGGTTTTCTTGACATCTCCCAACGCCAGTCCGGAGTCTATTTAACGACTTCCAGACTGCCCAGGGGAGATCGGCACCCGTTGAAGTTTCTCAGCAGGCGGAGTATCAGAATCTGGAAATTTATTGCCCCATAGCTCCACTCTTGATCTAGCGGCTTCTTTGGCATCCAGGGCTGGCTGTCGGAGAAAACTGTTCCGGCTTTTCAGACGTGTGGGTGGTGGAACACGGCCATAGACTGGATGCCTGCAGTCGTGTATCTGCCTATGTATCTCCATAGAACAAGCCACGTTTCTTCGTACACTAGGCGGAGCTATTCCGGCAAGCGTATACCCGTGGGGCAAAGGTGTTGGCTCTAACGTACCGGTGATAATGCGGCAGGACGCATTAAGTGCCACATCCACCTCCTTGGCGTGAGCAGAGCGCGCCCAGACTGGGCATGCGTATTCGCCGGATGAAAAACACAAAGCTTGGCAACTTGTGCGGAGAGTATGAGGTGATGCGCCCCAGGAAGTAGTAGTGATACGTCGCAGGATGTTGTTGCAAGAGTTTACTTTCGATTTTACACTCTGGCAGTGTGACTTGTACGTCAAGGATCGATCCAAAGTAACCCCGAGATATGTAGGTGTAAAGTTATGTTTGACATCTACTCCGTCCCATGAGATCTTCAACTTCCTGTAAGCCCGCTTATTAGGGCGCAATGAGTTGTTTCTGTAGTAGTTTGAAAACAGGTTCAGGTGCTGTGATAGGTTGGCTTCCACCGCCTCAAAGCTCTTGGCTTACTATAAATCCATGCGTAAGGTGTACTTACTATAAATCCATAAAGTTAACACTTATTTTAAAATGTAGCCAATTGAATCTATGTTTCTTAAATAGTGGTGAAAAATTCCACAACTTTGAAATTCCTCTGCAACCGTACGTTCCTCAAAACCTTATAATTAAAAATGTCATCATCGATAGGGTATTTTTCTATCAAATGTCGAACAATTCATCGGAATATTACTCTTTGTACAAACATTTAGAAACATCTGTAAACACTGATATATCATCTAGAGTTACACTTAAAAATGCCTCGCTGAAACTGATAATTCTGTGTAGAACTATAAAATATAAAGTCAGGGAATGCGGTGTAGAATATCCAGGTAGGTACACATTAAAATCCATATTTATAACTCTGGCCGTGTTCCACTTGGCTAAAGACGGAGATAGTACTTAGTTGTGTAATGTTGAAATATTCTTATTTTTTAGCTCGTTGCATTCTTGTTACGTATACCTTTCTATAATCAGCCAGTCAATCGATATAGTATATGTTGATCTCAGAAAACGCGACGCTACATTTCGTAAATTAGACATTCGAAAAGGCACAATTCAAATCAGTAACATTCAAGAACATTGAAAGGGCTTTGTTGTCAAAGCAACACTGTATACTCCATTAAAAATGTTAGAAATCTTAAGTATAACTTTTATTTGAATATCGTGACTTCCATCTTCACATTAGTAGATATTTTTCTCCCATAATGTTCCTAACTGCGCATACGAGTAGCAAAGATACGTACGTCAAAACATCTTTTACGTCTTTTGTTTTGTGTAGAAAATGGCTTTATGTTCGCAGTTTAAATATACCTACTTTATTAAAGCTTGAAATTGTCTTTTGAATACGTAAATTAGCATTATTATCATTAACAACCATTTTGCCTGTACATTACAAGTAAAGATAACGTGTCTTATGGAGTTACAAAGATTCATGTTATTAAAGTAATGAACCTTGAAAGTACATTTTCATGCAAATTTATTTGTTTCTTTGTGAGCAGATCACAAATTGTTGTCTTTAACATGTAGATGTTTTAGTAAGGCAATTTATGTCAATTTAAATATGCCATGGAATGCCAAGATTATAGCTACGAGATTTTACCTAGAAAATGCCAATGTAGTTGCGGTAAATATAATAAAGTAAAAAATTTATGATAATTATGGGTTTTAGTACAAGATGAACAGCATAGTTATTTAAATAGTTGCAAGTCTTATAAACAAGCTGATTGAATATTCTCACATACCTACTTCACACATACATAGATATGGTAAAATAATTTCATACATGAGATGATGTAAAAATACCTAATTAAAAATCTCGTCCTGATAATATAATTTTTTTTTATGTGTAAGTTGTATGTATTTATGTAAGATGTATATGTATGTTTATTATAATTATTGTATATAAGTATGTGTATATTGACCACCCCGCACTACCTAATTTCCCGGCACTATTTTCTATATAGCGAGGTTGCCTGGAAGAAGGCCGCCTCTTGCTCATTTTCTAGTTCTTAAGATAATTATGTCCTTAGCTTATGAGGGCCGTCTAATTGAAATCGTACACTCTGTTACAATGTACCCGCGAAGCCAGTTTCATCCGTCAAACAATGTTCTATACCCGCTCCATGAGCTCCATCCGCCACAGTCGTAAATCTCGTCTGGTTTAAACTTTCCAGGTACATGATTGCGCATGACTTCGCATTTTCAGCTTAACACAAAGAATGGTCATCACGGTTTTGCACATCTGTATTGGAAAGTCGTCAGTGCAATGATGGAAATCTCGCATAGAGTGAAAGTGCGTGATGCTACACATAGTCTTAACTAGCAACTTAAATATTTTCCTCGTTTCCCTAGCGCGATCAAAACGCGGAAACTATTACGTCTATCTAGATGATTTCTTATCTCGTTTGGAATTTGTATTCAGGCAATAGAATACTTTGATTGTATGGATTGTACACACGCGTTACACGTTTCGTATTAATTATACTTCAGGAAGTTTACGGTATCTTTTATGTAATTATTTATTGCCGTGTGTAATAAGTAGTAGAATTTCTGTCTCCACAATTTACTGCGCATTTGTAACCACCGTCGATGTCTTATGAAATTCTCCATATTTGTTGGTAGTATCTGCCCTGTCTTCAATATCTCGCTCAATTACTTAAATTGATGTGTGCACAGCACATAGATCCTGTCAAGCGAACACGAGGGGCCCTTTACTGCTTTAATTCAATCAATTCTCCGTATAAATGAAACCACGTCTCTGCTGGCTTCCTGTGTACATAATTTCGTGCCGTTAAATTGCTTAGTATTCTTCTTATTAAGAATTCTCATGCAATGGTTATAAGGATATACGTAGAAACTAAAAAATATAATCTTGCTCCGTGGGAATTTCATAACAAAGACACCGCTTATCTTTGCAGTCATTATCTACTAATTAAGAAGCAATTACTTTAGCTAAATGACAAATCGAAACTGACTCTTTTTGTAAGTTATCTCTGCATTCTCAAAAAATACTTGCTTCTTTTCAATTCGATTTAATGTTACTTTTGTCTATTCTTTAACCGTACTTACTCAGTTTGTATTTTTATTCGTTAACTGTAGTTTATCGTCACATTATTTATTTTAAAGTAATAAATAAATTGACATTGATTGCTCCAGTATGCTCATCCATTAGCATTTAGCTTACTTATACGTAACATCAATGTGGCTAGGTTCTGGTCTAGTTTAAGGGCCGTAACAGACGCGGCGCAAGTTGCGCCGCGTAACAACACCATCACTGGGCGATGCCTAAATAGTCAATCAACCCATTTGAGTATTTACTCAGTAGATTGAGTAAATACCCGATAAATATCCTTATTTATCCATTTGGTGAGTAGATTGATTTGTATGAGTTGCGACTCATATTTATATTCATATTCATTATTTCATGTTTTCATGACAATTTTGAAACTTAAATCTAGTATACACTTGCAATTCTTGTCGAAAAGTGTGTGCGTACGCCATAATATGCTTAAAATGTAGGTAAACGTTATATGCCATGCTAAATTATATGAAAATACCATACTAATCATACACTGAAAGTAGACTTCTTTGACTAATTATCATTTTTTGGTGAGAGGTGTGCATAGACGTAATTTTACGTAAAAATAAGTAAACAGTAAGATGTCAATACTTGAGCACGCTCTATTTATT
Organism: Acrobasis suavella; assembly: GCA_943193695.1. NCBI lineage: Eukaryota > Metazoa > Arthropoda > Insecta > Lepidoptera > Pyralidae > Acrobasis > Acrobasis suavella. The sequence continues at coordinate 6,258,255 of OW971934.1, read as the reverse complement.
CTATTTATTAAATCTAGTGAGTAAATACTCAAATGGGTAGATTGAGTACTATCCACTGCCCATCTCTAGCTGTTACGCGACGCAACTTGCGCCCCGTCTGTTGCGGCACTAACGATATTAAATTTGAGCAATTGAAGACTCGATAAGACGAACATCAATGAGTGATATTACACAAGTAACATTAATTCACTTAATGACTGAAAATAATATTTATGAGTTAGTTATTTATTATAGACATATTTTGAATATAAGGAAAACATCAGTTGTGATTTATGTAACAGAGTAATACCACCTTACGACGTGTTTTGAAAAAAAATGTAAATTGAATGATACCTTCAACAAAAAACAGAAGCTGTATAACAAAACTCAATTAAAAAACGTGATTAAAAATAATTTAAAAACGACGTAACAAGTAATGTAAATGAAGACACAAAACGCAATAAGAACTTACAAACGTGTTACAGCATAAAAAGGTTTGTTACACGTGGGACAAAACGTATGTAGAAAACTTTCTCGCGGCACTCTCGTTAGACTTTCGCCACTAATTAAACCTAGCAATAGAACAATAGCAAGAAGCAAAGAAGCAAATCTCGAACGTACACCGATGTTGCCATTAATTGCCGATCGGATCGCCCACGCTTTCTAAGATCGTACCATGTACGTAAACTCACAACGTTTTCACAATAGAAAACACTACTAGTGAGTTTACTCGATTAGCTCGTAACTGCTTTGATCGAGATATATAGTAATGGTAGCAACTAAAAAGTAAGTGAACAGCCATTAAAGATGGGTATGGCCTAACAATGGATATTGTTCTCTTTTTTTATCGACCTCCGTGGAAAGTGTTTGGCATTTTTGTACCTACTCTAAAAGATGAAATTGCGCAGTTTCCTTTTAAACAAAAACTGGGGACTTCAATATTATTGTGCATTTGCATGCAATTTGTGATAGTATAATCCGATGACTTTAACGATTGTGACATAAATATTAATCTTATCTAGGAATCTAGGAGGCGATTTGTACAAGAAATTCACGGGTAGAGAGTATTTTAAATTATCAGCACCAACAATTACTTTACCTTTAATATTTTCCTTAGCGTTTTTGAAGATTTGACAAAAATGTTGAGTGTATGATCGTTGAATTATACTGTTTGTAATCCCCGACAAAAAAGAGGGGTATTATAAGTTTGACGCTAATGTCGGTCTGTCGGTCCGTCTGTCTGTGTCTGTCTGTGTGTCTGGATGTGTTATCGTAGCGCTCCAACGGATAAACCAATTTCGATGCGGTTTTTTTACGTGAAACCAAGTTCCCTTGCGGTGGTTCTTAGCTATGATTGAGGAAAATCGGTTCAGCCGCTTAAAAGTTATTGGTGGTTACAGCTTGAAAGTCAGGGCTTTTCCTAAAAATTATAGATATAATAGCGGAACTACCTATACGATATTAAATCGTATCGGCAGTTGCGCTATTCACCATTAGATGGCGTTCTTGACATTTCCGGTCGGGGGTATTTTAATTTTTGATTTTTTAAATAAACTTGTTAGAAGGATTTGTATAATTTACCTAATAAGATTCTTAAATAATTGAAATAGTATTGTTCTTTATATCTAAAAAAAATACTGATGCATTATATTTATAAAATTTTCAAATACAGTGACTATAAATTTTTTTTTAAGTTTTTATAATGATCAAGCCGGAAATTTAATCCAATCGCTAAAACCAGTAAATCACTTCCAACAATTTATTAATTTCTCTACCGTATTCCGATCAATTGACATGTGATGACCGGGGTTCATCAGCTTTCTCGTATGTAACTGATACTCTTCCTTTCATTTTGAAATTAAATTATATTTAATTACTATTTTGATTTCATATTGAAACTTATCAAACTTATATTAAAGGCAAGTAAGATTTGTAACATTTCGCTAATAGAATACACCTCGTACATTGGCATGTATCTTATTAAGTATATGAATTTTTAAATATAAGTATCATCGAAATTATTCTTTCTTATTTTAAAAATTATTCTAGCAGCCTCTTTTTTTTATTTTATTAACATAGCTATTCTGAGATACTACTATCGTTTTTCTTGATTACATTTTGATCAAAATGAACGTGTGATTTGGTCTATGGATCCATTTTGAGAGATTGTGCATCAAAAACAAAAATGTATGATTAAAATAAGTACTTAAACTTAATGTTGAAATATGAGTGATAAAAACACAATCATGTATTTTTACGTAAAATGATTTAATCACGTTGAAAATCAAATAATGCATAATTGTACTGTTTGTATTGTTACTGTGCTATCAATAAATTAATGTCCTTGTGGTTCCAGAACACTGTCCTGCGGTATGCCGCAATTTTTTCTAATAACGCTTATCATTGCAGTTCCTAGCACCTGACCTTGAAACAAAACATGATCTATATAGCCGTCTAAAATTATTCTATAGACAACAATAAGGCCTGCGCTGGCGGCGCTTAGCCCGCACTGAGGTTGATGACCCCGAGCACGGGTTAAGGCACGAGATTTCTTAAACCGATCCGCTTATTAGGTATTCTGTATCGTGCACAGACTCTTGTGCGGTAACTAGCAGGCGAGTTTTGTTCTGGCGTACTTTTTGTTTTTTCTTCTTTGAAATATAAAAAACCTTCATGGTTCGTTGAAAAAAACTATTTATCCTGACATTAAGTGTATATTTATTGGTTGGATAATCGATTAAATAGATAACTTAAAAATGCTGAAAATGTTCTTAAGTTACAAATATTTTCTAAAGTAAAATAGTTTGTTTCATCTTCATATATGTAAAACAGTTATAGACAACCGTCAATGCATCATACACATTAACCTGTATTACTTAGCTGTGAAAGATGAATAAAGACAGGCGTGTAACAAGACTGAAATCAATCTTACGCCCATTCTCCTCGGTTCTTAACACCTATTCTTTAATCCCCCTCGAGTCCCTCAAATACAGATGGTCCAGTTCATTGACCCGTGGACAAAGCCGCATGCCTTTGGGCCGAAGATTCTTAACACCTTGTTGATAATTTATTGCTTGCATGTAAAGCGTGGTTAGCAGCGAGCTAAGCAGTACATGTTGTATTAAAACAAGCCAATGAGTGTTGTCATTTTTAACTTATACAAGTGATTTATCTTCATTATCCGAATAATTTAAGAAATCCTATTGATCCGGATATAAACTATAGTTAACTTCAGTTTCACAATGATTATTGACCGCCAATATAAAACATACATCAATCGATAGCTTAGAGCAATAAGTAATTTATCATCATCGATAAGCAATCATTTAATAATATGTCGATTCTTATCATAGACATTTGTTTTCTGGTCAATTCTATGGCTATTTCGAAATATAATTATAGTGTTACGTTATTTCAATTATAAAGGGTTACATTTTGATTAATGGTAAGGTTGACCTAAAGCCTGTTAAGTAATTTATATCCAAAGTATTAGGCGTACTGATTTATATGCTCTCTTGAATTCCTTACTTTATGTAAAACATGATCTTCAGCTGTGGTTTCTTCAAATTTATATCAACTACCATTGCATTGGTTTGATTGCTTTTTTTATTATATTGTTGTCTTTTATGAACCAATGTTCAGTAAATGTAAATATTATTGGTGGTTACATTACTCTCATACACTTAACACTTTCCAATACCAATCGATTTGTTGCAATGGTTTGCCAATTGAAGATGGTATGTTGTATATGACTTGTGCAATAGTAAACTTATATGTACGCATCTTATGTAAGTGTGAATAAGCAGTTTGCATTTATATGATCAAAATAATGTCGAATTAATAATATAATAAAAGACTTAATGTTAGCGTCACTATTGGTAATGACGAAAAAGCAATGACATGACCAGTCTGAAATCGAAAGTAGTGAAAAGCGAAGTTGGTATGGCTATAAAACTTGCCATTTTTTTTACAAGTATATTCAGGTTTGCTGAGACGCGTATGGTTTTTATGTATTTGGCAACTCTTTACTTTTACTCTTTCCAAACATGTCTAAAGTATTAAGGCGAACTTAATCAGTAAGAATAAGATTGCTGACGGTAACTTATGCTATATGAAGCTTTTATTTTACAACAGTCGCAGTATACATAGGTAGGTAGATACATGAAACAAACCATATTAACACTTGCATTAATAAAAACAAGTAGTTACAACAATTATGTACAACACAGTTGCTTGATCCAGAATTATAATACTGATCAGTTTTTAGCAGTCCAGAACTGGACATAAGGGTCTTATGGTTGGTCTGCCTTATTCTTTTAGCAATCGATTCCAGTTCTTTTTTTATAAACTCAACAGAAAAACTGATCACATGCTTATTGCCGACTCCGAAATAGATTCTTTTTGTTTCGCAATTCATTGATACCATTTGCAAATCTATTAAAATAAAAATGTCAGAAATCGTTTTAACAGCTTCGGCAGCTTTTGGCAAGAATAAAAAATTTGAAGTGACGACGCAGTATTTTTAGGCGACCGCTTTGCAAAAACAATGTCTCCGTGTAGTTGCGGCCTAACACCCAGGCCTACTTGACCGGTGACATTCCGATGCAACGAAAACGAGAGTCGACAGTCGCGTACGCAATCGTTAACTCGGATTACCCGACCCGATAAAATTGCTACTGCCCCCCATATAACAATAATGTTGTAAAAACTCACGAGCTTAATAGAATTATTTTATCCTCCAATATATTATATTCCAATATAATATTAGGTCTTTACCCATGAAATTGCCGTTTTGTATGAAAAAAATTAAAAAAAATTTCATGTATTTTTTTATTTGTATTTATCGAAGTATTCACTCATGCAATCAAGGCATCTTTGCCAACGCAGTGGCAGTTTATTGATTCCCTTCTTAAAGAAATCAGCTGGACGGGAGGCAACAAATTCTTCAAAGGCATTTTGTACTGCCTCTCGGGTATTGAATTTTTTTCCCGCCAAGAAGTTATCCAAATTCTGGAAAAAGTAGTAGTCTGTAGGCGCAAGGTCTGGTGAGTAGGGCGGATGACGGAGAGCTTCCAACCTCAGTTCTTGCAACTTGAAGACCGTCTGCTGTGCAGTATGAGGTCGCGCGTTGTCGTGCAGGAGCAGCGGAGAGGAGCGATTGACCAATGCTGGTTGGAGATGTGCCAGCTTCTCCATCATTGTGTTCAGTTCTTCACAGTACACATCTGCAGTAATGCTCACCCCGTTTGGTTAGAAGCTGTGATGAATCACACCGGCGCTAGACCACCAAACAGTGACCATCACTTTTCTAGGGGTAAGTTTTCGTTTAGGGCATTGTTTAGATGCTGAACCAGGGTCCAACCAACTTGCTGAGCGCTTGCGGTTATCAAACAGAATCCATTTTTCATCGCAGGTAACAATGTGGTTCAAAATTCCTTCATTTGTGTGTCTGTTGAGCAGTACAAGGCACGTCTCGACGCGTACTTCGCGTTGGCGATCATTGAGTTCGTGGGGCACCCATTTGTCAAGCTTTTTTACCTTGCCAATTTGACGCAAATGGACCAATATTGTTTTGACAAAAGCTGCTGCTAATTCAGCCGTAGATTATGTATCATCAGCTTCCCCAATCGCCTTCGTCATTGTCGACCAAAGTCTTCGGACGACCGCGAGGTTCATTTTTCAGGTCGAAATTTCCAGAACGGAAGCGAGCAAACCAATAACAGGTGGTGCGTTGGTTTGTAGTGTTAGCTCCGTAAACGTCGTTGATGTTGCGTGCCGCTTGTGCCGCGTTGCTGTCACGACGGTACTCATATTCCATAATTACTTGAATTTTTAACGTATCTATGATGACGAAAATGATTGAATGCGATGAAAATGTAACACTAATCAATAAACAAATGACTACTTTTTAAAAAGGATTCCAAGTTTTTAAAATAAAATTAATTTGAAATTAGAATTCTTAGCCAAACAAAAATTATTTTGATTTGAAATGGCCAGTACTGCAGAACGGCAATTTCATAGGTAAAGACCTATTATATTATCTTGCCCTTAGTTGCACACAACACAATAAATAATCAATGTTCTGTACTAATTTGTAATCTAGTTTGTTGCATCTTCCGGAGCGAGCCAAATAGTCGTGTTTACTTAAACAATTGTTTAAATGGTTCATTATGTAATGGTGCTTGCATATGGTCCAGTTCAGGTAGCTCCAACAGAATGCAATTTGTATCACTTACCACGCCTTGTTAGGAACCCAATATTTTGATTGAACAATAAATTGAGAACAATACAATTTTCAATATCTCCGATTTATTCAATTAACACAATGGTTGTTAATTCGAATATTGCTTACGTAAAGTTCACAACACTGTCGGTATGAATGAAGTGTTTAATTTTGAAACTGGCAACAGCTGAATTGAGGCTTAACTTTTCACACGTGACCCGCTAAGATGCAACTGTTTCCGCATCATGTCTGATATGAGAATATCTTTTCGGGTATCATGTAACGCGGCTAATGAATGGTCTCTTTAAATCTTCTAGTGATGAAATCATGTTTGGAGCGGAGGCCGATGACGGACGAAAGAAGCGCGCTAGACTCGTCTCTGCCCCAGATCTTGCTGGCTTTGTTAAGCACGTAACAAGCCTAGGATTGAGACATACCCTTTTAATTTAAATAGCGATACTGACATGGTTTTCACGATAAATGCAAATTTTGAGAAATGCAACATGTAAAGCATACCTTATTTGTTATGCCACATCTTTATTTTTTGATGTAATAGGAATTTTGTACAAAGTATTTATTAAAATTATAGAAAATAGAATCGCCTCACAATTGGATAAACATCAGCCACCTGAACAAGCCGGATTCCGACCCCTTTTTTCTACCAATGACCATCTCCAAGCTCTAAATCAGATCATTGAAAAATTCACAGAATACAGACAACCATTATATATAGGTTTTGTTAACTATAATAAAGCATTCGACAGTCTAAATCATCAAGCCATATTTTCTGCCTTAGAGCAACAGAATGTAGAACCGACATACATCCAATTAATCCAACACATTTACAGCAATAGTACAGGTGCCGTGAAACTGGAATCAACTGGAACGTCTTTCCCAATTCAAAAAGGAGTTAAGCAGGGCGACCCTCTATCACCTTAATTGTTTACCCTGGAAGAAGTTTTTAAGAGTCTGGCTGTTAAATGGCAGGATAAGGGTATTGTCATGGGCGAGGAGAGGCTAACAAACCTACGCTTCGCCGATGACATTGTCCTTGTTTCTTCTTCCCCAACGGAACTACAAGTTTTGCTACAAGACCTGAGCACAGCAAGCCTCGAGGTTGGACTTAAGATGAACAGGTCTAAGACCAAAGTCATGACCAACCGGTCCAAAATTAAAATCCAGGTGGACGGACAGGATATACAATATGTCGACGAAATCCTCTACCTGGACCAGATAGCTTCGTTCAAAGACAGGCAAGATAAGGAGGTAGAAAGAAGGATCCAAAATGCCTGGAAAGCTTCTGGTCCATGGGCGACGTCATGAAAGGAAAATTTCCTTTAACTTTCAAGCGTAAAGTAGTCGACATGTGTATCCTGCCCGTTCTGACGTATGGATCACAACCTTAGTTATTGACCTTATCTCAAAAGTCCAAACTCGGGGTTTGCCAACGAGCCATGGAACGAAGTATACTAGGGATTAAACTAACAGATCATGTACGTAACACCAGTATTCGCTCCAAAACTAAGACAGTAGACGTTGGGAAAAAAGCAGCCAAACTCAAGTGGGACTGGGCGGGGCATGTCTGTATGATGCACCCAGATAGGTGGGCCAAGATTGCTACAGAATGGGTGCCGGTAGGCTGGCGTCGCAAGAGAGGTCGCCCAAGGACAAGGTGGTGTGATGATCTGGCGCTTTTTGACAAGTCTTGGACATCCATCGCGCAAGATAGAGATCAGTGGCGTACTAGAGGGGAGGCCTTTGTCCAGCAGTGGGAAAGAATAGGCTAATAAAAAAATAAAACAAAAAAAAAGGAATTTGAGTGGTATGCTTATTTCCTCGTCGATACAGCTCAGTAATATAAAACGAACACTAATTACTTTGAAATCGATTATCACAAACTTCTTTTTTGTAACGAAATAAAATTAAAACAACTTGTTATCAAAACTGATTGTGCATAATAGCTTACTCTTTATGATTATTATCCGTTGCGTCACGTCTGGCGTACGCAGATATAGCACTAAAGACACTTCCAGCATAAAAATCACTCGAAGCCCAAAAGTTAAATCCTTTGTTGGCGAAACTTGGAAAACCAATAATACTTAAACGAAGAAAAAAGACCGCGAAGTTTCAAAGGGATTCGCCATAAAAAGTGGAGAAGATTGGATTCCGGAGGCACAAATATTCTATTCAGCTCTTATAAGTTCCGGCTGGCTACGTGCTACTAGATGTAATCCTATGATAAAATCTACGTCGGAATGACCGCAATTACTTTCGGTCCGTTTAAATTTTATGGGTGTTACGCATATTACACTGTGTTATGTAAGCAAGGGAACTTAAACCATGGCGGGTGCATACAGATGTTTTTTTTATTTTAATCAGTGATACGGACTTCACTGGTTTTAAATGGATGGAGAAACTGTGGAAAGCAAGAGTTTTCTATCTTTTTGGTTGAATCTAATGTTATGAACGTGAAAGTGATGTTTGATCTTAACTTTTGCATATACTGCAAGATGAGTGTTATGATTTCTTTAAACTACATAAGTATACGTTCTGAGATAAGCTAAAGAAAATACATAAAAAATATATTTTAGTTAGGTAAAACAAAATATCAAAAATGTTATGTATGTGATTAATGAATTGAGTGTTATTTACTATTAAATACATAATGCAATCAATAGGCTCATTGAACTATCCATTAATTTCGTTACGAACAAGACTATATTTTACAAAGCTGTCCAAAGGCAGTTAATCTAATTTATTTGCGCCAATCTGCTGGATTGCCGTTATCTTGTTAAAGACACGTGATGGTCAATACAGGCACTTTTATAATTACACGTGAGCACACTCCAAATCGTATTAAGTGGACTAGTATACTTCTATTGGCTTCAACACAATTAAATTTTGATGCTTACTTGATTTTAGTGCCACAACAGACGGGACGCAAGTTGCGTCGCGTAACAGCTAGAGATGGGCAGTGGATAGTACTCAATCTACCTATTTGAGTATTTACTCACTAGATTTAATAAATAGAGTATATAGAGCGTGCTCATATATAGACATCGCATTTGATGTCTGTTTACTTATTTTAACATCAAATTACGTCTTTGCCCACCTCCCAGCAAAAGATGATAATAATTAGTCAAAGAAGCCTACTTTCAGTGTATGATTAGTATTGTATTTTCATATATTTAAGCGTCGTATTTAACGTTTACCGACATTTAAGCATATTATGGCGTATGTACACACTTTCCGACAAGAATACTAGATTTAAGTTTCAAAATTGTCATGAAAACATGAAATAATGAATATTAAGATAATATAAGTCGCAACTCATATAAATCAATCTACTTACCAAATGGATAAATTAGGATATTTAATGGGTATTTTCTCAATCTACTGAGGAAATATTCAAATGGGTTGATTGAGTATTTATGCAACTCCCAAACCTAGCTGTTACGCGGCGCAACTTGCTCGCGTCCTCTTCAAACCGTAGCACCAAAGTATTTCAAATTGTTTGAAGAAATTTATCTTCCAAGTTTACCCCACTCGTGTACGTGTGTAGTCGGGACAACATATAACTTTTGCAATCTTACTCACTTTGTATAATTCTTAATAACTTTATTCATATCTTTATTAGTACCTACAAGAAAAATGTCAAAACACTTTTTTTGTATAAATACTTATTGATATTTTGCCCTTCTGGTGTATAACAAGAATTATTAATTATTGTAAGTTCGTCTAACCTTTTATTTCACCGAATGAAAGACCAAAATTAATAAAATCATTGTAAAATTTTGTACCGTTGCTAATTGAAATTGTCTTAAATAATTCCAATAATAGAACCTTTTTACCTACATTCATACGTGATATAACGCTATCACTAAAAACGTGTTTGTAAAGCGTTGTTCTCGAGTATTAATTACCCAATAACAACTACTGACTTACTTAACGCCGTGTAATGCAGACAAACAACCTTACTGCAAAACTGGTTAATTACATAGCGTTATTTAATTAAGCAAACTACCAGAACGGCTTAGCGTAAATATCGCAATGACCTTGAAGACATGGGGTCAAGAAATGTACGATTTAAATGATTTTCTAAGGATTGTGATTCAGGAGACTGCTGTAAGCGAATGCTGTGAACATCGTTGGAAGCATGTTCAAAGTCGATAACCGATACTTACTTACTGATAAAAATTGATAATGCGACGATGGTATTCGTCTTTTTATATAGTGTTTGTTATACGATTCTTTCATTTTATTATAAAGTACAATTCAACAACTGGCAACAAGATATTTTGTAATTTTAAAATGTTTTTATTTATACAGTACTTTTACTTAGGTACTTATTTTTTTCATTAAAACTTTCTATTGCCAGCATACCGGAATTCTTATTTGGAAATTGCGTTTATGTAAATATTTTTGGCAGGACATTTCAAACATAGGACAATGGTCCCCTACTGTTTAATATAACAGTGAGTCACCGAGTTAATCGAACGAGTCTGTCAACAGTCAACAGTTCAACACATGATTCATACATTTAGCATGCGAGTCGCGCATAAGGACCACAGCACCGTAACGTCATATCTTCCACAAGGTCGTTTAAAATCACATCAGAATTTTAAATCGGCGTGGAAAGCGAATCGGAAGTAGCGTGCTCGAAAATGGTAGAAAGTGCAAGTTGGAATAAAATTTACTGCCCGTGGCTCTACCATAACAGACTATGTTAATTGAAATCACCAATTACCCAGTGGGCGCTTTCTACGAGTGCCGTCCCCATGTGCAAGCCTAACAACCCGAAGACATGCAACGTTACGAGATTGAATTAGCGTGACATTTATCTGATGGCAGGAAAAGATGCACAAATAGTTATTGCACATGTTTCGATGAAACTATTTAGCAATCGTAAAATTATCTTTCGACAGCGGATCCTAATAGTGCAATCGCCTCATCGACAGTCTACGATAATGCAATGAATACTGAAAACATCGGATATGCAACTCAAAAAACGTGTAAGGAAGTAGTACTATAGAACTAGTTACCCAGTAAGTCACTTTATAATTATGTGGCGTTTCCTCGCGATTAAGCAGCGCTGCCAAACGTGAAATAATAGAAAATTACGTTTATTTAATCACAAAAAATTAAGTAATTCTAGATTCGTGCAGGGCGCTGGCGTAACCGTTGAATTGGGCTGCTGAAATAAAAATAAAAGTAACCAGAAAGTAATGCTCCAAATATCGACTGCACTCTATGAATAGTAATAGGAATCCGTTACTGTGTATCAGGTGTCGTAAATGTATGGTCTAAGTGGGCTGCGGTGTAAAACGTAACGCGTTCGGCTCCGCTGCCCCCGCGCCACTTGTGTAAGTTGTAAACTAATAAAGGACGTAGGTGTAGATGAAAAATGAGGAAACAATCCAAACGGTGTTTTGAAAGTAGCAGATTGTAAATTGTTAATTATATTATGTAAAGGTAATGATCGTGATGCGTATAGAAATCCTAAAAACAATACAGTATTATATCAATATTGACAGTTTGAATATTTCATTGTAAAAAATCTAGTCATAAGAGTGGTCATAAAGCCATGGAACTAAGTGACCCTGAATGAGCCTTTAGCCCATAGCACACAATCGATCATTAACAGAATCATAGACCAAACAAATTCAAGCTCCGTAAGGCTGGTACAATAGAATTCTAGTCACGACTAAAAAAATATGGCGTCTTTAAATTTAACGGTTCAAAACAACTTCCGTAGGAGACGCGTGCACAAATGTGAGTTGCGTAACCATCGGAAATAAGACCAAACACGGGAACTATCATAATGTATGATAGTATGTCGCTAAGTATGTTATTACAATGGTTTCGCTCATGCATACCTCTTCCGGTAGCTTTCTTGTTCCTCAATCGTTTTTATTTCTATGAGCTGTATTTTTATTGCTTGATCGATTTTGTTGCTATATTTTGCAATGTAAATGTTTGAATTTTTATCCGTAGCAAACGTTTTGTTATTTAGGTACCTATGTATGTATATATTTGCATTTTTATAGTTGGTGCGGCACTACAAATAGTGGACTCAAAATTACCTTTCGCTTGTCGTTTATTCTTAGAAAAGAGCAAATTTTTCCTACAATAACATGTTTTTGTGACTGTAAGTACTGTCGTGAAAAACATTAGCCAAAACATCGAGAATAGAATTTGAGGTCACTTCTAAAATAGGAATATGAAGCAACAAAATATATCGACGATTACACATCAAATACTCTATCACGTCTTTATCCCTCAGGGGCAGACAGAGCGTTTTGGTTCTTGCGGCTCTAAGCAAACGAAAGCCCAGGGCCGTAAGACCCTAAAGCTACTAGATAAAGGAATCAAATTAGTGATGGTTTGCTAGCCACATCGCCTACTAACAATGATTCGCATTTTCGCACATTCCATCGATCTGCGCGGGAATAAAATTAAGTGGTACATTCAACAAGTTTTTTTCTTTTTTGTAAGTCCAGGATGGAAAAATCACAATACACTTCAAAAGTTATACAATGTCGGATTTCCAGTTATTTCGACATTATTTAATAAAAGGAAATCACTTTCGTTATCATATGGCGCTTGTTAATAACCCACTTGTTAATATTCCAGTTTGGCATGTGACATATTCAGTTCCACTTGTTCTTTTACATAATTCTTTACACTTATACAATCGTCTAAAAATGTCGCCAAATTAAAAGTAAAGACGTCTCTTACATCTTTAATGTCAAAAATGCGTAAATTCAAATTAATAATGACATCGAGTCACATACGAGTATGTTTGTTGATCTCTCTTTAAATACGTAAGAAGTTACGGTCGATGATGTCTCCGAAGTTGCAGATGTGGCTGAAAATTTATTAAATAGAGTCAAAATTTCAAATATTTTTGTTGCTGTACTGAAATTGGCCGTGTGCCTAGCAATTGGTGTAAATGTTTAAATTTTCAGTGCTAATCAACGGTCGGCTTAGCTAATTTGCTGCTGGGTTTCAAATGTGGGTTAACGCGACCAAAATAGATCGTCGCAGGCCATCCGCCGCGTCCACAGCGTGATGGATGCGTTAACATGCTGGAGACAAACAAAACTCTCATTTTTGTGCGGAGTTGCACGCCTCCATTCGCAATCTCAAATAATTCTAATGATTTAATGAAACCTCGTAATAAGGCCATGGGGGAAGATAAGAAAAGGAGTGAACTCAAGTGAATGTAAATCATAGTACTTCTCCCCTACGTGTATATTTCTTGTAAAGTTTATCTTCAGCTTAGCAGTGACTCTTGGGAATAGAATAAGAAAATTAGTTTAATAACGCTTTTTTCTTTTCCTGCCAATTTCTAAATAAAATGTCACATTTTTTAAAAAGATCTTTATTTTTGTGCTAAATTAAAATTGAAGCCATGTTATGTTACAAAGCAGACTATAGTAAAAGATGTTAGCATTGTTAGCCTATTGAACCAAATTGTAGTACAATTTGGGGAAACCTTGACATGAATCTATTCTATATGGACGATACTTGTTTTCTTTACAGAATGTGCTCTTTCCTTTGACTTAACTCCGTGGATTTAAAAGGGTATTTTTTAACAATCTAATCCTATGAATATTATCTTGACTATTTCGCTGCAAAATTCTTGCAATAAGGGATAGCGTATAGTTTCACAGATTTATACAATAATTATAGTTATCATGATTATTGCATCTACATTCAGAAAAAAGTTTCAAGTCGCTTTTAAAAACCTACATAAATATATTAACAGTAATTGAAACCCTGGTTGTATCATTGATTTCTGCTGTCTACTGTATTTACACGTGTATGTAGGACAGTCTATTAATTTTTATTGACGATATTATTTCTGCTTCTATCTGTCAAATGTAGATTTGTATCGAATCGTATTATTATGAAACATCAAAGAAATTTGCATAAACATGCAGGAATGTGAATGTAGTGATAATCTTTCCTGTTATATTTTATTTGCCGTCAGAAGCTTAATAGCAAAAATTCATTATGTGTGTGTATAAATATATATATATATATATATTTACAGTAGATATAAACTTCATACGATACTATTGAGGATTTACCCGTTTTCGATCTGAATCTTCTAGAGTATTTTAATCTTTCTTCTTATAAAAAGAGTATTAATTTTAGTAACTACTAGGTTTAAACAATTATCCTGCCAAATAAGTTGACGCTGACAGATGATAATGAAACATTATTTTCTTAGCCGGATTTGGTGTCATACTTCTGGGCAAAGGCATCCCCGTTTTCCTTCCACTCGTCCAAATTTTTGGCTACAGTCCGCCAGTCAGACATGATGCATCTACTCATAAGTCATCATTTTATCAGGTATAAACTTTATTGTAATATATTATCAGATGATAACGTTATTTTTTGTAACATATCAGGGGTGTTAACTTTTTTCCAATTAGATATGGTTTAACCAAGTACTCATTTAAGTCGTCGTTTAAGAAATAAGAATGAACATATTTCTTTCTTATATGAATAAAAGTTCAATTGATGCTGGCTTATGACTATGCATCTACTCGTTAGTCAATATCTTCTACCATATTATCAGGTGTAAACTTTTTTCCTATTAGATGATGGTTTAACCAAATACAAACTTAGTCCTCGTTTTAGAAATAAGACTGAACATGTTTCTTACTTTTATGAATAAAAGTTTAATGTTGCTTGCTTAAAACTATCGAGGTATTTCTATAGATGTTTTCGAAAAAGTAACTTTAATAATAAATATAACACAACGTTATGTAACGTTAGTTATTTGAGAGGTTATTTAAATTAAGAAAATAAGAATTTTATTTATTTGAGATAAATTGATAAGCACCTATGTCGGTTTTTGTGGCAAATCCATTTATTTGTACTTTGGTGTGTACCTAAAAATTCGTTATTCTCCATTGTGAAGGACATAGAACACAAAACATAAATCGCCTGTCAATGATCCGCAGCATACTGCCGCAAAACATATAACATTAGCACTCTCGTACCGATTAACTCACTTCCGTCAGAATTAAAACCAGATATGAGAGAGTACGCGAATATAAATAATAAAAATCCATGCTATAAAACAAAATGCTTCCTAAAGGTTAATTTATCTTCTAATTTGTCTGTTCTTCGTTTTGTATGGACGTGTGTTGATGGCAGAGTAGAATACGATGTATCAACACCTCCTTTCCCACAGGTGTCGTAAGAGGCCAATAAGAGTGGAAAGCAGTCACCAACCCGTTTGCCCTCCGTTGTGGTTGAACGAATCCCTCCTTTATTGGGTTTGACCTTTAGTCCAGCAGTGCAGAGATATATTGTAAAGACGTTTTGTATGTTTTCTTTTCGAGGCCTTTTCCCTCTTCGGGGTCGGCTCTATGTGTCAATTCACTTCATTTCTTTCTATCATGAACCATATTTGCACTAGCCCCTAGGTCCTTTATATCTGTCCTCACATTTTCAAGGCGAATAACGGCTTATTTTCTAATTGGATATAAAAATTACCAGATTTACGATCTTTACCATTTGCACCCATCCTCATGCACACATCCCAGTACGCACTTTGCGTACTGCTTAGAGCCTTAGACAGAATAATAAAATTACCAGTGCATTTTTGTTGACATGCTGAACTTACTACTTTTTTTGCTCAGAACTAGGCAATGAATTTATGATCCTAGTACCATAGTCAAAAGACGTAGCCACTTCTAGGGTCTTTTTTAAAACGAACACTTCCAGCAAACGGTACAGCCACCATCAATACTAAATCAATTAACGAGTATAAATAAATAAATGTTATGTTATACATGATACAGTTTGTAATACGCACGTCCCACTCCCCTACATATTGGTTATGCAATTTTTATGTATTCACTTCCCCGAATTGCATATCTGTGTAACGGTTTCGTATCGTATATGACGTATGCCCCTTTACATAATATAGCGTTAAAATTGTTAATCTTATTGCCTAATGTGCGATTCAATTTAAATATGTAAATAATACCATTTCGTTCTGAACAGAAGTGAAATGGCTAGATTCACGTAATTCCACCTGACAATTTATTTTATTAACGTAAACAAAAATATCTGATTAATTTGAAAATTATTTTCGAATATTTTTAGCACTAACAAATGTAGAAAGCATGCATTGCTTCTTAAATATTACTTATTTAATACACATAAATAACTTGCCATAAAGGTAGACAGGTGTCATATAATTTTTTTTAACGTAACCTAGTTTAAAACACGTAAATGTCATTAAGAGCCCGATTTGGCGACTGGTTTTACAACGAAGTGGACTATAGTTTACAGATAATTAAGGCCACCTTAAAAGCCGGTTCACCGGGTGCACTAAGCTCAAAATAAAGAACATTACAGAGTTGACACTTCTTACAATAAAATATGTCTGCAAATTATAATAACTAAGGTTAAACCCTTGTACATAACGCGAAACAATTGCTGAAACTTATTTCGTTAATGGTAGGTATACATGCTCAAGCGGAATTTTATAGAACTGCATAACATGCTGTGCAACTCTCAACTGCTTGTCATATCTTATTTTACTATATCTTGAATAACACCTACAAATCGGGCTACAAATAGTTTTACCAACTACACTTTAACGACAAATCCTCAGTTGGAGCTATACAAAGTGATATCTGTCATGCATGCGCTGTCCTTCTGTTATTTTCTTGATTCATGCACTGAAGCATGAGAGCCGTATGGTCTGACAGGTGGGCTTGCCATCGCGTGGCTACACATCATACTGCGCGGTCGTTAGAAGCCCTTACAATATATTTTGTGAGACACTGGTAGTCAACCTTTGAGGCGCGCCCACCGCAGCACCGAAAATAAAGCGTCCTAAACAGAACGTACTATGTATTAAATATATATATCTTTATTGTATATGTTAAAGACGGACGTTGATAAACGGGACTGCGATGGACCTAAAGGCAATGTTATAAACAACAAATATATGTATTTGGCCCCAACTGCTCTGTCACTTGTCACGGTAGAGAATTTTGAACTATAGCTAAGAAGTTAAGGAGCAAACGTAACACTATTCTAAAACTGTGTTTTGCTTCCTTGCCTGAATTTCCTGGTATTTATTTTCCTAATAGTCATTGTATATTTGATAAGTTTTTCTATAATGTTTCTGAAATTATACTCGAGACGAGAAGTAACAGATCTGTATCAAGTCCACTAGAGCGTGAGAGCCGTATGGCGTATGCGACAGGTGGTCAAGGGCGGAGGGCTTTACCTATTGCGTAGTAAACTATTACGGTATCATTAGAAGCCCTTCGTGCTGCAACACAGCATTATTGCTTACGTCTTCATTAGTACAAGAAAAAAACGAATCATCGATGAAAATTTTCAATTTTAGAATTATAAGTGCTTAGATATGCTGAGCATATGAATGTCATTTCAGTAGTTAAAAAGCAAAAAGAAAATACAGACTCAGAGAAAAACTTTTAGACTTCGTCTAATCTAAAAGGACAATTTATTCTGATTTCTCAAGTCTTCTACTAAGCTAACATTATCTACAGGTAAATTGCGAATGCAGACAAGTGCGCTTTCAAAGCGCATAAATGCATAACATTGGGTTGCATAAATGCATTTACATAAATTAGTTACACATTGAAATCCTGCATGAACTAACATTAAAGATCAAATATTCCATGACCATAAACAAGACCGTATAATTTGGAGAAGATGTTGTGATGTAAACAAAAACAAATACAGCCTGCTAGGCAATTTTTCTTGTAGAGTATGAGGCGGTTCCTCCAAGACCTCCAACGCTTTGCCCCCTTTTAGATAGACTGACAATTTGTTTATAGCTAACCACCACAGATGATACAGTTTTTAGCAATTAACTGACCTTAACTACTCCTACATTATGATTAACTACTGGAACATACACATTTCTGACGCAGAGGAGCACTTTCAAAACTTTTTCCATCCAGAACTAAGCAAAGACTTCTCTTCGTCCGATTCTTTTGTATCCCTTCTGCTTTTATAAAAGTGACCGCGACCCACCCCGTTCACCTGTTCTACCTCTTCAACTCGCTTTCCTTCCGATCTCTTACATTTATTAAATAAGTAGTTGGCAGCAAGTTTAAGTACCACTGCGCCCAATATATCGCTAACGACAATAAACGGTAATGAGGATGGGCTTTGGGCTGGGCGTGTTTACTGTAAAAGGTACCGTGCAAGGTCTTCAGTCAAACTGTGACCGCGTTTCGTCAATGCCGTGCCTATCAAACCTTGCCCTTCCGGTGACGAGCGATGCAAGGTCGTTGCACCGGCTACTTCTAGAAATTTCTTTTAATTTAATTAACAGACGTTGTAAATTAACGATGTTATATTAACCACTTGTGAATACATTAAAGTCCAAACAGGTCTTACAGCAAAATTAAAGTATTTTAGAAAATATTACTCACTCACCCCAGAGGGTAAAATTACCTAGCATGTAGCCACCCATAAACCACTCTTGAAACCACAGATTATCAATACGCACAGATTAGACGGGATAATTAAAAATGAATATAAAGGACCCAATCGCCCCAATTTTTGATATTGTCATAAATAAGTAATTAAAATATTGGAGAAATTGGCAAACCGCTTACAATAAGAATGAAAGGCGAATAAATATTTTTCGAATATCGTTTCGAGTTGGAAATGTTTAGTTACTGAAGGAAGAGAGAAGAGACGACACAACTACTAATTAATAAACAATTCCTAGATTACACGTCAAGAAGCCTTACAACAATTATAGTTCGTATGTGTATACCTTTGAGAAATGAATGTGCGTCAGTCTGCATAATTTACTTAGTTTTTCACTCGGGTACTGTGTTGAAGGTCGTTTAAAAAATGCTAGACTTCAACTTATTTACATAAAGTTACTGAAACAACCATTGTTTCCAGTGTTTTGTCTTCAACAGTTACGTAAATTATAATATCATATAGTCTGCGATCTGCATGGTATATAAGACTAACAATAAAATTACAAATCATCAATTTTCTTCTTTTATAATCCTGTATGCTTATATTACTAATCCTATCAGATTCATTTTAAATTATGTTCAACACATCTATTAAAGTACAAAAAATCGGCGTTACTCTTTTAAAGAAACTTTTAAAGGCTATCTTGATGATACTTCAATCATACTCGTAGCTTACTTACATGGAGATGGCTTGGGTTAGCTAACGTAGCGTTTAAAAATATACAGCATGCATTTTTCCTTATCAAAGATTACTTTGAGTTTACTTCTATGTAGAAAGAATATAGGTACTAAGTTCCAAATTGTACAGTTTAGCTAGTGTCGACGCCAGCCCAATGGACCCTGACCCTTTACGTGGGAAGCCGTGTATTAGGAAGCAACCGATCAACTAAACTCGTGTTCGGAATCAAAATAGACAAGAATTTTCCTAAAAGTTAAGGCTTTATCATTATTTAATAGTTTACTAATAAATAAAAATAAATAGTTATTAATATAGTTATTATTGATAAAAGAGCTAAAATATTGTGAGTTGGTTGACAGTCTAGACGACCGATGGACTAAAATAGGGCTGCAAAGATGACTCATAAAAAGCTTCCATAAAACAAATCAACCAACCTATTAATACTTATTGCTGTCATAAGCAAGGGTATAAAACGCTTCCTCCATAGGATTATAAAACTTCTGTAGGCACATAATGTACAAAAAAAACAGAAGGTATTACTTTTTGTAATTTTATTATGCTTAAACAAATTGGAAACCTGAGAACAGATGAAGATAATAAGATTTTTGTAAGTCTTGACACTTGACCTTTTGACTTTGTTTACACTTGGGTTGACGTAAACAAGTTAACGCTTTAGGCTAGTTGCTTGATTTTGCCTGGTCTTTGCCCTCACGTTTGTCTGCATTAGTGATTTAATTTGGACGTATCGCATTACCCAGTTTGAACAGGTAAGCAGTTTCTCAACGGTGCCTCGACAGATGGCATCGTCGCCTACACGGCGCCACGCGTGTAGCTATGCCGCGGTAAGGTGCAGCTTTATTGCTAGCGAACTTATTGCTTACAATTCCATTATTAGTTGAGATTTCATCATCATCATTTTAGCCGCAAGACTGCACTGCTACGAGTAGATTGCCTCCCCTAAGGATTTCAAGAACGACGGAAGCGACCTAGCTCATGTCGTGTGATTATCTAGATTCCAATATGTGACATGGTTAGGTTATTCAAATCCGTAATACCACAACGACTCTCGATTTTTCTTACTCTTACTACAGAGAAACTCCTGAGAAACGCTTTTCTTCAAAAAGAGCTACGTGCGTTCCGCTTCTGCAAGCCAATGTCCAGCATATTTTTCTGTGGCTGAAATGATGACGATCCTGAAATATTTAAGTTGTTCTGGGTTCAAATCCAATTTAGTAGATAGATGATTTTAGAAATCGCCAGTATTGGAACCATGTACTGAATAGCGATCGAGGCCGAGTTTTTACACCGGTGTTGGTTTTGCGCGTGTGGGACGTTATAGTGTCGTTAGTTCTTACGAGACAAATGTGGAATCAAATGCACATTAAATCTGAAACATACATCCATAAATTATTTTTCTCCTACAAATAAAATATATATTGTGTGCCTTATTTGTAACTTTATCATGTCTTTTTCCTTCTAAGTACAACTTCCTTGAGAACTTCTAATCGTATTGTTGTATTTCTTAAACGATCTCTCCACACATACAAGTATGTTACACAAGTACCTTTCAAAAACATTCTTTCTTAGTAAGGACTGACCTCAAAAACGGGCAAACAGTTACAATGTCACATTTATTGTAAGCATTGATCATTTAATTTATGACACAAGATTACATAGAAAACATACTCGTATCTTTCGGCCCGCTCCTCAATCTCTATTCTGACACTGCTTATCAGGGCTGCAATTTTACGTTGCTATAAATATTGTTCCTCGATATCTGAGATTTATATTTTGACGTCAATATGACGATGGTAATGCATGTTGTGCCGATAAGGACTCTGGTTGTCAGGCTGCGTGAACTTGTGGAGACGAACAAAGATACTTTGTCACTGTCAGGATTCGCACGGAATGACGTTTTCACACACGCATGCTCTTAAATTGTTCTTTATCCTTTTTTTTTAAAGCAAAAACTTGCTTTTATTTCTTTTATTATAAGTTTATAATTATATCATCTCATTGCTCAAAAACGTAAAAAAACAATTGTTGTAAAGTAACAGCCTGCTGTTATGTCCCACTGCTGGGAAAATGCATCTAATCCTCGGCCTCTCCTCCCACACTGAAATTATTTTTTTTTATTACTAAACTAGTTTACTACTATGTTCCGATGTTATGTAGCGATGTTATTAAAATAACTGTAAGTATATAAATTATACAGCCTTGGGCTAGTTGGTAACAAAATACCTTTTGAATCAAAAGGTTTCCTTAATATCTTTTGCAATATTAATTAGAGACCCTACAATGAAGGTATTGTTTATCATAAAAGTGAAATTTAAACAATAACTTGACGTAACACGGATAATAAAGCACAGAGACTGCAAATTAATATATCCGTAAGAAATAAAATATTAAGATTTTTTATGTGACTTCATGCCCATAAAAATTTTAAACTCCTTGGAAACGGCTTCCCTTCATTTAACTCGAGCCGTTACAAACGAATAATTTTATGACTTATAATTCAATTGTTTAGCTTGAATGTCTTGGAAACTGAATTGTTTAAACAACTACACTTCGGAGAATAAATTACGTAAACGTATATTCAAAAATATATGGGAGTTATAATAAGTGTCATTGAACTTACTACTTCGCGGTGTCTTGTTCACAACTGCAACTGTTCTGATATGGCTAGTGTCCGCAGTGTGGCTAACGCGGTGGAGAAATCTAAACAGACGCATGACAATAGGCATCTACTATACAATAAAGTTCCACCACCCCCTCGCTTAAAGATCCGAAAAAGTTTCCTAAGACAAACAAGCATTCCAGTCATAGAAGCCTCAAACACGGTTAGCATGGTGGAAAAATAAATATCCTCTTTTACTATCTCATATTCCACCTTCTGAGAAACTTCCACCAGGTGGCGATCTCTCCTGGGCAGTCTTGAAGTCCCTAAACAGGCTCCGGACTGGTGTTGGGAGATGTCACGAAAACGGAGCAACGTGGAGTTTTCCCAACAACATCGTTGTGACTTTGGAGCTGTTTAAACCATAGCCCCCCTCTGTCTTGTCCCAACTGCCCAACCCCCTGTACAATAAAAGACCTAAACTCGGCTAATGGCAGAGGCGTAAATGTGGCCAGACATTGGTCCACACTCATATCATACAACGTGGAAGAGACATACTCCTAATAAATCGAACCACGGGCTATACTAGATCACTTTTGTATTATGAAATTGAAATAACAGCCAAAACACAAAAAAAAAATTGGCACTTCCATACAGAGTGTGCAGCCGCCCGGGCAATTTGTATGGGCATGTAAATTTTTTTAGGTTGTTTGGTTGTTATTTTATTTTAGTAAACTATATACGGGTATGGTCCTTCCACGTTGTAGGTATATATGTTAGTCCATTCCGACTCGCTAAGAAGAAGACTGTTCTGATTAGTTTTCAATTGCATCTTCCATGCTTTAATTTTTTAATGAATGTATGCTTAGATTTAGAATGCAAAAATATTCTAGTGTAATCATCACTTTTATGAACACCAGGCCGCATATTACTGTCATAAAGATACCTCTCGTTATCAACATTTCATACATCATAAAAATTATCTCTGAAATTGCTAGACCTAAATATTTTTGTCCACAAACAAGGAATTTCCCGGCACAGGCTGTTGCGTAACCTGGAACGCAAAGCGATTACTCCCGCGTCGGAAGTTGTCAACATTTCGTCGACTGGGACCCGGGACTCGCCGGGAACGGAATTAATTGGCTCTGACGATTCTAATTTTATTGCCCTTTTTGTTTCCGCCTCCTAAATTTAGCTCAGCAGTTGGAATTTAAACTTTACCTGCGTATCAACGGGTCATTTTAGAAACGCGTTCAAGCTGTTTTGTACTTTTTCATATGAAAGTAAATTGTTAATGGTAAATTTATCGAGTGATTGGCTGATTTTACAGTTATCGACATTTAACAATGCTTACACCAAAAATAATAAAGATTGGTAGTAATTTGACATTGACAAAAAATAAAGCCCTCACCTCAATGTTAAAGTCAAATGAATTCCACAGATTTATTGTTAGTATCCAAAGGAATCTTGCCTTGCGTATAAAAATTTACGCAATTAACTTTTGTACGTGATACAAATGATGAATCACTTGGGTAGTACGAGTATATCCATTCTTAAACCTTCCTTTCTTAAAACTTGTGAGCTAGCATCATAAAACATGTTTAGCAAGGCACCGCTTAAAAACGTCGTCAGACAGATCGAGACAAGTGAATGACTAGTTGAAAATTTATGATTATGACTTTTAATACAAATTCATTAAGTTTGATAGCTGCTTTATCATTTTCAAGGTTCAAACTCATTAAAGTTTGTGTATCTTATAATTTAAACGAGCAATTCTTGCAGATCTCGGAAACGGCTCCAACGATTTTGATGAAACTCGGTATTTAGAAAGCGGCGAAGGTAAAAAAAAATATCTTCATAAAAATGCAACTTAGCAAAGCTCGGTCGCCCAGCTAGTTTTCATCAAAATGACAATGAAGTCAACTAAATGGATGCAGTCATTGCTAGAATTGACCTGTGTTAAATGACATTGAATTAACAGTTTGTTTTATTTTAGTCTGATATATCATTAAAACTGTAAACACTTTTTAAAAATCAAATTGAATCTGGAATTCAGGTGATAAATGTGATGATGATAGTTACAAAATATGAGAATGTCAATGAAGATAGAAAATTAATAACATAGATTTTATTCAAAACAAAAATTACATTATTTATAATAATAAAATATGTCTTCCAGCGCACCACATCGAGGCAACGTACCTAATATGCTGGCAGCATTCCCTCGCTGAATAGCTATACTTATTCTCTGAGCAAAAAAGCTACGAGCCCTCGGGTCAAATAATTCGTCGAATTGAGGATTCCGATATCTCGTCTAACAGACACGGATAACAATAAATTAATGTCACATTTTTGCCGATTTCAAAATGCGGCCATTGATATATTTGTAGATAGTTTACTGATATGTGCAAGCAATTTGTGTTACTTTATTACATAAGTTAAGAACAAATGCTATTGGATATGATAGCTTTGATTGAACACTTTTGTTGACCTCCGACCAAAAAAACAACCGATCTAAACATCTCATAACAGCTATAAGAGCGTAACACATTCCGCCACTGCGGCGGCAAATTTCATCGCTGTTTAGGTACACGCTCTAACATAGAATTTGGACTCACACAACTTGTATTTAAGCCAGGTGATCCCATATTAACACAAACACTCACACCTGACCGAACACAAAGATATTTAAATTGATCTTATCATCAAGATTGGGTCAAGTCGTCAAATTTTGTAAATTTTGTTATTGATAAAATCTGGAGGCTTTGATTTTCGTAGAAAAAAAGAAATGTGGTGTCGTGGGACACCAGGTAGGAACAAAGTTCCTTCGGCTAATGTAGAATCGACACAATTTGCAAAAGAAAAATCGTGCTCAAAGGTATTATACACTACTCGCTTGTGTATACGACTGTCGCGCCTGCGCACGTCTCATTTAACGGTTTTATTTAACTATCACATTTTTTTCAGTTCGGTCGCGCAGCATAATCCCTATCTCCTCCAAGCCTGCCGTAAGGAACTTCGTTCCAAAAATATGGTCTTCCGCATGCTGCTATAATAAACCGGTTTGCTAAATAGGGAAGATGCATTTTTTTTTCTTTGTGCTATGGGAAAAGTTTCTAAAAAATTAGGTACATCCAAGAAAAAACTACACACAAAATCTCTTTACAAAGACACATTCGCATTGGACGGCGTCTCGGAGCGCCTTAGAAAGATCGCACAAGAGTGACGTCACTTATGTTGCATTTGTAGGCGTGATGTAAGAACATTTGTTCGGATGCTATGTCAAATATTGCGTTTACAGGATTGGCTTCATAACAAAAGACGCTACGATTTTTTAAGAAAATCCTATGGTAATGTAATTTTTTTTTACATTTCTTTTTTAACTTCTTAATACTTCTTAAATTGACTTTTTCAATCAACTAAAAACAAAAGAAAAAGTAACGAAAAAATGTATAATTGTGTTTGTTTTTTACGTAAATGCCTACAAAATCAGAGATATTTATCAAAATCTACTCATGCATCTTCTCTATTGGTGTTTTTCAATGTCGTCGTACGGCATATTTATATTGTTTAGTGAATCGCTAATCGATTACGTCTCGATTGATTTTACTACACGAATGCTATTACGAGTAATCAATCTTTGAAATTCGTCACTATTGTATTTAGAGTTACAACGCTCGAAAATATTGTTACAAATTTTCGTTTATTGTTTATGATATGTCTTCTATATCAAGGCACTACCAACCACTAAAAGAATTCTAGATATCTTCCAATTCACCTTGACCCAAAAATACTTTGTAATTGTGACGAAAAGTAAAACAAACCTAATTTTTTTTTTGGTTGCACAAATATCTTTTATCCACAGTCCACGACCTACTTGGTCAGGTGGTCTGATAAATCAGTTGTTGATATAGAAGTGGCTGGCTGACCCACTCGTGAGGATTGTAAGACTTCGCCTTATTGACTAAGCAGTTTGTAATCCGCTTTGAAAAGATTTACTGCCGCCTCCATTGGATCTAGCTTTTGCAGAACGGGAAGACACATTATTGAGCTTATAGTCGACATAAAAGTTTGCCAACTGCAATACATGCTCCAATTACTCGTTACTTTATATTTTTACCCGATATTATTTAATTATTAACTTATACATACAATTTTTATTGTCACTGATTTTATCAATAACGGGAGAGCAAAATTTTCAATTTTTATTGTCATCTTCAACTCGTTGTGTTGATCGTAGTGTATTCTGTTTTAATGTTTAAGCTTTTTGTCGCAGCAATTCGTACAAACTGTGTTAACATTTTTTTTCTCCTAAGTACTCCATTTTTTATATGAAATGTAGCGGGAGCGAGGTGATATGCTCGACCGCCACAAAGGGAAGATCTTCCCGCCAGACATGGTGTTGCGCCTGGGGAACCGCGGCTCCGACGGTGTATCGTCGGAAGTTGTATATATGCAGCGAATCGGGCGAACTCTGAGATCGAGATGTAGGATACTGCTGGCGCCATCTCATATGCTTCTTGTGAACTATATTGTCGGTTGTCTCTTGATTGTAGTTCCTCATAGTGGCCGTAGAGGTCGCCACAGGACTCCCAAGACTGAAGGTCTGATAGCTTTTTCAAGTGCAGTCTGGTGCTTCATGTCGTAGCTTGCAAGTGCCAGATGACTCTTGTCCCAGTGAGTCGGGAGCCTTCCAGTGAGTCGGAAGTAAATTGCTTGCTCGTGGCCTGCGGTGAGTCGAGACCGTGCTGAGCGTGCTCGTAGTCTGCGGTGAGTCGAGACTGTGTAGAGCGTTGTCGACTTGTTGGCGCCGGAATGATGTCCTGCCGGAGTGCCACGCTGGAGAGTAGATGCCTCAGATCCAGGGTGCGATGCTACGGGGGATGCGCCGGTCGCTGAATTCGTCGAGTGAATTGTCGGGTGCTTGGTATCAGGACCAGGAAGCTCGGTGAGTCGGCTGCGATGGACCTGAAGATTGACCCGTTGTACTGGCTTGCTGTGAGACTGCTACTGACCAATATTGAGTGAGAGAGAGAGGAGCAATGATGACAGAGTTCGACGATGCTGAAGAACATAAATTTCTAATTCTCCGCTAATTTTAAACAGGCTATGTACAAGTTTCTATTAAAGCTACTTTATCTTCTGCACATTTCTTTTCCGTGTACCTGACTATTATATTTTATTACCTACTTCCTTAACATCTGAATTTGCCCTATCATCTTTGATTCCTTACCTTATTCCTGCAATTCGCTGTTTTATTGTCGAGGTCGAGCGTAATTTCGCATTCAAACAACACTTCAATTAAGGAAAACACCTTAATTACTTTAGATCAATGTCAAGTGGCTTGTAAAATGTTATGATCTTCCGCAAAGGTCACCGCTTAACAAAGATGACATGCATGTTGAGCATTATAAAAGAAAGCAAAGAAACTCAATATAACTGCAATAGACGCAATCTTATCTCATTTCTATAAAGAGGAGCAGATAAAACTTTCATAGTTGAGATCAAGATAACAAGCGAACAGTATGACGGATGGGCGAACCAAGAGGCGCGTGATTACGTAAAACGTGAAAGTATTATGTCGTCCAATTGGAAAGATTGGGTTTAAGTACTGCGTTGTGTTGAAAAGAGAGTTGTTTTAAATTAATGGCGTGTAACACGAGGAAAACACAGCCGCAGGTGATGGCAAAGAAATGTACGAATAACCATGTATCTCGCAGATTGCGATGTCGTGAAAATTATTAAGGGTTTTACAAAATATTAACTCAATATTTTGTATTACACGCAATTCTGACGTTTCCATACTATTTACTGTAACTGAAATCCAATAAGTACATGGTTTCATAGTTTGCTTGTTTTGCAAACAGTTAAAGTTTACCGTTGCTGCAGTTAAAAACTAAATCACGGTGACAATGACTATGTGGCAAACTCTACGGCCTCTACGAGGAACTACAACCACAAACCAGTCAAGAGATAACCGACAATATAGTTCACAAGAAGCATATGAGATGGCGCCTGCAGTATCCTACATCTCGATTTCAGAGTTCGCCCGATTCGCTGCATTATACAACCTACGACGATACACCGTTGGAGCCGCGGCTCCCCAGGCGCAACACCATGCCTGGCGGAAAGATCTTCCCTTTGTGGCGGTCGAGCATATCACCTCGTAAAAAAAATGTTTGTCATTTTTGAAAAGGATAGAATAGATAAAGCCTAAATCAGTTTGTTTAACTAATTAAATTAGAAAATAAGCGATGAGGATTAGTACATCATTTACAAATAGGGATAAAGAACTTAATACAGTGAACTGTGAAAAATAAACGCACCTTGAGAAGAATCTCGTATGACATGAGTACTTGCGTAGGTCGTGAAATGAGCTTACTGCCAGGTGCAAAAAAAATATTTAAATTCTTTTTCTATCATATGAACTGTTCGTAAGATTGCCACAAGGGGATCCAATGATGAATGACAAGTCTGATAATAATCCCGGTTATAACGGCAACGTGAAATTTAATGCGCTACGATTCAACCTGTGTAGTACGATACAACGTAGTTTTAATTACGTATTCCCCAAATTATAATTTTATAATGTTATTAAAATTATGCAATTGTGTCGTTTTATTACAAAATGATTTAAATTAGCTAGCTTTTCGCGTGTCACCATGCTGTTTGCTTGTGTTAATAGTGTGGCTTTGCCTGTCCGTCTCTTTCATGCAAATATAAAAGTGCATGTAATGATTATGATCGCAGATAACGGTTTGATGAAAACTGCTAATGAATAGTTATGGATAATTAATACTTCGTGTTGCATTCTGAAATTTTATTGATACTTGAAACGTTAATTGATAAGAATATTGATTGGATAATCAATATAATCGTAGATAGTTCGTACTTGAAAGTATTTAAACAAAATAAAAGTACGATTTGCTTTAGAATTTGATGCAATTATTTTTAATTACTTTAACTTTGACAGGTGTTTGATAAGTAAAATCTTATTAAAAAGCATCTGAAAACTGTTCTACTAAAAACAATAAAATTAATTAACTAAATGTTTATGAAAGAGCAAATATACCAATTCAAACATTAGAGATCAGAATTATTCCTAAATAGGATAAGTCTGATCTCTATCTTTTCATATGCTCATTTTTGTTTTATTCTGTTTAAAACTGGCTTCTGACGCTACTGGTCCAATAGTGATTTTTCAAATCCTTCTACATAAAAAGTTGTGAACAAAGACGGTAATTGAAACATCTCCGTTTCGAATAAGATACTTTTATAACTATCCAATCATTCTCACTTAATTATAATGACAAAAAATAAGTAGGCAACATGAAAACGTTACGGGTAATCTCGTTCGTTACAGATTCCAGTGAGTTACCGATTAGTTACAGGCCGTGGTTCGGGGTCGCTTCACATAACATGTGACTTGTTCTGTTTTGTGGTATAAATTGTTAGCAATGGTTGTAAATACTTTTTTTCTTGATCATCTATCTGCCTTTCCTTATCATCATAAAGTATAGTCGTAGTATTTCTTCTTCTTCCACATTCCTTTATGTCATATTCTTCAACATGCCTTTCTTGCTTTACGCGCCCATCTCTACTTTGATCTACCATAAATCCAATCCAATCCTTCATAATTAATTTATTTTCTTAACAAGACTTGGTTTTTCCCCATTGGAAAATAATTTAGCACACGCCCCGGCTTATTGAATAAGAACTACGTAAACAACAACTACTAGAATTTTTAAATCTTACCAAGTTTAAACCACAAAACTTAAGTGTAGCCTACTTTGAGGTGTTTGCTCGTGTAAAATGTACCCTTTCCTCATCTCTCGAAAACTCTGCAACTTTTCTTGCAGAAACTTTCTGCTTTTAAAGAAACAAGTGAAAATATTTTTTCTGCTATTGCTACACAAAGTTTGAATCAAATATCTATAGTCGTGATAAGATTTTTGTGAGACTTCGACTGCATACATATCTTCTTATTGTTCTTCATTGTTTTCGTCCCATTTGTAGCACCAGCATGCATTTCATTCATAGACATTTTATTTTGGTTGGTGGATGTCGCACATGGTCAAATGGTCAAATGTTTATTACAGTGCATGTTATAAAAGGACGTTACGCTTTACCATGCGAAATCACTAAATTACGAGCAGTTACCACCAATCAACCGATTTAAAATCATTTACTGTCTGGTCTCTAGTCTCGGGTCTATTTCGATTTCAAGGTTAAGCAAGTTTACTATGGTCGAAATTAAGCATTCCGGCTGAAAACACATTTTTTGTCTGTAAAAACTGTGGCAAATTTTGATCGACTTTTTGTGGTACATAGCTACTTCTTTTTTGTAAATTGCGTAATAATTACTTGAATGACTTGCCTAGATTTAAATAAATAAATAATAATTTATTTGGGCTTACGGGGTTTATTACTTCGGATATTCCTTATAATTAAATAGTACGATAAACTATTGAAGAAAATGTGACTATTATTTTTGCCTGATGATATGAATAATTTGCTAATGTATTTCAAAAGAAAAATTTTGTGTACTATACTGTCATACTTGGAATAAATATAATATACATAAATCAAAAAAAAAATTAAGATATTCCAGTAGCATTTGTATAATTAATCTACTGCATTTACATATTGAAAATATAGGTACTTCTGAGAAATGCAAGGAACTCTAGCAGTCATTGACCAGACACAAAAAACCTAAACAAACGATCTATTACTTCATAATAGCCTTATGCCTATTATCAAACCAGTGACCTTGCCACGGTTTGGCTCGCCACCAAGTGTCGATGACTGCTCTGACACTTTCTACTGCTTTTTATTACCTTCTGCTACGTAAACACTGCTTACTGGCGCATCCGAAGACGACCAATGTAATCGGAAATAAAAATGAATATATTTTAGTCGAACCGGTCCAGTGGTGATGAAAATTATCTTAATCTTTTTAACATACAACGCGCATTATACCTATCTTCGTAACATTCTCATATTTTTTCGTCATTTTGGTGTGCGTGAAGATTTCATTAATGAAAATATTTATTTTATATCATAAAATGTCTTGCCTGTTTAAATATTTTACTTGGACAATGGCTCAGTTATGTTCTGCATAATTTATTTTCTACTCGGACGCCTTTGATTAAAATAAAATTTTATTTTAATCAAAGTCGGACGCCTTTATTACAGGAACAACACGTAGCAGTGGGCAGTATCCATCGAAGTGTTAGCGCCATTCCACTCGAGATCCGAGAATCTTCAGCGAGCAACATACAGCTCAAAAGGAGATACAGTTTGTCTAACTTCATCTGGTAGACGGTTATAAATAACACCCGTTGTCGCTTCAATCGCTGCCTAAACAATGTTTTCGTTATTTTCCCGCAACACTATTGCAATTTCCTCAGGATGTTGAATATATTTTAGTCGAACCGGTCCAGTGGTGATGAAAATTATCTTAATCTTTTTAACATACAACGCGCATTATACCTATCTTCGTAACATTCTCATATTTTTTCGTCATTTTGGTGTGCGTGAAGATTTCATTAATGAAAATATTTATTTTATATCATAAAATGTCTTGCCTGTTTAAATATTTTACTTGGACAATGGCTCAGTTATGTTCTGCATAATTTATTTTCTACTCGGACGCCTTTGATTAAAATAAAATTTTATTTTAATCAAAGTCGGACGCCTTTATTACAGGAACAACACGTAGCAGTGGGCAGTATCCATCGAAGTGTTAGCGCCATTCCACTCGAGATCCGAGAATCTTCAGCGAGCAACATACAGCTCAAAAGGAGATACAGTTTGTCTAACTTCATCTGGTAGACGGTTATAAATAACACCCGTTGTCGCTTCAATCGCTGCCTAAACAATGTTTTCGTTATTTTCCCGCAACACTATTGCAATTTCCTCAGGATGTAGGCGATTTCTTCGTGTTGGCAAGGAGCATGTTTTTATATCTTGTGTCTTCGCAATTTGCTTTTATGCAAACTGCTCACGCGCAATTGCTGTTGGATTGTTCATGTTTACATTTTAGTTTTGTATTGTGTGTTACTGAGATTATTACTGTTTTAAATTTATAGGGAACGTTACCACGACTGTCATACCTGTTTTCTTCGCCCTATCCCTAATAGCCGAGAAAAGAGTTTTGAGCGTTCAACTTCGTTATTTTAGCAAAATGGCGATTTTCTAAGCCATAAATAAAATCTAAGATCATTTTAGATTCGCCTAGTAGGCTACACCCAAAAGGATCTTAGATTTTATTTTAATATCGCTTACTAAACGATTTGTAATTGGCCGTGTTTTTACACTCATCAATAATTTCCTTCAATTTATGAGTAAGTGACTTGTCATTTAAATTACCTACTTGAACCTTTCAATGAAATATTTGCAAAATAAAAGTTTAAATTGTTAAGCATCAAACATACATTGACGTGTTTTATGTGTGATGTTACTGTATATTTAAAAGTTGTGAAGGGATTAGGAACTGTTTTGTATTAGTTAACTAAAGTAATTTTAACTAACTTAGCTCTGTCTTTAAACACATCAATGACATTCCGTCTTTTATTTATTTTGAATTTTAGACTCTGAACCTTTTACATATTTGCAACCATGCAGTTACATAATTAATTTATAAATCATCAACCACACATTGACATTGTTTAATGTGTGATGTCACTATATCTCAAATTGATAAATGATGTGAAAAGCCTACATTACGGCGTGTATCTAACCGCATTGCAGCTGAACTACTGACGTAGATGAAGCCGCAGTGTTTATTTGTGCGATTCTTATATTGCATAAGAAGTTTGCAAACACAATTTCAGGAAGCTGCAAAAATATCGCGGTGGTGCAAAACATATCACTAAGTAATCATCTCAAATTTATTGAACTACTCCACACGTAGCATAGTTGATTGGCTAAGTGCAATTTTTCTTTATTTTTCTACTCGTACTTAGTGATCGTACTCGTTTTTAGTGATCGCTCGCACAAATACACAATAATACTGTGAATGACTGAACTTGGTCTTGCAATAGTTTGCAACCAAATTGTGTAACTGATGATCTGGCGTTTTATCTAAAAGTAGTTATTCAGGACTTATTTTTTATGACTTATCATTTAGGACTTATGATACCGCAGCATGCTCTCACATAATAGCAGTTCTCATAGTTTTACGGTACGAATGAATCAAGTTCCACATATGATCTCAATAACCACTGAAATAAAAAAATATCAAACCACTGAAATGGCGTCACAGTTTTAGCACCACTCCCTGTCGAGGGTTTCTGCTATTTACATCCATACTTTGAAATCCACCACAAGAGAGATCAAGCCCACACTCATTCCTAAACCCGATCTCGTTTTGCACAAAGAGTATTGGTACAGAAAACTATAAATATCAGAACACGTTGCATAGGTGTTACCAAGAATAGGTTCGCACCTGCCACCGTACGTACTCGTACCACCTAGAATGCTCATGACGTTCCATATTTCAATGAAAAAGGAGTCTATTTTTAAAAATGTTCTAGTTGTGTCTAATGTATGTCCCGATAGAGTCGGTATGAGAATACGATTGCGAAGATATACTAGGAAAGAAAGCGAAGAGGATAGTTTTACTCTGGCCGAATTTAAATTTATTTTTCTTTTTAAGGGTTATCAAGTTTTAATTTATTAAATTAATTAAACATATTTTTAAGAGAACGAACCGACACGCGAAGAAGGCTTGTCTTTACTTGTGATCAAAGTAAAGTTTTATTCACAATTATTTAAGCTAGCTTTTTGGGCGTTGCGCGGGCTGCTTGCCCGTGGTTTTTCGTGCAGCTGTTGAGGTAGGCTAAATCACATGTTCAGTTGAGAAAATGGGTAAAAACTGCAGACAGTAAGGGACACATAAAAGTTAAGTTTAGATTTGGGTTCCGCGACCCAAATACCTCAAGAATATTGAATTTCAGCTATCGGGCTCGGGCTTCGCCTTTTCGTCACGCTGTTTATCTAGGAACATTTATTGATATTGTTTATCACCAAATACTCGACTCAACAAATATCATCGGACTATTGAGCAGTCAGTATTCAACACATATGTCAAAGTACTTCCCGTTGTAAAGTTTAGGATGTACTGATGACATATTTGGTTCAGAGCCGCATCGGAAGGTCGCCAGTTCAATTTCCGCATGGCAAATACAGTCTGACGGTCGGATGTATGGTATTTTGAACTCGTGTCGTGTAATGTGTGTTTATGCGTTTAAAACTATATGTCATCTACACTTATTGGACGTAAATGGAAGCTGGACTTGTTTGTGCAGTAAAATGCCGAGAAAAATTTCCGACTGCTGTACCCCTGAAAAGTTGCCATGTAACTTGTTCATTTTGAACGTACTTTTTTCAGATATTCAGTTTTGTGATAGTAAATCACAAATGAGGTTTCCAATCAGCCAGGTTATGTGTGTTCCCAGTCGCCGGAAGAAATAATCAAGAAATTTGGATCCGGCAACTGGGACCGCGGTCCGAGTTGATTACGGTCCCAGTTTCCGGTAAGTCCGGTAACCTCCTCAAATCACTACGCTTGAAAAATCAAAAAACATTCAAGATCGTTTCGCAAGTAACTTTGTAAGCGCGGTGTTGATATTTAATAAAATATTTTTACCAATAAGAATTTTTATGTTTTGTTCATGGAATACTTTTTTCTTACTACCTGCATTACCACTGATGAGTACCATCAAATTTGTTGTTTCAACCATTTTGATTCTATAAGTTACAATTCTTATAAACTTTTAAAATTACGTCCAATGTAATGCAACGCTGTAATCGCACTCGTTTCGTGGAATAAAATCCGTTTTCTGTATTTTTTTGTTTCACACCCTTTAGATTACTTTGTGTCATAAAGTCAACATTGCCAGACATGTTCTTTCTCTGCAATGGTACCATTACCATGTTTCGGCAACGCGTGGGATAGTTAAGGCCCCATCCACACCTCCGCGCCGTTGCGTCAATTACTACGATAAATATTCGCTATTCAATTTCGAGCGCTTTGAGAATTCCCACCCAGTGTTTTGAAATAAGATTGATTAAATTTAATGTCCGTCTCTACCGTGTTTGTGTATAAATGTGAATGTATTTATCTTAATTCAAGATTGTAAAAGCTGTAGAGCAGTGACGTTTGTATGTGTAGGCTACACATACAAGTATGTACCAAAGTTAGTCATACTAAAGTTTGCTCACAAAGTTGAAACGTGAAACAGTTTTTTAAATTAATGAAATGTTTTTGACTAACGTGAACCAACTGTATATAACAGACAAACAAAATGTACTAGTACTATCAGGAAACGCTCAATTTGTTTATAAAAAGTTGATGGTAAAGTTATATCTTAGTGATTCATAAAAAACTAACCTTATAAATCCATGACCAACTAATCGCATGACATAAATAATATCGTCGTAACACTTGTTCATGTGACAAATTCGCGAAAGTGCTTGACATGTTTGCGTACATATAAAAAAATGTCTGCGTACTAATTGACAATAACACTGTAAACATAATAAAATGAGATTAAAAAAACTTGGCTGGTCACTTGGTCAAGAGTGCCAACTACCAAGTCTCACCATAACGTTTTGTTTCAATAAATAAATCGTGCTTTCTGCATGAGGCACTTTTTGAGAAAATATCTCAAGATGACAAATCTGGGTTATTATTGTATGTCGACTCCTGTTCTAGCAAGATTTAGGTTGTTATGTAATACAGCCTTTTTTATTTTTTCTCGAAAGTATACTGGCGTATTTTCGTTGTTGCTAACAAGTTTTGTGAGAAATGCTTTCCGTAAATTGTTACATTTGCTAAAATCTTTTTTGCTTGTAATAATATCAGCCATCGGATTTTATGGTAATAGATTGACCTGGTCGTAGCAATCAGGTTCAGAGATTTATTTATTTATTTTTGAAACTTTAACCTTCTAAAGTAAACGTCAACTTTTATCAAATAGCTGACTAAGAGCATTTTCTCTTAGTCAACTATAGGACACTGAAAAAACATAAAGCTGGTATAGTAGATGATAAGGATAAAGTCAATCATTTAAAAACAACTTGACCTCTTTATCAGGGTAGTACAACAACAAACGCTTTACTCAAATTTCACAAGATATTATCTGGAACACAAAAAGATAGTAAATGTCAAGTATTGCATATTTTATTTATCAATATCTCCGAATTCAAGAAGATAATGCTGCATGTTAACAAATATATCTGTTTCCCAGTCAATACGAGATCAATTGATACTGTTTACTACTTGTTTCTAAATAGTGAAGATGGGATGACGCACGCGCCGTCTAAAGTTTCATATGTTTCGTATCGTAGCTGATGCTTCGCTGGGCAAGGGTTATGTACAGTCGGCGTCAATTACGAATTAACGAAGATATTAAGTCCTGAGTCATGATATCAGGATCCTTAATGAATATGACTCATATTAATTAATAGCATGACATATGAACAATGCTATAAAAGTTCATAAATTTGTCAAAAATGCTCAACTTTTAATGAAGCATGCTGTGCCTTAAAAACTTAATAAAAAATATCTTTGAAGGCCCGGTTCAAAAATCAACTAATTTCTTATCATCATTGTTGTTAAAGATCGCTTGCTGTAATATCAAGAAAAATGTCCGTTGAATAAGGAAAGATAATCAGGAAAAATAACAACTCATCAAATATTTGAATGGGCTTTTGGTCGCAAAAAAGACTGTCCATACATGTGCACCGTGCATTGTGGTTTAGTTAAATGTTTAATGAGTTATTTTTTCAAGTGGCATTAATACTATCTATTACTATCATCGACACAACTCGTAAACTAAAATTTAAAGATCTACTTATGTACTAACTATAACGGTAAATCAGGAATATTTACAATTTCCATCTAGGTATGCATTATAGGTTAGGAGGCTTGTGTTTAAAAAATTGTTATACTTACTTTTTTAAGAATCAACACATGTAGGGGTCTATCACATGGAATATTTCCAAACTGCAAATGTTGCCATTACAAATCAATAATGGCTCCAATCGAAATGTCCAGTTTTTCTCCAAAACCCGTGGGTGCAGAGGATGTTGCAACAGAATCGCTGTGGCCCACGTTTGTCCCACTTCGAGTACGGTCGACACATAAACAATCATTAAAATGTACACAGTCACGTACCAAACAAATTTTTCACATGTTCCCGAGGGCACAGTGAACACGTTTCACAAGAACATTAGCAAAATGTGATGGATATATTTTTTGTCTTATTGAGACACGTTATGCGTCTTTTCGGAAAGTCCTGTAGTTTTTTATTACATAACGTCTCTGAATTCCAATAATCCAGTTTCTGGACTAAACTATCTATAAAAACTTCAGACATTTGACATAGAATATTAGATCTCCATGCACTCTTCATTTCTTTTTGCGTCGGTATATCTTTTTAATCTTGATAACTTTATATACCTAGTTACTATTCTCGTAAAATTATGTTTTCTTAAGAGCACTGCACGTTGGTTTAACGAATGAAAACAAATCAATTAAACATTTTTGTTGTATTGATCACCTGGCTGTACTTTATAAAGGGCCAAATCAGGTGTTATTCAAATTTTAAAAATCATGGTTGGTAAAATATCAAAAATGAAATATAATCTAACCTATCCATTATATTCAATGCTACTTTGCTTTTACGAATCACTTTAGCATCGAGAACAAATGAACAAAAACTTTAAATTAACAACCTGTCTGTACATTAGGAAGGGCCGAGTCTGGCTGGCCCTTTGTGGGCCGCCACAATGGTGGATGTTTTAGTACTTTTTGCTCGCATTTCGCGATAGCCCATTGTTTTACTTGTCGGCAAATGGAGCTGAAATGTCTGTCCATCATGGTTATTATTATTGAATGTTTGGAATGATAAATTGATATGATATTTCTTGCGGCGCATCTGAAGCTTAAAAGCTTTGGATAATTTTATTATATTTGTTATTTTTCAATACTTATAATGTAAACGAAACTAGGAAGAAAGTATCCTGAATAGCCATGGGCTTTGCTTTTTTTTGCCCTGAGTTACTTTATTTCTTTGCATTTTATATTTTACTAACGTTTGACTTTTTTGTTTCAGGTAAGTCCTGCTATTTGAATAGTCTGCTAAGACTTAGCACTGACGAGTACCTACTAGTTGTAAGTAATTTTCACATCGTGTGATTTCCCAAATATGTTAATTTTACCGCACATTGTCAAGATTAAATGTATCTAAACTCGTAACATTACATTAAATTACAAAGCACGCTTGAAGAATTACCTGAATAATAACGTAATTTCACCATTTAAAATAGACGATTTATTACGGGCCGAGAAAATGAATGTAAAAGATCCGGCCCGGCACGAAGCAGCAGTTACGCTTTTCAACGTTATTTATTTTGTATTAAAGTAGATCATTTTGTGTTTTGAAAAGATGGAAAATAACATCGTTTGTAAACGCAGGCTTTATTTACAAATCCCAATTCTCTGGGCCTACAGTGTTTTTGGAAAATTGTATGCATTTGAAAGATGTTTCTGGTTTGGATGGTTGAAAGTTTGAGGAGTTATTACATTTTAAATGTTTTCTAAAATTTGGATTAAAAAGACCAATCTAACCAGGGGAAATCGAATACATCTTATCACATATTGCGGCTAGAACATTTAATACAAATGCATAGAGCACGAGTTTTGAACATTCGTTTTCACTCAGTTGAGTACAATGTCCGACATCGGTAATTTCTGTCCATGAGTACAGATTAGGTACTTAACGTAATATGTATGAATCCTTTTCCCACCTTATCGAAATTCTCAAAGCTCTACTAATTAGAAATTTTGGAAACTTTGGAAGATCTATGTCCTGCAGTGAAAGAAGAAGCAGCATCAGCAGCAGAACATCTAACTAGTTTGTACTAAAGAGTAGAGGTACTAGACGCGCGTCGTTCGTTCCACTTCACACGCCGGGGATCATCCGTATTTATAGCCATCATAAGCCCTATGGCATCTGTGATATTTCCTCGCGATGCGGCGTTTCCTATAACAAATTATGTATGGTCATGTTTTGTACGACGAGATAATTTCTAATAATGTTTTTAGTGCCATATGAAATGCTAACGGCGATTGTAAGAACGACGCTGGTGGTGGCATAGTTTGTGAGGTTAGTATCGAATCATAAACGTTCATACATGATAATAACAAATTACGTGACTATGACTGGTCATAGATTCGTGGAACGACCGAGATCCATTGAGCCAGTCACTTTGTATGAAGTTACACAATTCAATACAAAGAAAACTGGCTACATAATGTTGAGTATATGTATTTTTTAATGAAGCGTACTCATATTATAATACTGAACGAACGTCAAATGGTAAGTTTTTTAATTATACTTTA
Organism: Acrobasis suavella; assembly: GCA_943193695.1. Classification (NCBI taxonomy): domain Eukaryota; kingdom Metazoa; phylum Arthropoda; class Insecta; order Lepidoptera; family Pyralidae; genus Acrobasis; species Acrobasis suavella. The sequence goes on along the minus strand of OW971934.1, from coordinate 6,218,832 downwards.
TACGTAACAGGACTGAGGTGGTTGGCATGCACTGAAGAGAGAGTGGCTTATTCCCAACAGTGGGATATACAGTGTGTTCGGACATGAACTAGCGATAATTTAAGGACATGCTGTCGTCATCAATACAAACAACTTTACTAAGGGAAAAATTACGAAATCGCGAAAAAAAAATTTGTTGCTCCATACATTTTTATGCGATAGGTATGTAATTACTATGGAGCAGTCATGTCCGAACACACTGTAGAAGGCTGCCAATGATGATGATATATTTATGCAACATTGCCCGTTTCTAGCAATTCTGCGTGCACCATTCAGGAATTTAATTTCAAAATAAAAGTTTCCAGTATTCTAAGCTATTTAGTACGAATATGAATCAGACACTTGAATTTTTCGGGGTCCAGTGCTATTGAAATAAATTCTTTTAAAAAGTCAGTCTCATCATGCCCTAGAAAACAGTAGTTCAAAAAATTGTTTAAAGGGTCAAACATTTTTTTTTAACTACTGTTCACAGTTTAAAGTGAGCTTCACGTTATTTATCAGGGGGAGCCGGTTCCCCGAAAAATTCATGTATCCTCTTAAATACCGAATTCCGAGCATTGACAAATAAAATTCAATGGGCAGAGTATCTAAACCATGTTTCCGAATATCAATAACCACCACCTCAAGAGCCATACCACGGACATAAATTCGTTGGAAATGGTATGCAAAAAAATCATGTTTAATTACAATTTGTGACAATCATAATATCACTAATTTATAATATTTCTATGGCGTATACGATTACCAGCGGCGTCATAGAAGAATTTTCGCATTTGCCGCTTTTTAAGTTGACTGTACTTACGAGTACTAATGCTTATAACTCGCAAATAATGCGGTAAAAAGGTTCTCTTCCTAACCAAAACCCACTTCATTAGCTCTGCAGACCCTTTTTGTAATAACTCTCGGCACATTTATTTAACAAATTCATGTATGTACTTATTGCTCAAGACTTTCATGTGTTTACCTTCAGGTTATTGACCTTAGATACCCGAAATGTGAGCTGAGAAAGATCAAACATTCCAATACGCCTACATGCAAACGTAATATCAAATTTTGATAAGTAATTTTGAGTTTCCTGAAATGAGGTCGTATAATCATTTCAGCGAAATGTGAACATTTATTTAGATAAGCCTTCATTTTTCCATTCATATATTTTTATCCTTTGATCATAAGCAGTTTCAATGAAAGAAACATGGTGAAATTAGTAATAGTCTTTAAGATAAAATTATCCTACGTTTAGGAATACTGGTAAGAATGAACATGTTCTTTCATTTTAACATAGCATAATTTAAACTTTTGACTGTGGAAAAACGCTTCGTGCGTGGTTTCATTAAGGGGATATCTGAATTTTCCAGGGTCCAGGGTCCTGCCCCCACGTGAAATAAATCATTTGATAGGAAACGGAGACATCATTTCAAATTTTGTCGAGACCAGGCACTAGAGAAATAACCCTTGAAGCTATTTTATGAACTACTGTTTACAGTTTAAAGTGAGAACGTCAAGCTTTTTTACGCACATACGCCAAAAGTGGCCGTATTTCGCTATTGTGCGTATAAAAGCTTATCTGTCTAGTGCCTGGTCAAGACAAAATTTTGAATGTCTCCGTTTCCTATCAAAGGATTTATTTCAAATGGGGGCAGCACTGGACCCCGGAACATTTAGGTATCCCCTTAACGCAAACACGTACAGCGCGTTTTTCCAAAGTTAGTTTTAGTAGCAGTGTAAATATAATTCAGGCAATAAAAATATTATTTATTCTTATTGGCAATAAAAACAACCAACCTAGTGCTTTAGTACTTTAAATAGACGAATTTAAATTCCTTGCTTCAAATGAATAATTGTTTGTCCCTGCTTTCCCCATTAGATGGCAGAACTCCAGATATCTCAGATGAAGTCTGACAGTCTCAAGCTCAACTACATACTAAAGAGAAACAAACAATAATGAAAAGAATGAAATATACAATAATAATAGAGAAAATAAAAGATCTGCGAGTTAGGGCTAACAGACAAATCCTGGTCCAGGCGACAAACAGAATCGGGGCCACGGTTGACTGGTAATCCAGAGAAATCCACTTATTCCAGTAAAATTAACTATAATACCAGCCGACTGCCGACCGGGCGACCGTGTCTGATGCGACGAGCGCCAGTTGCAAAATGTTACTAATTGTTTTAGTAGAGTTATTAACTTCATATGGCTCGTATGAAATTAGTTGAGCCATTTTCATGAAATTTCACGCGACTCGTACGAAGTTTATAACTCTATTAGCGTCTGATAATGTTGAAACTAACTGCTTTGCATTAATTCACTCCAATTTTATTCTGTTCATGTAGTACTAGCTTTGATATGTGACTTCTTGTGAATGAATCTCTGGGCAACACATAACAAGTATCCTGTGTCTGTAATTATTTACCTATAAGCATGAATTACGACAGCAGTATACGAATAACATATATACGGTACGCTTTAAAAATTTAGTCTCAATTTCTCATACAATTAGTATGAAAAATTGGGACTCCACTTCTGAGGCCTACCGTACAAGTATCTAACGTAACTAAAGCTATAGTATAATTAAGTACCTATTATTTATATGTACGCCTACTTCGGGATTTTTCTCTATTTATTCTTAACTGTGCAGTCACAGTTCAGGTTTGTGGCCACTTACACACACGAAAAACAAACGAACAAGCCAGTGCTTGTTCGTTCGTTTTTCGTGTGCGTAAGTGGCCGTGAGATCTTTCAGGCTGCCTTAAGGCATCTGACATGGCTTGACGACTGCCATACAATAATGACAGCCGGGACCAACTGCTTATACGTGATTTCCGAAGCGCGGAGGTACTAGAGAATACTAATAGCAAAGTCTGCCTTTTATAACATGTTGTTTTAGTAAATAAAGTTTAAATAAACTAAAATAAAAAATGCGTGCTCGGTTGGAACGAAGTTAAAAAAAATTCGTGACGGAAAAGTCTTACACCCCCATCGGCCAATTCCGTACCGTCCGAAAAGGTAGTTCGTTCCAAAAAAATAATTATTAATGGAACTTCTGTTGAATAGTAGTACCTATTGCAATGTTACATTTATATATTCAAATACGTAAGTTGAGAAAAACGTACTTGTACGAACTACGGAGGGATTGATGAAAACTAAAACCCGACTTTACCCCAGACTACACATTTTGATTAAATTTCCATGGGACCACCTGACAAGTATACCCTTTCAAACAATATTTTTTAAATCGACCCAGGCGTCTTCAAATAATTGAAATCGGTTAATGACACCATAACAAAACCTTATTTCTTTATAGACTGTCACAAAAATCTTTCAATATTCGTCTAGAAACGTATAAGTAACGTTATTCAAACTGTATTTTGTCCATCCTAACATTGTATAATAATTGTTTATTTTCTCTATGAATTATCTATTTCAATTGTAAGCACCGCCTTTTAGTTATTCTGGTTTCTGTTGTCAACAAATTCTCAATAATTGTAATATTCGCAGTACGACAACAACCAAAAACATCAATATAAGTAACAGTATGGTAACAGTTCGAAAATAAAAATGCTCTAAATATAAACGCTTCAAAGGACCATCACAAATCGTCTGTCATCTATTTGTCATTGTTGACCCACTTTCCAAAAAGCTTGTTGTCATGACAGTGCCTAATGATGATTAGAAATTCTACATTTTTCGTGACTATTCACGACATTTAGTTTTTGTCTCAGTAGGAAGCAACCCCGCCTCACGATTTAAATATCGTGACCTCATAAAACAAAATGCTTTTGTTTTGATTGTAACTTTAACCTGTGGTAGGTACAATATATTGTATAGTATATATCTGAAGACGTGTTGAGTGAATTCGAAAGAGGATTTCAATTATGTAAATAAGGGAATATCACTACCTATTCCGACGAAAAATAAGCATAACAAAAAAAAGCAACAGCTGACATTAAGCTCGTATTATAGATACAAAGACACAAACAAAGGTAGAACCAGTAAAAAGCTGTACAAGTATTTGCTCGCGCTTAGAATTGAACCCAGATCCTCTCCATCATTTGATGGACTAAGATGATACCAATACCACAGCAGACCGTGAAATAAAAATCAGTGTTATAGAAAAGTAACATTTATTCGCAAAACTAAAACAATGACCATAAACATCAAAAGAATAAATCGAAGAACGGCAATAAACGAAAACCCATATTCCACTTGAAATGAAGTCGGCAGTAGTTTCTCCGCCGTTCAAACAGATCATTTTGAAAGCCAATATTATATTGTTATAAGAGATGAAACATTTTTTCTTCGAATAGAAATGCCTGAATGTGCTTACCTACTAGAAATGTTTATGCTACGTTTTTTTTTTGTTTTTCATGATGAATTAATAAACAAAGAGACAGATTATGTCATCCTGTTAGATGGTTAATTAGTAAAAACTCTTCCATGCTGGTCTAAAAGAAAAGAAAAACTTAAGAGGTGATTCTTTTCTCGCGCAGATCGTAGAAGCCGATCGAGGGAATGGGTGAAAATGCAGAAATATTTCCACTTCTACAAATTTAAGGCATGCGTGCCGCTGCCGCATAACTGCAGTCCGATTTTCAGAAACTGTATCGTCGATTCTAAAACGGTCGGTCTTGCGGATTCCGCGCAGTTATCCGCGATAAACTGTCACTATACCGTTCGACGGGGTTGCCAGTTAAAATTATTTGGAAGCTCAATCAAACTTACAATCGCAAATTTAAAATCGATACAACGTCATCAGATTCACATTTATATGATAAGAAACGTGATGTGAACAATCCTACACTACGAGTATGATCATCATTTCAGGCCCAGGAAATTACTGCTGGACATACGAGTAGGTCTCCTCCGGGGTCTCCAATATTGCCTTTGCCTTTCTAGTTCATAATTCCTTTGCTAAGATGGTCTTACCAACTAGGAGATAGGTGTGGTGTGACAACCCTGCCGATCTCCTGAAATCGGTGCGCCTGCGCCACCAGGCGCCACTGCGTAACCCCGTCTCGTCGCTCGCATTGCTGCGCGTACGCGATGTCTGAATTAATGGCAATTCTCTTTAGAACCGTTATATTTTTGAATTAACTATCTGCGGGGATTTATCATTCATTATCATTACTTCTGTCGCATGACATCCAGTGCTGGGCGTAGACCTCCCCAAAGGATTTTAAAATTACCGATCAGAAGCGGCCTGCATCCAGCGTTTTCTAAGTGACGTTTAGTCAGGTTCTGATCACCTTGTAGGTAGATTTGACCACCACCTACATCTCTAGAATTCACATTACCCATTTGATGGGGTCTACTTAGATCCGTTTTGCTATAAAACATGTTGACATAGCTACTACGTATACACTGTATGCACTTTTACTATACATAAACATATATTATGCAATCTAGAACTTTTTTGCGTTTGCTTGGTTCTGTCAACCACAGCAAACATTTTAAAGCAACATATTGCGGCTCAAATGCAAGACGAATCTCAACGGAATCCCATGATTTGTCGTCTTCGAGGAATGCGTGACCGTCGTGTGCCGAGAGATGGCTTCCAACGGTACAGATAATAGAATCTCGATAGATCTGACATTGTTGGAATACATTTCATGTGTGTTTGTGTTGAAATGGCTAGCGGTGCTAAAACTGCAAATGCTTTTGTAAAACAGTTACGGTTGTTCGAACTTGAATCTGTCTGTGCTGAACACGATTGCAGTTACAGACTGACTATATTTTGGAACGGTCATGCTCAAAAGAAATCTCGTAAGAACCTTAAGGATACATCAATTTTTTTGGGGTCAAGTGCTGCCCCCATTTGAAATAAATTATTTGAAAGGTAAGGAAGACATTTTTTTTCTTGGGTATGACCCTATTATATATATAACCCTTCAAACTATTTTATGAACTACTGTTAATAGTAAGTTTATGAAAAAAACTAATCGAAATCCCGAATTGTATTCAAGCGTCCACTTAAATTTTAGAGTATAATGGCGTCTTGGAAAACCCTTGAAATTCCGTGCACATTACAGCAATATTTTATATAGACGGTCATAAATCATGTAACCTAATAGGCATTGACGTTTATACTGCAATATTAGCATGTCATGTGATATAATACCCGCTCTTAGTCATCTCGTTAGTGTAAAATGTGTAATATCTGAATCACGACGTTACCATAATCATGACATCGATGTTAGGAGAATGGGAAAAGTTATAACAAGTATGTTCAATGTGTTCATCAGTAAACGCCCCATCACCCCTATCAACAGCTCCCGTTAGACTATACATGGACATAAGGATCCCTTATCAAACGCCATTTTCTCAGCTCTGTGCTGATTTTGAGATTCTTTATCTGTGCTGATTTTGTTTATTGTTTTGTGACCAGCAAACTTTCGATTCTTTATTGATCAACAGTACCTCTTTAGAATCATTCTGTAATAAAACACAACCATTAACAAAACAATGTGGATTTCTATAATTTATTTAGAAGAATATAAATGAAAATTGTGCAATGAGATTCTCGATTCTTGTACAAATATCATTAAGTTCATGGAATTTCACCAATGCAAAAATATTGAAACATCTCACACACTGTTTCATTCTTAACACAATAGTTCTCATATCGAGAACAGTTTTCACGCCATTAAACCTAACCGAACGAGGGTAATTGTAAAGCTTTATTGCAGTTGTTAAAATTTAATACATCGATCACGTCTCCAGCGTAAAAGCCAGTGAATCTACCGATGCAATTCTGGGTCGCACAAACAGATACACTAATAGCATTGCAAATCTCAGACTTTAGCCTGAATACCGCTGACGAGCGAACAACTATTTGGAGTCTTAATGAATTGCGTACATGCTTTGAAGTTATTTATATGTATGTTTAACCCAAATTAATTCTAATGTTTGGATTTGAACGAAGATAAAAGTTTGATGCGAATAAAAACAATTAAAACTAAACAAAAAATTGTTTTTTGGCTCATTTGATGGATTATTAAACAGGAATGGTACTTATGCGTATTATTTCTCTGATAAACAAATAATGACGAAGATTCAGCGCATTAAAATTTCGCGTGACGTCACGGTCAGCTGCGATTTTTTACCTAGGCTGACATATACATCACTCACCCCCACTTCGAAGCGCTGTATCATTGTGAATTTTTACTACTTTGCTTCTTTGCACTCTCTTTTCAATTCTTTCGAATCCAAATTCTCCTCAATACTTAAAATGCACGGATACTCATGATCGTCAACTTCGTTCTGCTGATACTCGTCTTCTTTCTATTCCTCTACATCGCAAAATTTTATCGCAAACTCTTTTATCCTACAAGCTTCACGGCTCTGGAATGCTTTACCCGTTGACATCAAGGACATTTCAACTAAATTTTCTTTTAAAAGAAAAGTACACTCTCATCTTCTAAAATAGTGTATATTTAATTTTCACCATCATCATTCATTATTTATATATTGTATGTATATTTATGTATGTATATACATATAATAAATGTAGGTATATGTAGGTATATTTATTAGGATTTATTTAGTAATTATTTTGCGCCGCAACTAGATCTCTGTTTATCCTTATGGTTGACTGGGAGTGAACGCTTTTAGCGTTAAGTCCGCCAATTGTAAACAATGTAAATTGTGGAAAAATAAAGTTTTATAAATAAATAAATAAATAAACGGAAAAAATTGTGATCCTTTATTTTTGTATAATCTAATTGACGGCCTAAATAAAATAATATTTTTTATTCAGTCCACATCTCTATTCTGAGACTTGTCATGGTTAGATTTTGCTAATGGAAATGTATATTGAAACCTATCCGATAAGTACACCCACCTGCCAAAGATGTAGCCAAACTTTTGGTGTGTGTGGTATTTGACGACCTCCTTGGCGTAATGGTTAACATGCCTCTCCGCTAATCAGGAAGTCTTGGGTTTGATCCCCGGTCAGGTCAAGATAGAAATTTATCTTTTCTGAATGGCCTGGGTCTTGGATGTTTATCTATATATGTATTTATTTTAAAACATAGTAGCGTTGGGGTAGTACTAGTATCCCATAACAGATGACTTGAACTTACTTTGGGCCTAGCTCAATCTGTCTGATTTGTCCGTATATTTACACTATATTTACGTAATATTTAATGAAATTGGTGAAAAGAGTACACGAATTGATGAAATAAGTCCTCAAATGTCGCTACTAGCCAGCAAAGAAACCGCAGTAACATTTTTGTCTGCGGTGTCTTTTAAGTCGATTCTGCGTTTGGGTGTTTATGCGTTGTATATTGAAAAGTATTCTCAGCATATTCATGGAGGAACCGCAACCTAATGTGTATTCTCTTTTTTAGTATTTTTATAATAGTTTAACGACGCCGACGGCTTTCTGTACCAGATCCACAAGAAATCTTCAAAACAACTGGAATGTCGCTACTCGCCCGCAAAGAGACCGCAACCTGAAATGCGATTTTTCTGAATATGCGCGATATTTATGGCGCGTAGTTTTATGACGCCGTCGGCCTTGGTGCTCGGTGAAAAGTGACCACACTTGACACCAACAGCTGGCTCCGAACCCACTGACAATTTGATTAAACAGCTTGTTTAATTGGGTCAGTTACCAATCTAACAATTTTACTTACAAAAGAGTTGTTATTCTTCAGTTTTACATTGTCAATATGATGTAGCAATTTCCTTTATACAGCTAAAAGTAAACGTTTTTGTATATTTTTTTTCATGTATTTTAGCCAACTGGTGTCAGATTTTCCAAGCTAGGTAAGGTAGGTAAAGTACCCTACAGGTTTGTGTTAAAAAGATTTTGCAACCAATTCTGCTTCGAACAATGTTAACGGTTTAACTTTGGTTTCTCATTACTAGTGGCCCATCCCAGCTATTTAATTTATTTTAAATGTAAATATGATTGTAATCAACCTCCTACTGTCTCCTGAACCTAGCCTTAATAAATTAAAGGGACATTAGTACGCTGCGCCACAATATTGTCGGATGAATGGTAAATACGAATTTGCGACTATAACCCAGCGTGTGGTAGCCAATTATGCCATAAACAGCGTAGTGTGTTTAGCCTGGTTGAAACTAGTGATGCGACCACCGACGACTGAGTATCGAGACTGAATTCGAGAGGACACTATAGTATACTCGACTACGACGGATATGAGTTTCTTTCGACGTTTCTACTCAGAAGTCCAAACCATTTAGTTTTTAGCTGTTTTCTTGTAACAATAGTAATTAATTTGTAACCTCAAATACCTAATATTATTATGACATTTAAATTTACCTGAAGAAGGGCTTGAGAAAGTATACTTTTGGAATAAATATTAAATTCTTGATTCTTTGTTGTATAAACATTTTGAGTGTTCTATTAAACTATGTTTTCTGATGTTGATGTTGTATGATGAGAAACTCCCACCAGGTGGTGACCTCCCCTGGGCAGTCTGGAAGTCCTTAAACAGACTCCGGGCTGATGTTGGGAGTTGCCACAAGAACCGAGTCAAGTGGGGTTTCTCAAACAACGACCTTTGTGAATGTGTAGCTGTTTAAAGCATGACCAACCTTCTGTTATGCCCCAACTGCCCAACCTCTTGTACATTAGAAGATTAAACTCTGCTAATGACAGGGGAGAAAGAGTGGCCACACACTGGTCCTCGACCTTATGAAAAAGCCATTCCGACTCGCTTAGTAGAAGAAGACTATGTTTGCTTGTGTTATTTATATTTATTCGAATACCTTGGCAATAATAAAAGACAAAATTCACCCGAGCACAATTACCACTAAGTTCTGTTGCAAAATATGTCGAGTAACGAAGAACTGTACATCCCTAGCTCAAACCCAGCGGGGCATATTCGGTACAATGTTGCAATCAAAAGCTGTTTAGAGCCTCAATAGATTAGTAATTACCCAGTCCTGGTTCCCAAGAGAGCTTGTGTCACTGTAAAGTACCTCCCTGAAATGTACTAAGTAAGTAGCTTTGTCCATTTCTTAGAATGTCTAGTAATGCCTATTCAAATTCATGTGAGTTTATAAACAGTTAAAATGAAGTCTTCTTTTTGTGTTGGGTCCTATGAGAGTAAACATTAGGAACCTAACTCAAAATAAGGACCTACTCGTGTCCTCGTGCCTATAAAGACCCTGCTTACTCTACCTACTAGACTGACTTTAATAGATTTGTTATAGTCTAAATTTCCCTCTCTATCTCTTTTGTTTATGTCAACACGTATCGATTATCATGCTAGTAAGCTCCAATACAGTAACGGATATGTGGCCATTCATTCTTTAAGAATAACTACCACCTAGCGTGAAGTCCAAGATCGGTCCTTACTGACTCTTAAATTCGCGAGCATTACTGTGTATACTTACCTCAAGCCTTAATATCTATGGTGACTCTGTTAAAATAGCCACAAAATAATAAAACTATTGAAATTAGAAAAGCGAAGATGATTGGACACTTGATAAGACTTGAAAATCTCTTCAGAATAATATTATGTAAGAGGAAAGATAGAAGGGAGACGAGGAAGAGGAAGACCGAGAATGAAGTGTTTCCAACAAATTGAAGAAAAGCTAGGAGTTGGGTCCTACCAGAACATTAAAAGGATGGCAGAAAGAAGAGAGGAATGGAGGCATGACTCTACAGACAAAGTAAGCTCTTATTAGAAAAGAAAGATAAAATTAATTTATCAATAAGAATAAACGGTAAATACGAGTAGCAAAGTTTGCTCGTATATTGAGTTTTGATGTCATTAAAAGCAGCTCTTATCAAAAGTTATGTCTTAATTCTTAAGATTCCGTTGACCACGGCGACGTTCGGTTTTAAATATTTCCAGGCCCTTAAAGTATATCTGAGAGTATAAAAAAGCATCTGTGTTGGCGTAATGAAGAAAGATAACATCTCGTTTTACATAAGAAGAGGGTAACACTCGATCGCTTCATCGTTATTATCACTAAAAACTTGCCTTCTTTTAATGCAAGTCCATTACCACATCTTTTTCCGTTTTAAGTACACAGAGGCTATGTTTCCAAGACCAAAAGCCCACGTTAGCAAAATGGAGAGACTATAGTTGCATAATAGCAATCAGTGACCATCCCGTCGAGGATCTGAAGATTACCTTAATGATCGACTGTAATCAACGCAGGTGAGAAGCAGCTGTCACATTCAATGTTTGGTCATGGCTAGGACCGAACTTTTTAGTAATTTTTTTATAACTAAAAATCGATTTCATCACCAAACTACAGAACTGATTTTGATAAATTTCAATGGGACCACCACTTGATAAGTATGCCCTTTTAAAAAAGAATTTTCCTGATTGGTCCAGGCGTCTTCGAGTAATCGGGGAACTTACAAAAAAAAAAACATTTTTTTTAATTCGTATGAAATGCTCGCGATTTTGCTGACCATCGGGCGGCGTGTGAGTCCGACCCTTAAAATATTTCCGAAGTGCATAAAAATGCATCGGCGTCGCCGTGTCGGATGCTCGTATTTTTAGTGGGACGCAAATAGCACTGCCGTTTCGATGCATCGTACAGTCCACTCCACATAGTGCACAACACTTTTCCCATGGGCATTTGGTATTATTTTTGATACGAGGCAAAAGGAAAGTAGATTTGTCACTGTAACATTGATTATCCAGTAGTGTTTTCAGATGTTTTCGAAAAGTATAGTAATCTGACGTTAATGGGTTGCATTGCAATCTAATTCACTCATATTGAGTCTATCAGTACTCGTAAGGTCAAATTACAAATTGGTAAAAAACTTATGAAAACAATTTTATGATTCTTTTTGTAAAAAAAATTGCTTACCTGTGAAACAGAAGTTTACAAATGCTTGGCGTGCTCTTGGTATCTCTTTCAGCTTTAGCAACATTTCAGCTATTCCGCGACGTAACTGAAAAAAATTATATTGCACTTACGAGTATATTACGTCGTCAGTGCAATGCAACTTTGTGCTAACGACACAATTCTTGTAGGAAAGGTTACTTTTCTCAGGCCGTCGTGTCACGTCGTGTGTTGTATTGATGAATTAAATGTGTGTAAAATACTACGCTTTGGTAGAAAAGTCTGCCTATTAATGTCAGTTTGTTTATGAAACTTTGTTTAACCTTATCGAAAAAAGTACGCGGTATTTGAACGGGTTCCATTATTCAACAATTCATGCGTTTAGTTCAAAGCCAAAGGGTTTGAAAGATTTCGCTCCCCCGATTCCAAACTGACAGACAATTGCTCTTCGTTTGAGTAAACAAATGTCCTCTATTTAGACACCGTCCGTTGACGACACGTCGTACCCCAGATTTTTTAACGATATTTTGTTATGAACGCTCGTTTTGATTATAGTTAAAATTTTATTGCTGTAATCAAAAAATAATGTGAGGTCTTGTTTTGTTTAATAAATATTTTTTTAAAACTAAAAACCGACCTCACCACCAAACTACACAACTGGGACCACCATCGGTACAGACGTCTTCGAATAATCGGTGAACATACATAAATAAATAAAAATCGGGACGAATTGATAACCTCCTGTTTTTTGCTAGTCGGTTAAACAAACTGTATTATTATAAAGAAAGTTTATATCATATCTTCTGTATGTTTTTATCTTAGAACTATGTAGGTATGAGTTTTTTTTTTCTTTTGCTCTTTAGGAAAATTTACTGCTGACGGGATTTTACTGAAACTTGTTAAAAAGGTAAATACGAGTATGTCATGACTTACGGAATGGAATATTTTTATAAAAATATATTACAGGTGTTAGACTGATAGTTACTTATAAGGTTTGTGAGAAAAAGGCACACATGCCTAAACCTAAGCCCAGTCACTTAGCTGAAATTACAACCCTTTAAAATAACAGTTTTTTTTTTTCAAAATGAATATTAAGGAACCTTTTACATTGTTAATAAAACCAAAGATGACTATTTCTTCTGTCTTGGTGTTATTTCTATTGAGAGGGAAAAATAATTTAACAGATGTCAATATTTTTATTTGGCGAAAATCGTGGGATTCGGCATCGTTGCCATAGAATTTACCCTTTGAATAAATAAATGTTTGTCTTTGATTGTTTTTATAATAATGTATTTATAGGAAACTGCATAAATATAGTTTTTCCTGTAACTGCATTTTGAATTCTTATAGGAATTCATTTGAAATATGGAAATGTTAACGATGAAGAAATTATACTAGAATCGACTATAAGAAATTCCATGAAGGAAAAATCGTTATCATGCCTATCATAACAATTTGTATAGAATTATCATTGATATTTACATAATTAGTAGGTTTGTTTTTATAATTTTGTACTTACTCAAGGTTATTAAGAAAATGCTATAACTGAAAGATAGAGACCTGAAATAAATTTTGATTGGACCTGAAATAAATTTTGATTGATTGAAATAATATAAAATAACGTTAATTAAAAAAAAATTGTGTGAACATCGTGATTTAATTGTTTCTTTTTTTTAGAGTTCCGTACACGAAGGTTAAAAACGGGACCCTATTACTAAGACTTCGCTGTCTGTCTGTCACCAGGCTGTATGTCAAGAACCGCGATAGCTAGACAGTTGAAATATTCACAAATGATGTATTTCTGTTGCCGCTATAACAACAAATACTAAAAATATAATAAATATTTAACGGGGGCTCCCATACATTAACATATTTTTTATAGATAATGGTACGGAACCATGTGCGGGTCCTACTCGCACTTACCCGGTTATTATTATATACATATTATGTGTACTTTATACATATTTAGTGTTTTCCACTTACACACATGAAAAACTACTCGTATTTCTAGTTCATAATTTTTCCTATAATTCCACAGACTTTGTTGCACTCAATTAAGATGTAGTTGTGTATATGTTTGTTGTATTTATAATATGTGCATCGGAAATCCGCAACAATGAGATCCTTAGCCTGAGATTACATCCGATCTCGACTTGCCCATTATGTTTACATTGAAAATAGCGGCAGTTTGTATTACATCTAAAGTACTTAGTTGGTTTATGCAACACTTCCATTTTGCGCATCATACATTCTGTAGCTAAACCCACAAAGTTTAGCCGTACAATATGCGCAAAATGGAAATGTTGTCGTACTCCCTAGTAACATATTGGAACTCATGTCAGGTTTTAATTTTTTTATTTATGAAACTTTATTACAAAATCTTAGCTGACGGACTTAAGACCCAAGGCCTTTTCTACCAGTCAACTTAATGGTGGTGCAGATAATAACATTTTGGACGAAAGTGCTAGAAATATTATAGAGGTATTAAAGTATTATAAGAAACCATACTATATTTAACTATAATACATTAACCTAAAATATTCCTGCAGATAATAATTTAAAGATATATAAAATAATACATATATATCGCTATAAACGTACATACAATATACAACAAATAGGTACTGCAAAAATTTATAACCCCTACCTACATAGACTCCCCTAGAAAAATTCAGGTGGTGAGTATTTGTTTGTAGTACAATTTCATTTTCCAAAGATACAATATGTGGAGATAATAAAAACCAAAGATAAATAATTTTAAAAATAACTACGCAACGATAACACTTATCAGCAATACTAACAACTCCAAAGATAGGCCCTGTTCACACTACAACTTTAATCCTTAAAATATGACAATGCATTTATGTATATCTTGCGGTGCAGTTTGTTACTGCTTCCGCAATTTCGCTCAGAATGGACACCACTAAAGATGGGAACGGATTTCCTTTTTTCTACCTTTGTAATGTAGCACTGCCTACCATCTCGTTTGTCGCTCGATATAACGTAACAGTATGTCTGCCGTTAAAAACTTGTCGAAAACCTTCAAAACTCAGTCGTCATGTCAATTCGCCAAATGAGTTTTTCTACCGGGCGAAAATGAAAAGTTACGAATATTTTCTTAGTATTAAACTTAATTAAGATTTATTTCGATAAAGTAACAACACAACACTTATACAACTTCATTATCCTTACGTCTCCCTTAGAGGTCTGAAGAGAAATTGAAGGTGACCCTTTTTCACATTCAATCATTAGTCTAGTAGTCTTCTCAGTCCACTCCAGTCAACAAAATCCCCTTCGCAGCCACATTTTTGTCAACGAACGCAATTTTCATTTGTAATGGTCGGCATCGAGGATGATTGTCGCATTGTATTGGCCAAGTTGGAACGTGCCTTAACAAAAATAATAATCATGATGTCGGAACAATGGGCAGGCACAGTTAAATGCATTAGTTGGTCACGACGCGACGCCCGGTTGTCAACCATTTGTTGCAATACACATGGATTAACATGAAATACAACCGTCTGTCTGTCGTTATGTTACGAGTAGACATTACAGATTTTATTTTGAATCATTTATTCAGAGCTAGTGAAGCAGCGGAGATGTGTTAAATGCTTGTTACAAGTATGAAATTTGACGACCTCCGTGGCATAGTGGTCACCATGCTAGTCCGCCACCCAGAGGTCCCGGGTTCGATCCCCGTTAAGGTAAGTTGGTAAATGGCCTTTTTCAAATTGTCCTGGGTCTTGGATGTTTATCTATATATGTATTTGTTATATAATATAGTATCATTGAGTTAGTATCACATAACCCATAACACAAGTTCCGAACTTACTTTGGGGCTAGCTCAATCAGTGTTATTTGTCCATATATATTTATTATTTCACTCTTAGGATTCATGGAAAGGCCGCTTGATCAAATCACTCTTTAAGTAAACAGTGTCTTTAGAATGGAATTTTAAAACTGATACACTATTATGTCTTTGCCCCTAAAGGGGGTAGAACGTTTAGGTTTGCAAGACCCAAATTTTACTATTAGCGTAAAGGTGAAAAAAGGGAAATAAAGCAGTAATGGGTTGCCAACCGCATCGTCTACAATTTGAATTTTCGCCTCGATTTTTACGCTCTACGCGGGAAGAGAAGCCGCTGGTTACTGATATAGTCCAAGTTGTTTTCCTTTCTCCCAGCATGGAAACATAAGATTTGAAGACTTGGGAGGAAAACTATGCAACAGATAGGATAACAGAATACGAAAAAAAATGTTGCAATGAAATCTCGAGAATTTCCTTCCTCTTCTCCAGAATCTCAAGTCTAAGCTTGTTTTCTATCTAAGGTGTGGACAGTGGACCGTGTAGTAAATGACGGTTGATATTAGGATTTATGGTCCGAGATTTGACGGCCGATTGTCAACCATTTGTAACAATTAGGGTCTGGGGTTTCTGGGTAATTTTCCGGGAAATCCTTAGGCTTTGTATGGATATTGTTGAGACCTCCCCAACCCTAGTTAGAAAACGAGTACACATTGATATTTATTAACCAAGGATGAACAACGTCTATGTCTATTAATGTTTTATGTACACTGGCACACATTTTTTTTTCTTGTACTGTGCTTAAATCAGGAATGTTTTCGCTGTCTTCGTCTTGCCTATGTCTTAGGTGCTCTTCATGCTCTAGACAAGATATCAGGTAACGTGTCACATTCGCCACTGCATATGTCAGTCCTAAAAAGGCTTTCCATTTATGCTATCTACTCATGTTACATGTCAAATACCAAGTCTACGTTTTGTGCTTACTGTTAATTGAAACATCTCGAGTTTTGCTATCGGACTGTCGCCGTAGCCGCAGTATGGTTTATATGTCTTCAACACACCTTATGTCAAACAATTTAAGTGTAATTTTTCTTCTTAAAAATTTTTAATCAGTCAGTAAGAAAAGGAGGATTTACACATAATCAATCACCCACATGAAAGATACACATATTTACACAACAACTTTTTAATATCTTTTTTAATTTAGCTATTTATCTTTATCGTCTCAAACTTACTGCTTTCGTTGCTACGCAATTGATAAGCAATATAAAAACAAGTCTTTGAGCAGGCTCTCAGTACCATTGACCATTGACTCTTTAATCTGAATCCTCAGTCATCGACTCCTAACTGCATCCTCGAGGCGTGTGAAAGGCGCGATAGCATCTCGCCGTCCATATTCGGCCGGTCGGGGTCACAGTGGGTCCCTATTATGTCGGGCGGCCGGTTAAATGTGCAATTATGGAAATTTCAGGGTTCCTGCCGGGAGCTCTTGGTGTTTATCTTGTCACGCCGCGTTTTACTATACAGGAAGTACAGTTATTCAAGTTGGAGGAGTGAGATCAAAGTCAGTGTGGTTAACCTTGCCGCTCGTAATTTATATAACGGCGGAAAGTTTGGACGCTCTTGTCTCTCGGATAATTCGCAATTCCTGAATGTTTTTACCGGAGTCCGGCAATTCCATAAAGAACGATGTGTATTTACATGTGTGCCATCGTAGCAACTAAAATATTCTTGATTTTGATAAAAGGTTAATTTTGTAACTTAGAAACAAATAAAAAATAAAAAGGCAAATTTCGCAATTGGAGGCTGTGGGAGCTGAGATTTAGTAAATGTTACCGTTAGTTCCCACACAGGCATAATATTAATATGTCTTGTAAGATTTAGATATCAAAATAAGATACCTAAAAGTGGATAGAAAATACATACAGGTACTTACGGACTGGACATAAAATTTGAATTTATAGTATTCCGAATATTTAATACTAAACTTGTTAAATCCAATATTCCTTGGAAGCTTTCCAAGCTTTCGATATGATTTATATTTTCAGAAATATGAGAAACCATCCCGATACGTGTGATTTAATTTTGCTTTTGTTCATTTTGAATAGGCAATGAGTTGGCTAGTTTTTGATTGCAATAGAAACGTTGCATTTCTTCATTGGATTTCTGAGAAATTACAACGAAGCTAACTTATTACATACAGTAAAGCTGAAGGTAGACTAGTACGCGTCGCAAGAAAAGATTTAAATAGAATGGATGCGATGGAATAAGTAGTTTTCAGTAGATACCTTAGTAAATAACAGATCAGCGATGTAAAAAGAGAAAAGACAGAAATAATCCTGGATAATTAGTAGGGAACAGTCTGATGTTAATAGCGATTTAGATTGTACGTAATCTCATCTGATGCTTAACATCTCCGTATCGTACTTCGAAAGGCAAATTATAATCCAATATAGTCCGGACAGTTTTTTTTTCTAGTTAATTAATAGTTTACTTTTGCTAAAGTTTCCATTTGTACGTTTGTTGCCAGTCTAGTAGTGTAATTGTCTAGTTTAGTTGTATGAAGTACAGCCATTTTCTACAAGCTTTGATTTAACTTGCGATATATCTTTTATGTATGCTAGTTAAGGTCAAAACTCAATTTTTAACCAGTAAGCCTCAACCGATTGCGCTGAAATTTTGCTTACTTTCTTATTGATGACAATACAATACTATGGAGACAATGAGCTGTTCTGATGATGGAGCAGAAAGATATTCGACAGAACTCAGTTCTAAAACAACATAACCTCATTGAGCAAGACTCCTTTGATTTGTCTCGACAAGCACTTTATGGTAGACGATGTCTGATCACCGAGACGAAAGGTGGTCGATGGAACTCAGTAATAAAACGACGCTACTCCATCGGCTTATTGCATTTGCCTTGTTAAGTACTTAGGTCTTAAATAAAAGCTTAAACAAAAAATGACTTTTTTCCAAAAACTTATTTCACTGTGAACTTGACTGAAGTTGAAGGACTTCGTTTAAGATTTATAATTTTACCAGTGACTGAATTAAATGACATTCTTTTCTCATTTTCTAGACCGAAGCAAAACATCTTAACATGCAAACTGGTCGAGTGAAATCGCTAGATATTTATTTGTCATAAATGACAGTCATTCTCTAGTTTAGACCAAGCCTAACAACGACATTGCTCCAATTAAAGTATGAAACTCTCCCATGGAGATCAAATTACAAGTTAATTGCTGAAGATTTATGATGCCATAAAATTCGAACCCATAGTCTTCAGAGAAAGTGGTTTACGTGATTGTGCTTATACACAGAATGGCTAGTCCACAATCAAAAATCATTATTCTAACTTATTAACATATAGATTGTATTTACTCCATTAAAATGGCTTTCTCTGTGAACGTATCATTTCGTATTACCGTTACCGATTTTTTTAATTGTTACCCGAAACCTGCAATTTACATGCAACACGAATTTCGTGTAACTCGTTGCTTAAATTTGCAAAAAATGGATCACATTCCTTTTTAAACGAACTGCTGTTTACGTCAATATGTGCCATTAAGCAATCGTTTTACTATTAATGTATGTTACTGATATGCCATTGCGGAATATATCAATCACATATCGCAGTTAATTACACGGAGCATTGTATTTTTTTTCTGAACTAAGGGGGAGGCCTTTGCCCAGCAGTGGGACATAACAACAACAGTCTTAAAAAAATGGTTTTTGAAGTATAGAGCTTTTTTTTGGCTTTGTTATTTACTACGATTTAAAAATGTTTCGCTAAAGGACCACGAATGATATACTCACATCCAGCTATTATGTCTTTGACATTGCAGACAATTGAAATGCACAGCAATTGCTTATGAAAAAGATGGAAAGTAGACCTCCGGCTAAAAAAAAAGCAACAACAGCTAACAATGCAGCTGGGACACGCTAAGATGATAGAGGATCAATGAAAAATAAAAATACCGCCATGCCAATAAAAATATAGCATGTGTCACCCGAGATACAATTGAGATTCTAACAAGTCCATACATTCAAATCTGCACAGGAGAGAAGTTATGGTAGAGCAAGACACATAGAACAATACGTACAAGACATTCGTCCATAAACTCTAAAAACAAAACATTTCCTTTCTGGGCAGTTGTGTAAAGATATTAAATTCACATTTTAAACGCCGAGCCAATAGTTATGTCGCTATTTGACGATATTTGGCATACTGACTGCCAGAATGCGCAGTACGTGTCATATCAGACTTCATCCGTGGAGGCTTCCCGGAACAAAGCGACCTATAATTTTCTCTTGAGCAGGCGAGGAGCATATTCTGTGAAGTTGCAAAGCGTCCATCGTCAAGCGCTGACGGCGCGTCATCGATTCGTTAGCGTGTCAAGTGCGAGCACGGACGTAGGCGTCGAGAGCTGTACAGTCAGCGAAACGAGATACATTGCAATGGTGAAAGGATGCTGAATTGAGTGATAGTTTATAATAGTCTGTTGATTGATGTACATACATTGATTGAGATATTATACGTTACTCATAGAGATATTCCAATATAGAAATAATATGGGGAACCGAATAGCAGTGGGCAGCAATGGCATCTAAAACACTACACACTTTTTCCATTGATGGACCATTTCGACTTTCATGACTTAATTATCACTTATGTAACCTCCAAATATTCAACCATAATAACTGATCAAACTACCGATTAAGATTGGTACTGTTTTAAAAAGATTTCCTTTCTGCGATGTTGACACGTTCCAAATTCTAAGCAATCTTTTTTCAAAACTAAAAACTTACCCCTAAACTACACAACTGGTTTTGATAAAAATTTTATGGGACCATTTACCAAGACATATGCCTTTTAAAAAAAAAGGATCGCCCAAATCGGTTAAGGCGTCTTAGAATTATCGGTTAAAATACATAAAAGAAAAAAAAAAGAAAAGATTAAGACGAATTGATAACCTCATTTTTGGAAGTCGATTTAAAATAATGTAATTATTAAGTAGTAGCACTTGTAATCCAAGTTATGTAGACGAGTTTCAAGACACACTTTTTATTTTCCCACCACAAAATCGAGACGGGGAATGTTTGAAGATGGAATTAGGCAGATTCTTGTTTGGTGAGATGTGGGAGGCTGTGTCCGCCGCCGACGCTCGCGAGTAACGGGCCATCTGAGCTTCTTTTAGCACCTGACTGTAGGTACTTGTGATAAATGTAACTTACGAATCTTACGATAAATGCTTAGCTTTTTTCCGTGACTGCGTCCGCGTGTCAAATGAAACAAGTTCATTTGCCAGGCAAATTAAAAGCCCCCCGATTTTCAAGCGTTCATCCCCAATAACTTTTGAACGGCTGAACCGATTTTAATCAAAGATAGCTAGCTAAACTTGCATTTACGTGAAAAACCGCATCGAAATCAGTCCATTTGATTAAGAGCTACTATGAGATGATACAGACAACCAGATATTGGCTTCAAACTTACAACCCGTCTTTTTGTCAGAGGTTAAAAAGAGTTTTTAATGAACTTAACCTTCTTCTAAAGCCTCTATTCTAGCCCTCAGCCAAAATTATAGTTACGCTAATATACTCGTATTTCATTTTCCGTTTCACACACAAATCAGCCATAGTGTACATCTCACCGAGATATCTTCCTTCACTGAATCATCAATACATACATTTCCAAAAAAACATTTGGGGCGATGGGGACATACACCATATAAAAGTAAGAATTAAAAAAAGTCTGCTTGTAAACGCTCATCTCCGGAAATATTGCAAGAATGTGAATGAAACTTTTTTTGTATGTGTGTTTTATGTTATACAGCTGTTAAGCCTGGGCAACATATAGGGTATTGATTTTGGAAAATAGAACACCTTGTTCAGAATCATAATGGTCTAGCAAAACTAAAAAGAATATAAAAATTACGCCTTGTCAAAAGTTATTCAGACTGAGCAATTTTGTTGAGGTATAAAAATCGAAATTCTGGAAAACCGAAAGTTCTGCAGAACCAAATTAATATAAAATAAATAAATAAATAATTAATTGATAACATATAGCACTGTTACAAGTATTTTCTTATGTATATTAGTTTCTTTATATTAATACGCCCGAGTCATAAAGTCCACGAGAACGAAGTCGCGGGCATTTGCTAGTCAAAAATAAAACTAGTCTTGAACTTGAATTATTATGACTTCATACATACACGAAAGTGATGTTCTTCATATTAGTGTTTATAATTATACCTATATTTTTAGCCAATTAGTATTTCGTTTACATTGAACTACTTATTTACTCGAATTTTGTATACCAATTACGTCGAAAAGTATTAGATCTTAAATCTAGCATTTGAATTTTATTAAGATTATAGTGATTAGAATGTATTGTTTATGATTTTCTCTTGTATTTTTAGTGCTATTTTATAATTATAACCTTTTTACAACACTGTCGGATATATGCAGTTCCCAGGGCGTTATTATGCCCGGAAGGAAGATCTTCCTTATATGGAGCAAACTATCTCTCTTCAGATACATATTTATCTTATTGACAGACGCGTTGAATGGCCGACTCCATCACCCGACTCCTTGATTCCAAAAAAATGCTATAGTTCTTTACGTGGGTGTCGGTTAAGTTTAGTTTCAGAAAGTAGAGTTTAAAAAAATATATGTTGAAAGTAGGATTTAAAAAAATATATCTTTTTTTTAATTATTTATTATTACATTCGTTCTTAATTGTTTAACAACAAAAAGTCAACATTCAAAACCCGCCCCTTAACAAAAAGATAATCTATAGAATCAATGGTCAGATTTTTTAAAGTGCCATTTTTATTCTTTGTAATCAATTATAATAGTTGATTACATGGAATATTAATGGCACTTTAAATCTGACCACTGCTTCTATAGATTAATTAATAATACAATCGTACTACTAGGAACCTTTTAGCCTCTAATCATTAGTCTTTACGTCAAATATGAACGTAAAACTAAGAAAAAATGTGTGTTGTGGATAAGATTACAATGAAATAAAAGAATCGTAGACGGTTGAATGACCCGATATCCAAAAGTTGCTGCGTTCAATATCATCAGTCGGAAACCCACTTGCATTACTCAAAACACCCCTCAAATCGATTTCCTTCTTTGCGAGGGCTTTCCTCGCTGGCTTTGACACCTATAATATAAATGGCGTCTTAATGCGTGTATTCTACCTCCCTAGCAGTGACCCTCGATGGATTGATGTATGTACGTACATTTATTAAAGAAACGTTAAGAAACGTTAAGAAATCGTTATTTGTTACTTCTTTTTTTTTTCGAAAATTTTCAGCTTTCAGCTTGAGTTAATATTTTTGGACACTTAATTTACTGAATTCCATTATATGAAAATCTTGGCTTGGCTACTTATATACACTATACTAAGGTTGTCAATAAACTTAGAGACTAAAAAGTATTGTGAGCCATATGAAACTAAAACAAATTAATTAGATCACCTTGATTACATGGTGATATAGTCGTCATTATAATATACTACCGGTGTTACCCGCGGAAAAAGTAGCCTATGTGTTAATCCAGGGTGTCAGCTTCCTGCACACCGAATTTTATCAAAATTGATCCAGCCGTTTGCGCGTAACGAAGTAACACACATACACACTCACAAACTTTCGCCTTTATAATATTAGTGATTACAATAGGTTCCTACTTTCAACCATTTCATCTTTAACATTCCGATTCTAACATCCGATTCGCACAAGATTATCGCAAGGGAAACTGCTGCCATGAATCTTTACTTGTGACGGAGAACTGTTTATCCCTAAGGCCTATCACTAGAAAGGGTTGAAGGATTCCAAGAATGCCTGGAGCCTTTTACGTGGTTCGGACCACAGCAATACATAAAATAGGAATACAATTTCGTGGATTTCCAACCCTCGGCCAAAAACCGAAAAGCAGAGGGATAATCAATCAGTATATTGCATATTGATTGTATACAAATTAAACTTTATTATGGATCGTGTAAAGAGACGAAGTAAATTTTATTCAGCTTATTAGGTTTTCAGCTTTGAATTAAGACTATAACAAAGCTGTTTTACATTCTATTCCTGCTATCTTTTTAATTTGAATCCTCACAATTTTATTATTACTTCAGCGACTATAATGAAATGGCGATTAATTTACCAAAAATTCCGCTGATTTCGGCGACATTTTTATTAGAAGAGAGCTCAATTTGCCTAATTTTGACGATTCTTTTAAATCTCGAGAATTAATTAGAGCCGTGGGAACGTAGTGATTATTTTTGGTGTAGTTAAAAATATATAAGTACCTATTTTACATTTTTTACTTTCGTACCTACGTCCTTTTGTTTATTTTCTTATTTATAAAACCACGTAATATTCGTTTGGTCGAGATAAAGTTAAGATTAGCACCCAGACAGCCTGTATACAATATACTCGTTAGTAGTGACAGTACATACGTTGGTCTTACAAAGAAGTCCCAATGTCAAAATGTTATCTTAAATAAAATACTTAGGTTAGGTTAGGTACCTTACCTTGGAGGACACTGCTGGGTCGTAAATGGCGTATTGTGAAAATAATCGGCCAAGTGCGAGTCGGACTCGCGCACTAAGGGTTCCGTAACATTCTATCTAAAAAAAAAACAAGTTTGTTGTATTCCCACTGAAATATTTATTTTATTCTGTTTTTAGAACGAGTATTTACTGTTAAAGCGGTAACAGAAATACATCATCTGTAAAAATATTAACAGTTTAACTATCACGGTTCGTGAGATACAGCCTGGTGACGGACGGTCAGACGGACAGCGGAGTCTTATTAATAGGGTCCCAGTGTTACCCTTTGGGTACAGAACCCTAAAAACATTTGAGACTTATAATTCTTGGACATACCTGCATATTATTTCACCGACCTAAGTGATTGATGCAACTTTTGTCGCAAGAATAACACTGATCGTTACGATTTCAGAGAAGTTAATTAACAGGTAGGAATGGTAGAATT
This sequence comes from Acrobasis suavella, assembly GCA_943193695.1. NCBI lineage: Eukaryota > Metazoa > Arthropoda > Insecta > Lepidoptera > Pyralidae > Acrobasis > Acrobasis suavella. The sequence continues at coordinate 6,194,204 of OW971934.1, read as the reverse complement.
TCAAAGAAATCAAACAGATAAGAAGAAATATCTAAAGCATCATGTTAAGTGTGTTAGTATGTGTTTATCTCTCGAGTTATTTCCAAGGATTGATAAGGAAGGATATTACAAGAGATGATATAACATACATCAATTAATTATTAACTTATTTATGTAAACTATGGTTTTTAGCTCGCGTCAGAACTCCTCATCTCTTCGTTAAGATACCTAAACATCCATTGCAAACCAATTTCATTCTTATTTCTCTGAAAACATGTTTCATGTAACTTAATTTTCCCCTTCGGAGTGGTCGCCGCGCGCATAGTAATAATGTAGGTATATTTTCGATACCTAAACGGGGAATGACACAGGCCTGCTATTACAAGCTTGAACTTTGAAATGAAGTATACTGATAATCAGACTTAGTTTTTTTTTGTAACTAACAGAAACAGCCACTCTATAGTACTCTATAACTACTCAAACGTTATACCATTGAGTCCATTGATTAAATTAAGATACTAAAGCGATGCATATCACCGGCTCAGCACATAGATCGCGATCTCGCTTTCCACGTAACACTTTCAAATGCGCTATGGAATTCTAGCAAAGATTCCGTTTTCCTCGTGTGGTGCGAGGCCCGTAATCCGTATAACAGTTGCGTAACCCTAATTCGCATAATTCGATCGCTTGCATATGCATGTGGCATAAAAGGCCACAGCGTTTTTGCGCCTAAAAACCGAAAATACTCTATCAGATACGGGAGTTGTTAAATTATGCTATACATACTACATGTAGATACTAGTAGATGCCTTTAGAGTTAATAAGAGATTTAGGGAATAAACGTAATAAGAATTCTGAAAATAAATTTGCTCCGATAAAAATATCTTTACTGAAATTATTTGAGCACATTCCTGTCAAGTAAGATCATGTTTTTTTTTTAATTCGTAGGACGTACCTACTCCTTATTTAACTGTCTTGCTACTCATTCAGGCTTACAGACATTTTAAGATGATTTTCGAGACGCGAGGACATAAATACAAAAGCAATAGTGATTGCGCGACATGCTTCACACTAACCTATTAAGAGATATCAGTCAATCACGTAATCTGCGATTGCGGCTAGAAATCTAGAAATCCGATCTAGGATAGAAGCCGTCTCGGCCTAGTTGCACAACGCACCACGTGAAGATGTAGCGGTAACTCGTGGCTAGACGGTAAACAACGATTTCGATCTTCCAGTTTATCTTCTTTGCGGGATGATTCCTTTCTTTTGATTCATCATATTGTTTATTTGTTTGGGGGTATGTTCATCATGATGATAGGATTGGTCAACCCTAGAGCTCGGAATTAATATGAATGCTAAAGTACAAAACGGACGCCTACTGCAACTGCCTAAAGGCATATGACTGGTATCTAATGATGGCAATTAACCCATTTCCAATTGGATTAATAACAGATTATTTCGGTTAGGTTAACCTAAACCGTCCAAACCCTGGTAACATGATGAATGTGTGTGTATTCGAATATATGTACGCTTGATAACGATAAGTGCAAATAATAATATAGGTACGTACTCGTAAATGACCAGTTTTAGGTTATTCGAAGTATCAAAATTTCCCGAAGTGTTTGCAGGAAAATCCGCTGTTTTCGATAGTTATTTTGTTAATTATTTTCAAGGACAGGAACATTATACCGGGTTTCCGGGTATTTTATTATATGTAGGTAAGTACTTAATCATTAAAAATAATAACCATACCTAACTATGATTATTATCGTGATAATCAGAAATAAATGGAGCCCATTTCAAGTATTGTATAAACCTAAACAACTTCAAACAAGTATATAAGAAAAGCAGAAGTACGATAAGCCCTGCAAAAGATAAAGTTACGAGTGTGACTCCTACTGATGAGAATTCAAAGATTCAAATGTTAATTCAGTAATTAGACCTTTACAGGCACTTTTACACGTCAATAAGCATAATTTAATTTATTTTTAAAGAGAAGCTATCGATACCCGATACCAGTGCTTCGTAAAGTCCACTGCTAAGAAGGAACTCCGAAAGAAACTCATTTTCACAGTATTGGTCGCCTACTCGCCAGAAGGGCATTGTCATATTATTATTATCATCTTTTAATTAATAAATACTTATGATATAATACAATGTTGACACATTATAACATGTAACGTTTGTGAACAAGTAAACAAACATAAATTGCGAAATAAAATATGAAAAAAACTAAGTAGTCAAGAAAGCGAAGCCGAGCTGACCAGTCCCTCTCGGCAGCACCCGTTCACGAGTTGAATGAATTCGAAAGCCTCGATCAAGGGTTTAGGAGTTCTGGGTCTCTCGATTTAGAGGTTTCGAAGACTAATCATGATACTGGAGATCCTTCTTAATTTTTGATTTTGAAGCCAAGGTTTAGGTACTTACTGACTGTGGTGCGTCTGTTCGGCACGAATTCGATCCTCACTAGACGATACTTGTACCTTTTGAGTTTGTATTCAAGTACTTACAATCATTTTTAACTCCCGATTAACCCCCGACAAAAAAGAAGGGTGTTATAAGTTTGATGTTAATGTCTGTCTGTCTCTCTCTGTGTGTCGGTCTGTGGCATGGTAGCTCTCGAACAAATGGACCGATTTCGATGCGGGAAAGCAAGTTCCCTTGCGGTGGTTCTTAGCTGTTTGATAAAAATCGGTTCAGTCGTTTGAAAGTTTTTGGGGGTAAATGCTTGAATGTCGGGTATTTTTATATTGAATATTATTTAATATGTACTTAGTTCCGCTACTCATGTCTAAACTTGTCATTTTTAACTATCACCACCTGCTTCCGGTGCAATAAAAACACGTTAGGAAACCTGCACACAGTTCACTAGTAGTGTGTAATAATGACTTTTGTCATTAGATGACGGTCCTTAGGACACAGACTACTTGAGAACTGCACTCGTACTGTATTCTACCATTCCATTGAGGGGTCGAGCAGCCAGTACGTTTTGCTTTGCCAGATTAGATTTCTGAAAAAGTCTTTACCTACACCACATTTATGACACTTTATAGAAGCAGAGTATCATCCATGCCTACTACTAACTACAAACGAAACTATACATACATCCGTGCACGAATTAATGTGTGTGTGTTCGCCCTCCAACATATGCGATAAGACGAGAACGGGGGAGAGGTGTGAGGACGGGGAACGGGAACGCATATTGCGCGGGATGGCTGGACCCTAGGAGATTTCGTTCTGTATGCAATATTGTGCCGCTAGCCACATTGTCGTAAGTGGGACGTCAGCTAATGTAATTAATTCCTGAAGCATAATAAAAACATTTTTAGAGTGCCTAGACAACGTCTGGAATAGCCATCCGTATGACGCACGACATGACTCTTCATTTTATAGACGTGGGATATTGGAAAACAATAGATTTTATGAACAGGTATATTTTAGGCGATTGTCTCATTATTCATTGCTTAGACAAATTCCTCTTGATAATGCTGGGTTTGTAGGCAAATAAATTTAATGTTTTTTTTTTATAATTTCTGATTCTCATAGCATAAAATAAAATTTTACAAAATTTTAACATTTCCAAATAAATGTTCAATTAAAGCGTTATAGTGATTGATAAAAATAGTTATACAAGCACGTCTCAATTCCTAAAGTTTTTAAAAAATTATATTAATTTTTAATAATAAATGTTATTGTCCCCAGGTGACCCACAAAACGTCAGGCAAGGTGATGGTGCTCAAGATGAACCAGCAGCGGGCGAACCGGCCCAACATGCTGCGGGAGGTGCAGCTTATGAACAAGCTCAAACACCCCAACATCCTCGGGTGAGTACTGAGTACACAATAGTACGGCTGGGAATACTCTATCCTGAATTTAAGATGCTGATGCTAAACCACGTACACACCCGGGACATACCCCGTAATAAATCGAAGCACGGGCTATACTAGATCACTACAGTATAATAAAATTTAAAAAGCTGTCAAAACACCACAAAAACGGTATTTCCTTACAAGTGTCCAGCCACCCGGGCAATTTATATGGGAATGTCGATTTTTTGTTTTTGTTATACAGCTATTTAATTTATTGTACTATAGGGATCTAATATAGCCCGTGGCCCTTCCACGGTGTATAATATACATTGCTCATTTTGTAAATATCGTTCAAAATTGTATCATTACAAAACCACCAATGTATATAAACCTACCATTGAATTTCGTACATAGATTTTCAGCCTATGAGCACAATTTAGATCATAAAATAGTATTAAAATAATATGGCCGTAGCTTCGGGCTTAGGACTCAGACAAACGAGCAACTGAATGCGAACGACGCTAGTCGCAGGCAGTCAAGGATTGTCATCGACAGGTGTCGCGTAGTATGACCACAATTTTAATCAGATCATAGTATTGATATTGGCTGTGTGGCTTCGGGCTTAGGACTTAGACAGACGAGCAACAGAGTGCGAGCGACAATGGTCGCAGGCAGTCAAGGATCGTCATCACCAGGTGTCGCGTAGTATGACCACAATTTTAATCAGAACATAGTATTAATATTGGCTGTGTAGCTTCGGGCATAGGACTCAGACAAACGAGCAACAGAATGCGAGCGACACTGGTCGCCGACAGTGGACGATCGCCGTCGACAGGTGTCGCGTAGTGACCACAATTTTAATCCAGACATAGTATTATTATAATTTGGCCGTGTGACTTCGGGCTTAAGACTCAGACAGACAGACGCACAACAGAGTGCGAGCGACACTGGTTACCCGCCGATAGTTGGCGATCGCTGACATACTGTCGCTCCTCTGTTGACGTCGGAAAAGGCGACTAAGCTCATACATCTCGTGCTACGAATGCATTCCCAAGGAGGTAGACGTTGGGCTTCGGCTGGTTTTCAAACTTTTAGCACAAATGTATTCCGAAATAGAATTGACGTAAGGCAGGTAGGCGGTGGTAGGTCGTAAAAATAAAGCCTAAATAATTTTAACTGTTTCAGTTCTTCTTGTCCATTTCGCATGGTCTTCGGGTTCGGTATGCATTGACATGCATAGGTATGCATGTCAATGCATAGGTATGCATGTCAATGCATAGGTATGCATGTCAATGCATAGGTATGCATGTCAATGCATACAGAACACCATGCGGATACACTTTTTTTCGTCAAATATATCCATAGGTATCTATGCATATATTTGACGAAAAAAGTGGGAAAGCGCAACCCGGACCCCAAAGCAACACAGCTAAGCAAATAAAGATGCACCAACGAACGTCAGGAGATAAAGCATTGTGTTTTGAGTTACAGACCATAATGATAGTATTTATAGAAAGTACTTTCTCGGATGACATTTATTATTCGTATTGGATTATCCATATGTCACATAACAGTCACGGCATTATGATCAAGGATGAAAGACGTTATTGCATTATATCTATCTGCTCATTATTAAAATAAATTGCCAATAAATTTTATGACTTCGCTTGCCCTGAGAATACTAAACAACTTTATGCAGATCAATAATTTATACACTTCATAGCTAATCGCATTGTTATTGGATAAAAAAAGGAAATCCAAGGCTTTCTTTCAGAGAACAATAGAATCGAAGTCATAAATAATAGCTTAAAAAAAAAACAGAATGACGGTTTTGAATGTAAAACTGGAGAATGCACGAAATGCCAGTTTTTAGTTAACAATTTCTAACAATCTTTTGAACCGACTTCATGGAAGGAGGAGGTTATCAATATGTTACTAGATATGTTTTTTTTTTTGTAGCATGTTACGCTATATCTTCCCCACTTGTGAACCGATTTCGATGATTATTTTTTTATTTGGAACTAAAACTTTGGTGAAAATATGTTGCTAAACTTTAAAGATAATTAAAGAAACTCCTAAAACAAAAATGAAATCATCGGTTGTTTTTTTTTTTCTTTTGTTAAAAAAATTATTATGAGTGAAATTTTTATACGGTTTACTCACGTTGTGTAGTCGGAAATGACGACTAGTTTCGGTCGGTTTAGACGACCATTTTAGCGGTTTTGTTTCCCTAATCATTTTTTAAAATCCGACTTCACTCTCAAACGACACACCGATTTTAATAAAAATTCTATGGGATCACCAGACTAAACTTTCAAACAAAAAAAAATTAAATACTAGTATGTCCAGGCGTTTCTGAATAATCGGTGAACATACATAAAAAAAGATCACGTTGAAATTGATAAGATAAACCTCCTCTGTTTTTTGGAAGACGGTTTTAAAGCACTGGGCATACAGTGCTTTGAGGGCAGCAAAACCGTCGAATCGCCGCGCCGCTCCTTAAAGCATACCCTGATAATGAATGTCGAATCCTTTCGAAACCGATTGAAACTAGTCGGCATTTCCGACTACACTATTTAAGTTCACCGTATAAAATCTGGTATAATAAATTTATCTCACGAAATATTAATAATACCAATGCTATTGTGTTCTGTCGCGAAAATAATTGGTAGGTACTTGGTAGGTCGCTGGATCATTACAAGTTATGACGTCAATGCGTCACGTGTCTCCGGTCTCCAGGCGCTGGTTGAACAATGACTGGTTATTTTAACCACGGCTGAAGACGTCATCCATAACAACGTGTCTTAAATCGTGTTCAGCACTTGAAAAAAAATTGTCTTCGTATGTAGCAGTGACGTGCATCACTATTTTTGACAGGATAGGCACAAATCTTACCTAAATACGAGAAGGAATGTATATCAACCAAAATACATTTTTCGCTAGGTACCGATAGGGTGGCACAGGGAAGACAAAGTCTATGTGTCGTTTGAAATGCACGCTTCTGGTATGTTGGTATTTATCACACTAATATTATAAAGGCGAAAGTTTGTAAGTGTGTGTGTATTTGTTTGTTACTTCTACACGCGCAAACGGCTGGACCAATTTTGATAAAATTTTGTATGCAGTAAGCTGACATTAACAATAAGTCGTTAAGTCCGCCAATTGTATATTGCGGATCAATAAAGTTTTTTAAAAATAAATTAACACATAGGCTACTTTTTACTTTCGCCTTTATAATATTAGTGTGATAGTGTGACTGATAAACCGCGGGTAACACCGCAGGGCGCAGCTAGTAGTATATATTTTTCACACTTTCACTAAATTGTTTGTTTTTTTTTATTGTGTTGTTTTATTTAAATATATCAAACATCAGCTGCTTACAAATTAATCATCACCTTACATCATTTTACATTATCTTCAGTTTGCAGTGGCTCACGGCTGGGCTAGGCATAAGTTTCTTTTTATCGTCATATGTATGTATGTATATACCTGCGAATAATAAAAGTCAATGATTTAGAATGTTCCACAAGAAAGTACATATTCCCTTCGTCATTCATTGCAGTGAAACGGAGTGTACGGAACCACAGAGCATATTGCTACTCCTCTTCGTTTTTTTCTTTCGGAACGGATTTTTAACTTACGGAACCGTTCCTAGGTGCGTTTATTGATTCCTGACTTAATGCATGTATGACGCCTGTAATCTCAAACCAACAACTGATGAAGTATTTTACAATCGTGAAATAATTTCTCGGAATGACAGCTTCATTGATTCAATAGCGCGTGCGCAGCCGCAGCAATTGGAACAAATGTTGCTGCATCACTGAAGAACGACCGCGCCGTAATCTCTTGCGGCTGTCATTCACTTTAATCTGTTAAGGCTGTACGTGGATTCTAGTGGCGCCCTCGTTTAAAATAAATTAAGCAAAAACTATAAATAATATGGGGACAAATCCACAGATAAGGCTAGCCCCAAAGTAAGTTCAAGACTCATGTTATGGGATACTTACTCAACGATACTATATTTTATAACAAATACATATATAGATAAACATCCCAGACCCATGGCAATCTGAAAAAGATCATTTTCTATCTCGACTTGACCGGGGATCGAACCCAGGACCTCAGGTGTGACAGCGTGGCATAATGACCACTAGGCCACGACAAGAACTGAATATAATTTTTCTATTGTTGTGTGTAAATTATTGTAGGAACAACTAATCGTACATCAACGTCAAGCTTATGAATGAGCATTTATACTCGCCAAATTTGGCAACTTTATTTGTCAATGCCGTAATTCTGTAAGCAATTCAGCGGTGGTTCCCTAATCGAGTTTCATATTGAACTTCGACCGACACTACTCGTACTTCATTCATCATTGAAAGTGCTTCGACAGAAAAGAGTAAAGCTACCTATTTTTCTGAAAAAAAATTTTTATAAAAATTTTGTAAAAAAGTACGGGGAGCCACTGGTGCATTAGTAAACGCTTTAACAGTCGAGTTAATCTTTACTTTCTTGAAAAGGAAAGATACATTTAAACAGTCTCTCAATGACCACAGAATGACGTATAACGGTGTGTGTGTAACTACAGTTTTTTTTTTATCTCTGGACAGAGATCGTAATTGTAGGTACAATTTGTTAACAAACATTACTCAGGTCTTTTAATTAAGCCTATTAATGTTTTGGGCTATTGCTGTATATGAATAATAATAAATAAGTTTTTAAGTGCAGCACATTTGGCAAAGAAATCTGTAAATGTAGCCCAGCTCTCAACATACGTCTTTGCAAACGAATGCTTAATGCATTCGTTTGCATTTATTGGCAAGCTGTCGATTTTATTTATCCGTTGCGCGTAAGCATTAAAAACTCTGGACATGGCAAAAGGTAGAATATATTTTAAAAGAAATATTTGGCATATAACTTGCGACGAAACGCATGTCCCGATCCTGAATCGTGCGACACTTGCTGCTAGTTGTGCTACAGCTGCTTTACTCTGCATTCGGGGACCAAATCCGGGGTCTCCAAAGGACCCCAAATTTCATCAGCCCTAAAATTAGAATATAATGCAATATCATTTAAATATTATGTATACAGATCGCAAACAAATATTACTAAGACAAAAAGATTCATCGCAGCAAAGTAAATATTGGCGCAACATTTTTAACCTCCGCTGAAGGCGATCGGCAAATATTTGCACATTTTGCGGGGTTCGCTACTGGGCTTGGGTCGGCTCCTTTGTTTCAATGTTTGAACTGGTCGAAATCAATTCCTCACGATATTGAGGTTATTCCAGGTCAAGGAGGTTCAAAATTGATTTGTGGCATAATATGTGTCAATTTATGAATTTGCATTTCATATCTTTGACTTTGAATCCCATCTTTAACAATTGCCTCATTATTGTATTTCTTGTCGCTGTGACCGTGGACGTTTCCATTCAAGACATTGGCATCAAAATTGTTCATTCACATGACATGACGAAAAGTGTCGTACACAAGTTGTGTAACACAACAAATGCTTCTTCATGTCCAGGCTTGATCGAGAAAGTTCATAATGACATATAATATTGCCGCAATTAATTGAAAAACAACCTTATAATTTCAGTAGGCCGTCGAAGAATAATATTTTTTTCAGAGTTGTTCTTATTTCAAAAGTTGTTTGTATTGATTTCCTAACTGATCATGCCCATAAAGTATGCCACATTCTTACTTTTAAGGCTGTAGAGATGGTCTTGACCGAATGTCTTAATTTTGCATCGTTGTCCACCTTTTGCGTTGAGAACATTTACTCTCCCATACACAAAGTCACGTAACTGTTGCATCATTAATGCAACAATGGTGCCTCCATTGCATTTTTGAATTTCCTGCTCTCTTATCCGATTATAAAAACAATGAGCGTTTGTCGGTCCCAATGAATGACGGTTTCTCAGTCGAATATCTATGCAACTTTATTGCAAAATATTTGCGGATGTGCTCGGTGAGATCTGAAATGTAAGTGTTCTACTTTGAATAAAAGATTAGTAAACGGATTATGAGGAACTATTAAATTGTATGATTAACAAACTATTCTAGTCAATTCGTTTTCTTTCCTCAGCATCACAGTATTATTATAAAACGGCCTTAAAAAAATTGCTTGCAATGCAATTTTAAATTATCTCTTCAAACGTCGATAAAAATAAAGCTATTATTGGTCAAGCAATTATTTTGGACGCATATGCTCCCATTGACAATAGGCGGGGTATTTGCCGACTAACCACCGCTTCACTTTCATTCTGTTCTATTCTGAGTCCGCCCAGCCTTTAGTTACGCTGCAAGAGCTTATGAATGAGGTTTAAGTTTGGAAACTAACCACTATTTCAATTTCATTTACACTTTATATTAAGTGTATAAAGTAGTATAAAATGATTTACCACAATGAGTTCTCAAGACCTCCACCACAGTAGGACATAATTAAAGCTCGTTAGACTACCTGCACGCTAGGGCTTAATTGTCGCCTCACAATGGCTTCTTTGGTATCTGCGGGATTTAGGCTAGATGATCTGAAGCATAGGTATCCAATTAGTGATGTGCTGCTGGAAACATTTCAAAACGGGAATATTCCCGATATTATCCTAAATATTCCAATAAAATTTCCATTTTAGATACATTGCCGGCAATGTTAAATTATGAGAATATACCTAAATTTCACAATTGCACATCACTAGATGCAATCCACTTTATCATAGTAAGTGACCAGCCCCGGATTTTTTGAAATAAATTATAATTTTTGGAATATATGCTGTCAAAAATTGCATACATATATTGCACGATTTAAAATAAGCAGTTTGAGCTAATAATAACACCGATGATTTTATTACCAAATAATATTACAGTAAATGTTCTGCTGTCAGATTAATTGCACAAAGTACAAAAAATTTAAATGTTCAAATTCACATATAAATGTGTCCTTAAGTTGAAACTTAAATCTTCTTATTTGTTTATAATGCAAATTATATAAAATCATTTGTAAAAAATAATCAATTATATTGTAATTTATTATAACTACAGGCGTGAGTTCTTATTTCTCAATACACAGCCTTGTCATTTTACTTTCGAAAGGATTTAAATAATTAACACGTGCATGCGAAATCTAATTTATTTATAATATAGATCAATTTGTTTCTAATCTTGTTTACATAGCGTTCAATGCTAATTGGCTGCCGATATTGTTTATTTTTTCATTTGTTGATGCATAATCTATTTGATCTAATGCAATGCAATTTACTGAGCTGAAGGTCCCGGATTTAAGATTCTAATTTGTGCATTTTATAAATTAATACAAATTTACATATTATTTTTAAAATGTTATATATCGGGCACAGTAAAGTAAATAGAACCGGTAAAGTGCGAATCAGATTCGCGCACGCGCACTCCGGTTCCATACCATTATTTATAAAAAATCACGTTTGTTGTATGGGAGCTCCATTATATATTTATTTGTTTTTAGTATTTGTTGTTATAGCGGCAACAAAAATAAATCATCTGTGAAAATTTCAACTGTCTAGCTATCACAGTTCATGAGATAAAGCCTAGTGATTAGTGTCCGACCGAAACTAGTTTTACGACCGAAACCGAAACCGAAAACGAATTTCGGCAACGGTCTCTGTTTCGGCCGAAACTGAAACCAAAACTTCCTTAGTGCCGGAACAAACGGGGCGCAAGTTGCGTCGCGTAACAGCTAGAGATGGGCGGTGGATCATACTCAATCTACCCATTTGAGTATTTACTCACTAGATTTAATAAATAGAGTAAATAGAGCGTGCTCGTATATTGACATCGCATTTGATGTCTATTTACTTAGTTTAACATATAATTAGGTCTTTGCACACCTCCCAGCAAAAAAATGATAGTAAATCAAAGATGCCTACTTTCAGTGTATGATTAGTATGGTATTTTCATATATTTTAGCGTCGCATTTGACGTTTACCTACATTTTAAGCATATTATAGCGTATGCACACACTTTCCGATAAGAATTGCAAGTGTAAACTAGATTTAAGTTTCAAAATTGTCACGAAAATATGAAATAATGTATTTGAATATAAATATGAGTCACAACTCATATAAATCACTTACCAAATGGATAAATACGTATAAATCGGATATTTACTCAATCTACTGAGTAAATATTCTTATGGGTTGATAGAGTATTAATGCATCGCCCGTCACTAGCCGTTACGCGGCGCAACTTGCGCCTCGTCTGTTCCGGCCCTTACAAGGATCATATTTTAAGGAAAAATAAAGAAAAGGTCATTATAATCAGTCAGTCTTTATTGTTTTCTAGTGATAGACAGACAGACAGACAGGTGGACAGCCGAGTCTTAGTAATAGGGTCCCGTTTTTACCCTTTAGGTACGGAACCGTAGAAATCACATAATAAGAAATACTAAAAACAGAATAAAATACATATTGAAGGGGGGCTCCCATACAACAAACGTGATATTTTTTGCCGTTTTTTGCTCGATATTAATAACGGCAACAGGTACGCTTGTAATATTTACAGAATATTAAGTAGTATATTCGCTTTAAAAATAAATACTTATATTAAAAAAAAAAATATTAAAGGAAATATAAATATAATTCCCATACAAGAAACATGATTTTTTTATAATGGTACGGAACCCTTGATGCGCGAGTCCGACTCGCACTTGGCCGATTATTTCAAGTAACGCAGTCTTGTGCCTGGTGCATGGCTCCTAGGACATTAGTGCACGTAAACTTCACTATCACACCAGTCCATAATGGAAGGTTTTCTTTGACTTCTTCGGGCGACGGCCCAATAGAGTAATAAGAATAATAAGTATAGCACTATTCATCACACATTATAGAAAAGCACTATTCAATAGCCAGTACAGAAGCATTCAATCCACTGATCGATTTTTGATTAAACCGTAATGGCGGGGATTGGCGATGCATTTGATCAAAATCAAGTGACTGACTAGGCGGTCACTATCGAGTTGAGGGTCGAGAGTCGAGGGTTACACCCACCCAGCAAATGCTTAGAAACTTGAGACGCGTTTGGAGTGGAAATATGTAATTGGATTGAGAATTTTTTGCGTCTTTTATAAGAGATTTTTTTTTCTTGCCAAATGTCGAATCATCCCATCTTGTTGTCCGTTTTATTTATTATTAAATGTTTTAGGCTACTGGATTAACTAATGACTTGGGAGAATTGTAAATATCTCCTCCATTTCATGATTGCAGGTGCAAAAATATTTCCAATCGGTCGTTTTGGGAATTCTTGAGTAAGGCTGTCCAGTAGTGAACTTCTTAGTGGCTGATAATTATGAGATTCAAGACATCAACAGAAAAACATATAGACCACTCCTGCAAAATTTCTTAAATCGACGGACTACAACCGGCATGTAGAATCTTTCTGTGATTTTAGAGGTCCTCTAAACATCCCTCCTCACTTAATCAAATCGAACTAAGAAGTCCTCTGACTACAGTCAATTCTTACAACCATTTTACGGGTCCTCACGCGTATTCCCCATCTCTCCCGACCGCTCTCTCTCATCTCAGCGTATTCCCAGTTGCAATGCTGCCAAGCTTGGGCTCCGCTTTCTGGCTTTTTCCTCTCCACTTCGCGCGGTCTTGAGCATCCTTGGTTGTAAGACGATTGGCACGCATTCTTGACGACATCAAGCCAGCATTTTTTTGTATCTACCACGCCTGCCAGGCTCCGGCGGAGGCGGCATGGCTATACATTTGTTTTCCACGTAACTTGTCAGTTTCCGCAAGACATAACCGTACCAGCGTAGGCGACTTTCTTGCATTTCGTCTGCTGTATCACGGACTTCTCTCCCGACCGCTAGTTTAGCGTAATGATGCGTTATTTCACTTTCTCTGCAATCGACATACGATGGTTTATTTAAATGACCACGCAACATCTTATTTTGTATAATGTGTGGTTCTGCGTATCAATCTGTGACTATAGCATTAGCGTCATGCTTTATTTGCGAGAAATGGTTTTGATGTCTCGTCATTTTGATGTTTGTTCTTTTGCAAACTTAATTTTGTTTATTTTTGAACGAAAGTTAGTGTTCTAAATGTCTAACACTAAAAGCTAATTTACAATTCATACTTTTCTCTATTAATTACTCAGTTGACTTGGCAAGTACAAAATCTAATAATAAATTGCGTAACGTAATAGTCATCCAAAAATCTTAATTTAATTACAATTTGTGTTTGAATGGCATTATGCACTTATGAATATATAAAACTAGAATAACCAATAATTTGATATTTCATGAGGTACTCAGTTTCGGCATAGTTAGTATGTTTTGTTTTGACACTTATAACTTTTTTGCCAGGACTCTCCTATATATGTGCAATTTTCCTTGTCTCTGCAAGATAAGATAAACTTTGTAAGGACGCAAAAGTCATCGTGACTTCGATCAGTTTACGATCAAGCCTAATTTAGCAGAGGTGAAGCTGCTACCTAACTTATCACCTTTGTTCTGTTGGCACCGTGCCGGTTTACATTACAAGGAGTAACAGATGCGACACTACTACAATGCACTTATCCGCAATAGCAAACCACACATAACGCTATACTAGGAATCGCTTGCGATTTTTGGGTCTTTGGCCCTGGACTCTTCTTCTTATTAAAGGGCTAACTCTTGTCTGGAGCAACCAATGCCTTCCATCTATTTCGTGCCCTCGACTTTGTCTTCCCCATACACATACTAATTATGTCTCTATCCATTGTGGGGAATAAACATACGGGCGTTTTTATCCGATTCCGTCGTGATTTTTTATATAAGGCAGGCATTGTACTATACGTTTATATTATATGGAAATCTATCATGTAATAGCAGTCCGTACGTAGTACTGAAAAAGTACTATTAAGTTCTGCTTCTGTTCCTATGTTATTTTGAAATGATGACGCCGGCAATGAATTTTCGCACATAGTACTGGAATAAGTACGATTAAGTTCTGCTTCTGTTTCTATGTTATTTTGAAAGGTTGACGCCGGCAGTAAATTTCCACGATCTTACAAACAAATATCTGTCCATCTCGTCCTCTCGCACGTTACTTACGTAGTACTGAAAAAAGTACTATTAAGTTCTGCTTTTGTAACTATATTATTTTGAAATGTTGTTGCCGGTCGCCGGCGAAGAATTTCCGTGATCCGACAAACAAATACTTTTGTTTGCAACTTGCAACTAACTCCTTTGTAGAGCGAACAAAACAGACAAACAATACTGTTGCTGCGCGGCACTCGATATAAAAAACTACCAGTGTTTCATTTGTTTTATATTAGTTTTTCCTTCGCCTCTAAAGTTCGTGCTCGATGCACTGATTTAATGGCGATTCCTTTACATTGCTTGGTTTTCTACTATTGGGTGAAACCTGCATACTAGTAACTTATAACTTTACTATTGTGGGACATGGAGAAGGCAATGGCAAGCCACTCTATTATCTCTGCCAAAAAAACCGTCATTTTATCTCTTACCATAAAGTGATAAATTCAAGAGTTTGGGTCTTTAATGCATGTTTGATGAACTAACCTATTCTCACACAGAATTTTCAGTACGATCAACTTTACCCATATTTTGTAAATAATAAAACACGCTTCATTTTCAGGTTCATGGGCGTATGCGTTCACGAAGGTCAACTGCACGCGCTCACCGAGTACATGGAGGGGGGTTCCCTGGAGCAGGTGATCCTGGGCCGACCGCTGGAGCCGCTGCCGCAGTCGCTGCGCATCTCACTAGCGGCAGACGTCGCCGCCGGCATGCAGTACCTACACTCGCTCGGAGTCTTCCATAGAGACCTTACTGCTAAGGTGCGACTATATTCTGAACATCTCTTACTGAGTACATGCCCCCTGCATGTTGTTTTCTTGGAGTAGATGATCCTGGGCCGACCACTGCCGCAGTCGCAGTCATCCCGCTGTCTTCAATATTTAGAACATCTTTTCTTATCCAGGGAATTCAACGGGAGCTAGTCATTCTGGTTTGGCTGGCAGAAATCGCTTTAGTGATAAGCCCGCCTTTGTACCTACTATATTTGAAATGTCCTTTTGATTATTGTCATACTTAGTGCAATAAAGAAATTGTATCTTATCTTATTTGGCCAAATGCAGATCCAAGCCTTGTGGAAACTGTTTACTTACAATGCATTCTCGAAGGAATATCAGGTTTGGCATAGAATAGAATATACATTTTATTCACGACTGTTTCAAAGAGCTATAATATAGGTACTGATATTTATGTTGATGCTTACCCCCTTTCCCTTCAATAAACTAAAAATGACCCGATAGCACAAAATAACAGAAAATCATAGACAGGCACATATTCTTCTAAAGAAACTGCGTGTTGTAAGTCTATAGAAGTATTCATTTATAATGTGTTTGTTTTCAGAATGTATTATTGAAAAGACATGATGAAGAAACCTACATGGCTGTCGTGGCAGATTTCGGCTTAGCGGCCAAGATTCCTCATCCTGTGTAAGTCTAAAACCTACACATGTTACCCAATCATTTTTTTTTGTTAATTATCTATGTGCCACTGCCTAAGAAGGTTCTACATTTAAAATTTCGCTGCTCGTTTTCTCCTTCCAAAACTCTCGTCAAAATTTCTCAACTCGTCCGTCTTCTTCGTGCTAGGTTAGGTCTGTTTATCTTTATCTAACCTGACAGTGGCGTTAAAGTTAAGCCCATCTTTCTTGTGCACGCCATAAATATCTCGCTTCATAGCGTGTACAGTGGCGGTTATAGTTCTAAGAAAACGAGAAAATATATGCACGCCCGCGGCCTTACGTTTACAGGGGCGCTACTGTTTTGAAAATTATGTTCATAGTCGCCATCTATCGTCGTCAATCTCTCGAACATTCCTGCGCTTGCCGTTATGTACTTAAGCGAATGCATACACCAAAACTAAAACTATTCTTAGTAAAAACCAGCAGAGTGCACATAATATCAATTATGTTCTTTTTACTTGTCAAATAAAACTAACAAAATCTTCGTATCTGTTATTATCTTTAATGATATTTGAGCATGTCCACGCGTTGCACGAAAGCTGCACGCCATTTCGCGTGTCCGATGATGACGTGCTTTGACAGTCCTAATTATGCAAGGAATTACAAGCGAACTGTGTAATTAGGAATGTTGTTTATTTAAGTTTTATTCATACATTCAGCGCGAAGTACAAGAAATAAACGATTCATGAAATTACAGCGATTGAATTAATAGCAAACGATCGTTGTGTTTCAGTTAAAAAAAATAATTATGTCAGTTATACTTATTTACCGCACTAAAATATGCTCTTATTCACACGTAATAAGTCAATAAACAATATGGATGGCAATTGGACATACATAACACAGTAAATCTAAGTAACGAAGTAGCAAAATGCATAATGGAATTGAATAGTTGCGAAGCGAACGTTTCGGTAACGGTATTTTGATTAGTTTGGATCAAATTGATTTTTAACTCATACAAGTCAAGTTAGGTACAAGTCAAATTAACATTTGTGGCTAATGGCTAGGGTTTCCTTTAGACCAGACTGCATATTGTACCCTGTGCTCAAGACACCAAGACTGAGATTTACTTGGTGTAGAAATTCAAATTCAAAATTCAAATGTTTATTCAGTAATAGACCTTTACAGGCACTTTTACACGTGAATTAGTATAAATTTACATTACGTGTAGTTTATATCGAAATTTAATTTATTTTAAAGAAAAGCTACCGATACCAGCTCTTCGTAACGACCATTGCTGAGAAGAAACGCCGAAAGAAACTCATTTTCACAGTATTTACTCGCCAGAAGGGCTTTCTCATATTATTATTATGTCTTTTTTAAAATAATAAATACTATTAATATGATACAATGTTGATACATTATAACATGTAATGCTTGCGAACGGGTTAACAAACATAAATTATGTAATAAGAAGAAATACTAAATAGTCAAAAAAACCGAATCCGAGCTGACCACTCCCTCCCGGAAGCACCCTTTCACGAGTTGACGCACGGATTAGAAACAAGGAAGTTAGAAAATCTACTTACTAAGCTGGTCTTTGATTTAAAAACCCTAAAATCCTATCCCGAAAGGGATAAACACGTCAGAGTATGAGTATGCATTAAAATAAAATAAATATGAAATCGAAATCTTTTTTTCAGCAACGGCTACCGACTGCCCAGCGTGGGCTCCCCGTGGTGGATGTCCCCGGAGTGCCTGCGCGGTCGGTGGTACGACCACCGCTCCGATATCTTCTCATACGGAATCATACTGTGCCAACTCATCGCCAGGGTGAGTAAACTACAGGATATTTATTAAATGCGAAAAAAATAATTATTTATAATAAAGTCACAGCACAGAACTAATATAATTAATACATACAGGACGGAATCTCCTAAGGTCCCGCGCAATATCCTTCCTCGTTCCCCGTCATTCCATCTCTCCCCAGTTCTCGCTTTGTCGTGGCGGCTGCAGGCGCCCAACTCTCCACACGGTGCGCGAACGGGGGAGAGGTGCGAGGACGGGGAACGTGGATGCATATTGCACGGGACCCTAGGAGATTCCGTTCTATATGTTATACTTATATTAATTCTGTGCTAAAGTTATCAAAATCATATCGTTTTTACCTGTCGACTGACGCAAATGCAACATTTCCATTTTTTTTTTTACAACGTGGAAGCGACATAACCGTTGTTAATCTAGATCACTATAGTATAATAAAATTAGAATAACAATAAAAAAATAAAAATTGGCATTTCCATACAAAAGTGTGCAGCCGCCCTGGTAATTTGTAAGTAATATCATCAATTTTGTGGTTTCAGATTTTGTCGTTTTTAATAATTTTATATTTTCCCGGTTGCATTCGGAGCCCGTGGTGCGCATTCCCGCTTTTTCTTCTCCAAATATAATTCTTATGTGGTCACCCAAAGACGCCAAAGACCTTGCGAAGTGGAAAGTAATAGCCGTAATGATTTGGATATAGTTTCGAAAAAAATATTTTAACATAAGCTAAAATAACATTTGCAGGTGGACGCCGACCCGGACGTGTTACCGCGCACGGACAACTTCGGCCTCAACTACATGGCGTTCGTGGAGCTCTGCGACGAGACGACGGTGCCCGACTTCCTGCGGCTCGCCTTCAACTGCTGCATCGTCAGTACTCCTAACATTATTTGTAGACCCCTCTTATGTCGGCAAGACCTTGTGTTACCGCGCACGGACAACTTAAGCCTCAACTACATGGCGTTCATGCAAATAGTTTATCGTCCATACTCATCGTCTAGGCCAAAAATGAACGCCCCGCTACTTTACTCGTATGTCCACATGCAAAATAGACGTATATTCTAAATAGAAGTACCACACTCTCACAGAAAATCAACGTGTGAGTAGAAGCGTCACCGCTTCTATGCTTCGTTCGGTGAGTGAGAGAGCCGGAGCCCCTCCATCCCCCTCCCTCCCCTCCCCTCCCCTCCCCTCATTTCTTCCCTTCCTGAAAGGCCGGCAACGCTTCTGTTACACCCCTGGTGTTGCAGTTGTCCATGGGCAGCGGTGATCACGTACCATCAGGTGACCGGCTTGTTCGTTTGCCTAACTTACTTAAAAAAAAATATTCTCAATCGAGATTTTTTTAAATCATCATTAGTCTGATCTATTAACCAACGAGTGCATAAAAGCCACGTTCGCGCAACAGAGCGCAAGTGTAATTTCTTACTTTGAGCTTTCTTCTCGCGTTACAGTCACAATACCTGGATTGGTCATACGATTAATTGATAGATTAAAGCGCGGACGAGTCCCATTCACAGTAAGAATCTAGATTTCTGTAGTTAATGTAAAATGTTTTTCTTGTCGTTTTCAGTACGAGCCAAAGGCGCGGCCACTATTCCCGGAAATAGTGTGCAAGCTCGCCGAGGTCAAGGAGGGCCTCGATGAAGCCGCATGGGGATGTCACACGCCTAACAATACACACGAGAGGTAATTCTTGGACTTCTTTCGCCCGCGTCATTTTAGCAGCAAGAAGTCCATTGCTCGATATAGACCCCAGGGTTTCTAAAACAGTCGATTGGAAGTTTGCATCCAAAGGTATGCTGCAATCTTGCTAATGTCGTATAAAATGTCTGCAATGTAAATGTTACGTGTACGAGTAGCCACGAAGTTCGAACGAATTCAGTTGAAAACAAAACGCATTTTTGTTTTCATGTCTAATCAAAAGCGAAATTGGGCTTTATTTTAATACCATAAAGCTTAAAATTGATTCTGATACTTCTCAAAACTTCTAGATAATAATGCAATACATTCGTCAATAAATAATACAGGTATTAATTATTGTTATCAATAAATTCTAGCGAGGAAGACTCATCCGGTCCCCGCTCGTGCCCCGGGCTGTACGGCTGGCGACGCCCGATGCGGTACAAGTCTGAGGGCAGCCCGCGCATCAACCACATACACGACCCTCGTAAGTACTTCGCTTTTATTGACTTCTTTACAACATACTTTTTCAATCAATATCTGGATATGTTTTCAGATGCAAACTATGACTGAAAAAAAATTAAATAACCGGCCAAGGGCGAGTCGTACACGCGCACGAAGAGTTCACGTTTCAAAAATCATGTTTGTTGTATGGGATATTACTTAAATATTTGTTTTTGTTTTTAGTATTTGTTGTTATAGCGGCAACAGGAATACATTATATGTAAAAATTTCAACTGTCTAGCTATCACGGTTCATGAGATACAGCCTGGTGACAGACAGACGGACAGCGGAGTCGTAGTAATAGCAAATTATATAATTACTCACGTAACATATAAGCGGACCCCGGGCTTCTCAGCTTGCAGCTGAGGACGCAACTGGGAAAACGCTGAGATGAGAGAGTAACATATACCCAACGCTATAGGAGCGATTGGAGGGCCTGTAAGTAGGCAAAATTAGAGTTTCGGGTAGACACACAGAGATGGCAGCACACTCTACTAGCAAAAAGTGACAAAGAAAGTGTTGAATATGTTTTAGAAATATTTATGGCATTTCATATTAGTCATATTTCTTTAATTAAAGTACTACTTTAAATTAAAGATTTAAATGATTTAATAAATGGCCATAGCGCCCCATCTAGTGACAAGGAATAGAAATAATTATGTCAATAAGGCAATGGGTAGGCATGGCTGTTTTTACCCTTTGGGTATGGAGCCGTAAAAATGTGGTTGGTTACAGTTCAACACCGGCGCTCGCTGTCGGAGCTGGAGTGGGTGCGGGCGGGCGCGGGCGCGGGCGGCGTGTCGGCGCCGCACCGGTCGGCGTCGGCGCTGGGCGGCGCGGGCAGCGCGCGGCCCGCGCCGCCGCGGCTGGCGCGCCTGCACCGCCTCGCGCACATCATGCTGCTGCGCGACTCGCACGCCGCGCCGCACCCCGCGCGCCGCCCGCTGCACACCTTCCGCGGCGTCAAGAAGATCCTGCCGCCGCACTCGCGCGCCGGCGGCTTCTCCTCCTGCGTCGAGCTGCCCTCGCCCCTCGTCCGGCTCAGCGACGCCGAACTCGGCCTCTCCGATGACGAACCGCGGTGCGCGTCGCTCCCTTCCTCGCCGGGCCTCAGCAGGCGCGGCAGCCTCGAGCGCGTCGAACCTCCCCCGCCCCCGCCTCCGACGAAACCGGACCGGTTCGGCCTGCAGCGCAGCGGATCGAGCGTCGAACTGCGCCGCCGGGGCTCCTGCGAGAGCGGCATCTTCTCGGTCGCCAACGAGGACTTCTGTCCGCAGCACCCCGGCGCGGAGTGCTTCTACGGCGCGATGTGCCCGTGCTCGTTGATGGGCTGCCACAGATGCTGGTGGTGGCAGCGCGATGCGGCTTCCGATAGGTCGTTGGACGACGAGTTCGATGAATCGAGTCGGGATATCGACGCCGAGTCGGAGTGCGGCCGTTCGCGGGTGCGAATGTGCTCCGACTGCCTGATCATCTACGACCGGTTGTTCAACGCCCGGGCGACGAGGCCGCGCCCGCCGCCGGCCACTGCCGCCTCCAGCCCGTTCGTACTCGACGACTCGGCGCTGTCGACGACGCCGATGAGTTCCCTCCGAGGCCTCGACGATACGGAAGAATCGCCGGGCCGCGACGAAGCCGGTGCAAGAAAGATGTCTCCAGATCAATCGTCACCGTTCCTCTGCGGTTGGTTAGACGCGTCGCGGCCAGATTCAGACGGCGATACGCCAGAACCCGGAGAAAAGGTCAAGGAATATCACGTGCTGACGCGCTGTTGCTGTGCAGGCCGTGCCAAGTGCCCGGGTGGTTGTGTTTCTCACGCACCTTTAGACGAGGCAGAACTAGGATATGTGCTTCGCGGCCCGCTCGCCCCGCCACTGCTGTCCGGCAAACGAACCTCCTCAGTGTACACAGACAGTTCAGAAGACGTAGCATCTCTAGCTGGTTCTGACAGCCTGTATTGTGATGACAGAATACCGAGACACGTCCGCTCCGCTCAAATCTCCAAGATAGTCGAATACTTCGAAAGGAAAGGCGCAGACTTCAAATGCGAACGGTCACTTAAAGGCTCGAGGTTTAAGATGAGCGGGAGTAAAATGGAAATGCTGCAATTTGGGAAGGGGAAGGAAGGAGAGCGGGGGGAGAAGGAATACTTCGTTGACGTGAAACACCGCGGGGGGACTGGGGCTAGTCGGTTGTGTGAGCTGGTAGACGAAGGTTGCGGGAGAAAGTGTCTGGCGCAGCAGCGATTGATGATCTGCGAAGGCGCTGTAAAGTCCAAGTTGCCGCTCTTCGATAAGAAATCATAGCGAACGGAGACAGCCCGAGCCCTCGGCGACGGCTGTGTGGACGGACCCTAGATAAATTACCAGAAGTGAATAAAAATGTTAGTGTTTCGTTTAAAGTAAAAATGTTAGTGTGTAAGAAGATTGACCTTTTCGACTTGCGTCAGTCGGATTTTCAGAGGCTCGGTGAGCTGAAGTGCAATAGTGCGTTCGAGACAGTATGTGTCAAAGAGTTTGTGACTTCCATAGTGTTACAGAAAAAGATATTTTTACCTAATATTAAATGCAAAGCAATAATCATGTTAGCTCGAGATTTTTATTTCATAAATACAAATATAGCAGTTTAATACTGCGCTGATTTGATTTTAAAGGTGTAATTTGTATTTTTGACGTCCCTGAATCGGTCATTTATTGACGAATGATGATTCAAGATATTACTAAAACCTACTGAATCACGGTTATATATATTCAAAGTACCTATATTTTAATCGTCCCATTCGCCAATCAAAAATCAAACTTATTTATACCCCGACCACTATGTTTAAAAACCATTGTGCTGTGGCTGCTAGTGTTGCAAGCAATAGTATAAAATATCGATAGTCTATACTATCGTGGCCTTGAAAAACAACAATATCGATAGGGCTATCGATAGTATCGATGGTAAACGCACAATTTGTATTAAAAACACGATATTATTGTGATGTATATCGATATCATAATACTATCTATAGCAATTTAGCTATCGATAGTTTTTCGTACAAAAAGAAGTTTCAATATCGATACTATCGATAGTATATAAATTCAATAGTATCAATACTATCGATAGTTTTACCTTTCATCAATAGTATTGCAAACTATTGACAATCGATACTATCGATATTGTGACTGTTTTTCGAGGTCAACTATCGATATTCAAACTATCGATAGTTATGCAACGCTAGTGGCTACCTATAACATAATTGAAAAAATTACTGTAGCGCTTATATTTCAGGTTTATAAAGATATTTGGTCAGGTTTTATTTGACAAATCAAAACCGAAAGATATTATATTTACAATCGATTGTAAAATTAAGTCAACGTTTTACTATCAACTAAGGCTAGTGTCTGTAGAACACGTTGCAAATTTTGAGGACAATATTATTAACGATATCAAATCAAAGTTAATTAAAGCTGTATAAAAGTATTCGAAATAATACTCCAAAGAAACGCCGAATAACCAATGATATGGAAAAACTAAGATAACAGCATAGTGACGTGAGGTCCAATCGACTGTTGTCATTGGATCATCAATATTTAGTTGGCAGGTTCTTTTGCTCCGTCAAATGTACAGCAGCTGATACCTGACTTTACTGTGCTGCCATTTGGCGTCCCATATTTATAAACCTTCTTTGAATTGAATTAGATTTGTAGAATTTTTATGAATATTCATATATTGCGAATCCAATTTCTCCCGTTCAAAAAATCATTTCTAATAAGAAAGAGAAATAAAACATATGTATAGCATATGTCAAGCCTATTACAATGCGACACAAATAAGTTGAAAAGCAGTGGCGGACTTCAAAGCATTTTTGTACAAATTCCCGGCACGTAGGTGGCGGCAAATGGCGGTTATCGGTGCATGTACAAATAATGCGCCGACGACCGCCATTTTGGTTCAATTTACGTGTCGGGAATTGGTACAAAAATGCTTTGAAGTCCGCTATCTTTGTTCAACTTTTATATATCGCATTGTACTAAGATCACGAGAAATCGATACATAATATAACGCCTATTTCCCACACGGATATTTGACAAACCACTTCACCTACACTCACATCGTGAGAAAAAAGCGTTGAATAATCTGAATGAAAGTAATTTGGAGTGTAATTTAAAATATTTTTATGTGGTTTCATTTCACGACTGAATATACGGCATTTGATTGATGTATTGAAGCATAAGAATGCTTATAGAGAAATGTTGAGTTAGTTTGAGGTTGTTGGTAGCCAATGTATAGATTGGGCCAAACATGGCCCAATCAGCTAGGCCTTGGCCTGTTAGTCCAGTTATAGTGAACATATAATTTTACTTCGTCAATGAATAAAGGAGAAAACGTCCTGTAAATATAATTAGAATATAAAACTTTATAATTTATATACAGTATTATAATTAGTACTTGCCAGTTGAGTTAATTAAGTGTACATATTTTTCTTTTTAAATAAATATATGTTTAACACTAGCGTCATAATAATTTTGTATTTCGATATGAAACTAAGAACTGATGTTAATTATAGCTAATTATAGTAGATTATGTTATGCCTAGTAACTAATTATACCGATGGGCAGGGGCGTAAGTTTTAGCATAGACATGACCAGTAGCGGATCCAGGATTTTGTTTTGGGTGGGGCTTAAATAAAATATAAAGTAAACAAAACACACTAAGGGCCTATTCATTTATAGTTTTCAAACCGCCCGCATCGGCGGCGTTCTGGTGTCTTTCTGCGTGCCGGGACCCACCATTTTTATTAAAGCGACTTAGATTCTTTGGGGGGGGGGGGGGAGGGTGTTGTGCCCTTTAGCCCTCTAATTCCGCTACTGGAACATTAATTTTGTTGCGTATATAGATTTCATTAACATATTCATATTTGATTCATAAAACTTCATTATTTTAGTTGCGTTACTAAAGAGAGCCAAACGAGACTATAGGACTACACTTATACTGTCTATCCGTCTATCTCAACAACAATAAAGAAAGGTATACATTACATATAGGTCTTAAAACATATATTGAATTTATTTTATGGGCACTTTCAATCCACTATACTGAAAACTTTAATATATATATATATATATATATATCTAAACAAGAAAGAAATACCGATTTTATTGATGATTTTATATAGATCAATTTTTTTATTGTATAGTCTGTGGGGTTCTATTCTGAATCGTGGACTGAAACTGTTCTTAAAATGGTATCAGTTTATATTAAGACCTTATATGGAACACTGTCTGCGGAACGGGGTGAAGTGGGGATGGGGGAGGCATACGTCTATATATTTCTTCTTCACCCCTTTGCCCATCAGACTGCAAACACCACATCCGAAATACCCAATTTATCTATATTTCGCATGTATTTTAATGAAAGATTTTCCGAAAACGTGACTCAGTATGGAAACCTTCGATTAAGAAAATCAACAAAGAAAAAGTGTACAAAGTTGTGTCAAATCAAAACTGCGGGAAAATAGGGGATATGTTTCGACGAGACAAATTATTGCTCATTTTGGAGAACAAGTGATCTAGTTTAAGTAGAGAACCATATACAAAAAAAAAAAACCTCTACTTCTCTTTTGACGACCTCCGCCACCCAGAGATTCCGGCTTCGATCCCCGGTAAGGGTAAATTGGAAAATGGCCTTTTTCAAATTGTCCTGGGTCTTGGGTGTTTATCTACATATGTATTTGTTATAAAGTATAGTATCGTTGAGTTAGTATTCCATAACACAAGTCTCGAACTTACTTTGGGGCTAGCTCAATCTGTGTAATTTGTCCGTATATATTTATTTATTTTACTCTTTCCACGGAGATCATAAAAGACAGGACAACGACGGCTAAAAGCCTGTTACTTTTACTTGATTATCGTTTTCTATCTTAGGGCTACCTTCATCAATCACACCGGAAATTTGAATTATATTATTGGTGTGAAAGGGTTCATATTTAATTGCAATTAACGCCTTCATCATAAACATTTTAATTGACAAAATATAATACAGAAGATAGCAGCACAGTGAAGTCAGGTAAAATAAGCTGCTGTTATTGAATACATTTGACAGAGCAAAATAACCTGTCAACTGATGGTAACAAATCACAACAGTCGATCGGACGTGACGTCACTGTGCTGCTATATTTTTGAAAATCCTTAATTTATTGTATCATTTATAAGAATACCTAAAATCCTAGACCTAAAAACTCTTATTTTTGTGCCTTTCATTTACCTTAGACGATATCGAAACTAAAACTGCTTAATTAAATTCGCCAGTTTTGGTCATACTTGTGACTCATTTGTCTCGTCAAAACATAGCAAATATTAAATAAACAAATATTTTTGTAAATACAGTAGGTATTATATGTGTATTTAATATTTATCATCTATATATTTTAAATTGTTCAGGGTAATCGATACGATCTTGTATTATAGATCAAAAAACTTGTAAATGAATGTAATCCATGTCAAATCATATTAAAAAATATTAAAGTAACTGAACTTTGATAAGGGCCCCATTCCCACACCTACGCGGCGGACAGTCTGCAAAGAAGTGCGAGTGATACCTATATAATCAGATTGACCGAAAGCCACATGACAATAATCATAAAGTCTAGGCAATGTAATAAATAAGGACTTTCAAATTAAAATTATTAATTTTAATTTGAAAGTCCTTATTCAATACACTTCGCCCAAAGTACTTTGTTATTATTCATAATGCCCGGGCATTATGATAATATCCCAATTTATCGCGTCGTCCATAACACATATCTTCATCATTACTAAGGCTGGATTAACCATGTCATTAGGCAGAGTAGGCCTAGGTTTAGGTGACAGATTCTTTTGGGCAGCTTTTTAGGTCCCAAAACCGAACCAGCTCCTGAGAACATTACCCCTAAACATGGTTAATCTGTCCCTGGGGGCCTCCATGCATCGTTACCTTTCACTCGCACTTTTTTCAGAGCGCCATTGCTGTTCACCGCGCTTGAGCGTCAATCGGAGGGCTAGTTAGATCGGTTCAGTTTATTGTATCTGTGCCAAAACAGTTTTGTAAATAACTGTTAACTATACGTTTGTTCGTTCATTTTTGTTCGAACGTGTTACTGGAAAGCAGTCTCAGAGCGTTTTCATATTATTCTTGACAATATCGGACACAAGTTATTGATTGCGCATACGCATCACAATTTTCTCTTAAGTTATCAATAGTATTTTTTTTACCATCAATATCAAACCGATATCCTTAAGAATAATATGAATGTTCTGTAGTCATGTTTTTTTCAGCTTATTAATGTTATCAATATCAATACTTACTTTTTATTCCACCAGTACGTATCGACACCTGTTACAAAATATTAAACGCTTTGAATAAAAATATGATTGTGGAGAAACTCATTTCTATTTCCGTCCCTGTCATGTTTAATGAAGATGTAAGGGACTGCGATAGAAAATGGCCGCCTAACAGTCCTATTCTTAGTTAAAACGTCAGATACAAGCAATGTTTTGAAGTTAGTGTTGAAACTTTATTACGAAGAGCAATTATGAGTGTCCGTCCAACCCAACAGGAGGTTCTTATCTGATGTAGCTACTACTATTTGCACTCTAAATTGCTAAGCTTATCTACCGCCGTTATAAAACGCATTTTAAATAATAAAATTTGCCTCATGCTCGCCCTAGTTAATATTGCAAGGCACTAGACTGGCACAGCAAGAAATTTAAGGATTTAGTTACTTAGAGTGCGTTTGAATAGGTAATATCCGTTATTTTTCTTACAAACAAAGGACAATCCGACTTTAAGACCTACTGAATTTTAAAAAAAAATGCAATTCGAAAATGGCGTGCTTGTGAAGGAGACAAACATGCCTCGATGAACCCTAAGCAAACTTTGAGCCAATTTTACATGCCTAACATTGTCTCATATCAACTACAAGAAGACCACTGCTGGACATAGGCCTTCCTTCCTTCCTTCTCGATTGATCTTAAATTGGAATGTCCATGTCATTTGAATGCACGCTTTTCACATGTTATAATCACCTTCCATTTGTTTACAATCTTTACTTAAATCACGGAATGCTCTGGAAATGTAACCTTAAGCTACGCCTATAAAATTAACATAATAATAATCTTACCTAATATATTATAGAAATTATATAGACATCGACTAATTTATGCTAGGAAAGTTGCAATGTTATGTTAGAAGCGAAGCTAATGGCGATTTTTAGAGGGTATTAAGAACAAACACCTTTAGATGTTGTCCTAATATGCAGTTATCTATACTATATTACACATTAAGGGACTTTGAACTTAAAACATCAACTTTCTTTTGCTGGATGACAATATCCAAATGTTACACTTGGTATGTGCTATATAACAACGTCTTATGGTAACTATAAATTTAACAAAAAGGTTGATAAGGCCTAAGCAGAAAAATGATTGTAAGTCATGAAGTTTTTGCTGAACATGTGAACTGCTTAACTAGCACTCTGCAAGGGGAAAGCGGGGAGAGACCGGCTTAGTAACTCGATTTATCAACTGTGCGATCACCGCTTTGCTTACCCTATGGCAGCGAACTGTAATACGATGAAAGGGTGACTTCAACAACTATCATCGCGCTAAAACGAGCCTACTATTAAGTAAATGACAGTCGCATAACGTAGCGTCAACTGTCGGTCAGTGTCCGCTATAACGCAGCGTCATACAGCAGCCAATGATTTGTCCAGAAATTAGCGCGAAGTAACGTCAGTAAAGTTACCGGTGGAAAAGGAAATGTAGCTTTTAGTTACCGCTTATGAATGCACTTTTGCTGGGTCATTTTTGATTGTTACAGTTCGCTGTCCTACGGACAACAGTTAGTGCGTGAGCAGATTAACCATTTCTTAACCCTTTCACCGCGAACGTCTGATTTATCCGACAGACATTTTCGTGCCCATTTCGCGGGCGTCGGATATTTTCGACAAAAAACCACTGCACATGTGCAGTGATGATAAGCAGCATCGGTTTGTAGTTCACTGCGCGTATATTTGTAAATAAAAAAACTTGAATATAATGTTTTAACCCTTTCGCCGCGAGACTTTATAACAGTAGCGTGCTCCCAGCGCGAGGCATATTATATAAGCCTCGCTATTATTTTTCACATTTTTTTATTTAGAACTATACGCGCAGTGAACTACAGACCAAAGCTGCTTATCACGCGAGTTGTACCTTGTACTGCCGTGGGAGACAACAGTCTTATTTAGAGTAAAATTAAGTCATTTAGATTTACTTTGTATTCGTCAGATGTACCTGTTGGGAGTATACTTACATACGCCTTTTAGTTGATTTGTGCAATAAATCATTAAATTTTGATTTCAAAATAGAAGCAAATTATGGCATATATTAAAGGTCAAAAATGTCACAAAACAATAGCAAAAATTACTAATAAAATTTATTTAATAAAAATATTGGCGACATAAAAAGAATATTTAATTGTACTCCCCTTTTATTTCTAGAAAAAGATTGTTTATAATAAATAACTTTATTTTAAGTATATTTGCCCTCGATCAACATGCGTCATTGCTGAAAATCTATAAATATGTATAACTCAAAGGTGACTGACTGGTGATCTATCAACGCACAGCCCAAACCACTGGACGGATCGGGCTGAAATTTGGCATGCAGGTAGATGTTATAACATAGGCGTCCGCTAAGAAAGGATTTTGATCAATTTTACCCCCAAGGGGATAAAATAGGGGATGAAAGTTTGTATGAAACTTTGTCAATTTTAAACCGATCGGGTTGAGACTTTGCATGCATAAAGCTACTATGACGCAGGCA
The DNA here is from genome assembly GCA_943193695.1 of Acrobasis suavella. Taxonomy (NCBI): domain Eukaryota; kingdom Metazoa; phylum Arthropoda; class Insecta; order Lepidoptera; family Pyralidae; genus Acrobasis; species Acrobasis suavella. The sequence continues at coordinate 6,164,118 of OW971934.1, read as the reverse complement.
TCCCCTAAGAAAGGATTTTGATAAGTTACACCCCTACGCGAGCAAAGCCGCGGGCAAAAGCTAGTACTGTATAAAATATCTTGTATCTTTATCCAAATTTTTATCTATCGATCGTGTTCATGATTCTAGCAAACGCTTTGATGTTCAAAGTTACTTTCACCAAAAGTAAACTTCCTATTCATGTTTATTCACACAAAGTCAATTTTTAAAAATAACTTTTTGTAATGAATCACATTTGTGCAGTTAACTTTGAAAAGCGCGATTTTGGCTAAACTTCGATCAAATAAACCAAACGCATTTTAAGTAATATGTAAGTATAACATACTCTAATTTAAAAAATGTCTAGCTTAAGTATTGTCTAGACTTAATAACTTATAATGTGTTTGAGTAAATTGGCAAATTCTAAAAATCAACCGCCAAATTAATTAAAAAAATTGGAATATTAAATTAGTCATATTGAGTTATCTACCAATTTAAGCAGTGCAGACTTTTAACGAATTCGTCAGGAAAGTCAGTGCTCCTAAAATCGGTAACTTCGTACTAAGTATATAAATGATTTAGAGAGTGCAGATTTTTCTTTAAATATGAGACGGCAAAAGTATTGTTTAAGCTTTTGGTCAAATATTTGGCTAGATTTGCATGGCAGTGCGTGCTTAACACAACGCCAAAGTTCCGTACGCTAGGCTTAACTAAACCGTCCGTTAGGCTTAACTCACACCGAAAGAGCAGAGGCGGGCAGCCTACTTTACTGTCAGATCATAGTCACCTTTATCTATAAAATGCATAGAATAGCTTGAAAAAGCTCGACCGCTTGGCGCCGCTGGCAGTCGCGAGGCTTTTGTTTTTTTTCAAGCTATACTATGTTTTGCACGAATAGAAATAAAGGTGAATATGGTTTGACAACGAAAGTGCGCTGCCCGCTGCAGCCGTTCTGTGAGAGAGTTAAGCCTTTAGCGAATGATCATAACAATTTACGAACAACAAAGTAGGACCAAGTTATGAAGTAATTCAGCACTGACTTAATCACAAATTGTAATAATTATTGAAATGTTATCAGGGGCAAAGTAACACCGCATTATGCATATCAGTTTCAGAATTCTAGGAAATGACTAGTGATTTTGAATTTTCATAGATTAGATTGTGTAACGCATGCGGGGACTGCCTGTTTTTGCTATTACTCAATAATAAGATTATTTCAAATACTCACTCAAATACTAACTGAATATCAGTCTATTTTTAAAATAATGAGTGACAAACGAACGATATTTTTGTTTCTACAAATCTTTTTCGAAAATAGCTGCCAAAAATCCCCGTATGTGTACATCCTGTTATCGAGTAAGTTTTCTTGTAAATATTGTCTAACGTTCCTTGTTTTGGAAGGCACTAACGATTAGAACATTTTGGTAACAAGGTTGTGTCTTTTACATAAACTTTGTAATAGCTATAGTGAGCGCCGTACGCGGCCGTTACTGAGGGAATAATTTGTAAAATGAAGGTGGTATTAAATATATTTTGTTTCATATTACGGTATTTTATTTATTAAGTACCTACCTATATTATAGAGTTACAGCGGCCATACCTACTAGCAACGCTCGTATTAACGTTGTCTCATGACTTCGGTATAGCGGTTATTTCATATAAAATAAATCACATGTTTTTAATTTTTGGGTTCTTGAAATTCAAATGAAGAAAAAAAAACAATTATTAGGATGTGATTATGGTCCGAGAGCTGGTAGAAATTTTTAGGCTCGTAATTGAGGCAAAAAATTTTTATTATACTTCTCTTATAGTCATTTTAGTTCAATGCCTATAATACCCTAACTCAGAACTGCAGACCTGGCTGCAAAGTAGGAAGGGCGAAATCGAACCCTGAATTTTCAAAGATGCAGTTTTGTGGATTCAATTTATACATAGATGTCTCTATCTACTAAGACTAATTTACACATTTGACTTAAACTTTTCGATTTACATAGATTATTTATAAAATGCAATGGACATTTTGAACGCCTGAAGTTTTCAAAGATGCAATTCTTTACGAAAAATAACTAACACAATCTATAAGTAATTTTAACACGTTAAAATATAATATTTGAAGAGTAAAAAAACAAGTAAGCCCGATCTTTTACGGGCGGGGGTTAAACGGGCCTTAAACTTTGACCGAAAGATATATCGCAAATCATAAATGTTTCAGTAATTTTTTTTCTTTTGCATAAATGCCCAACTAATTATTTCTTGCTGACGTATATTTTGTTTGTGACGTTATTTACCTACTTCACTAAAGTCGAAACACTGTTTGTTTTATTTTTGATAAGTCTTGTAATTAAACGAGCGGGCGAAGCGAGCGAGTTCTTAGAGTATGCTTGAAAAGTCCGGCGTTTGTTGACGATAACTCGGGTAATAGATTTGATCTTTATGAGGCAGGGGTATATTTGTATAGATATAGCCAATAGAATTTTTAAGTTTAAACATAAGCCAAATCTGTCAAGGGGTTGTCAAGATATTGGTGCTCAAGTAAGATCCAACCCTAAAGGGCCAACTTGTTGTTGACAAGTGTAATGTATTAATCTTATTTTACGGGATGAAATCATGATATACTTTGATCAGCCCATAATCCAAATTATGGAATTAAAACAATAAATATGATTACTCAGCACAGTAAGTATATTTGTTACGGACATAGTCAAATCGATACTATGGTGATATTTCTATGAAAAACTACTGTTGGGGTTGGGGTGAACAAGGATTTGGAGGAATCTTGCGCCGGCAAACTTTCTTCCTGAAAATAAAACTGCGGATCCATTCATATAGTTCCATAAGTCTGCAGTAGAAGGCGTGGAGTCGATCTCGCATTAATTGAACTTGGCTACAGGGACTCGAGGCGACCTCTCTTATTTTCTCCCAGTCCCACGTCCGCATGACGCACACCGCGTTGGCTAGGGCGATGTACAGCGCTATCGTGCCCAATAGTACGGCCATATAGTAAAACCAGCTGCGGGGAGCGTGGGCCGGCTGGCGTTTTTGAGTCGGCGGCGGGCCAAAGATTAGTTTTTTGAGCCAGGCGAGCCAGGACTCCTTCGGGCGCCTGGAGGCGGCGGCGGCGGCGGCGGCAGCCTGCCGCTCGCGCGCGAGTTTGCTCTGGATCGCGGCGGCGCGTGCCTTCGCCACTTGGGCCTCCGCCGCGACGACGGCCTGGCGCTCGCGCGCGAGCCTGGTCTCCTCGAGCGCGGCGGCCGCACGCGCCTTCGCCGCTTGCGCCTCCGCCGCGGCGGCGGCCTGGCGTGCGGCCCGCGCCGCCGCCTCTTGCGCCTTGACTCGAGCCTCCTCTTCTGCCGCTGCCTTCCTTTGTTTTTCTAATTCCTCAGCACTGAAAATAATGTCGCGTTTTTGAAGAATAATTAGGTACCTACCTGAATTTTTCGGGGTCCAGTGCTTTGAAAAAAAAATCATTTGAAAGGAAACGGAGATATCATTTAAAATTTTGGCTTGATCATGACTAGATAACCATTGACACTATTTTATGAACGTGAAGTGTTTTTTAGCATTTTTGCCAGAAGGGGCTGTTTTTCGCAAATTTTCAAAATTCGAATGGTTGCACTGGACCCCGAATAATTCAGGTAGCCCCTTAAATTAAAAGTTACTAATACCATTAAACTTAGAAGCTACCAGCTCTCAGATCTTAGGAGCCGATCAAGGGAATGGGTGAAAATGCGAATCATGCGATGCGGCTAGCAACCCATCACTATTTTAACTCCTTCCACCTTCTCGCCCACCGTCACGCTAAAAGTGGCCTTTGAGTCTCGCGACCCTAGGCTATTTGTTTAGAGTCGCAAGCCACAAAGCTGTTCTGTCTGTCCCGTTAGGGCTAAATATGTGATAGTACGTACGTACGTACTAATATCATTACATACTTCAAATCCCAGAACCCAGTCCTGGGACATTCTCGCTTAAACATCGTATCGTATGAAAACGTGTATTAAAATCTGAATGACTTTACGTTTATTTGAATGATTAGTTGCATCGGTTATTGATATGAGTCCCCAGATTAACACACATCGGCTTCTACGATCTACGCGAGAAGAGAGCAAATGTATCTTTTTTTCTTTTTCCTCTTAAAATCCACCATCTTGCCGTTGTCTCGGGCGGCAGTAGGTTAGAATATATGTAGACAGGGTAAACTTTCAGTCATAGTACAGGACACAATAAAACCTTATTTATTTAGGTTTCTTTGAAATCGACAACACTGCAGCTACAGTGTATAAAAATCAACCAGCTGTAGTGGACTGAACATATAAAGACCTCAATAAATAAAAAAAATTGTATTTTGTCCAATAAATGTTAGCGTCCAATGACTGGAAGTTTACCTACCCTACGTAAGTAGGTACGTATGTAAATTATTTTTATTTAATTATTAACGATAATTATTTATGTTTAATTATTAATGTTTAGCAAAATAAATTTATCTTGAACGAAGTTGTCCATAGTCTACTGGGTGGGACATTTAGGAGTTTATGTGACGAATACATGTTCGGCAATAACTCTAGTATCGATTGGACCTTCAAATCTAGCCAGAAGGTCGACAATTTTAATTTTCAAGTTCGAACGTGGGCCAAATCGGTCACAGCACAGGGTTGCCGAGGTAAGCGAGATTGTAAAGGGATCATGTACGAGCCTAGCACCGTACAGTATTAAAACAGCATTTGCACAATTTCAGCTCATTAGTACCTAGGTATAAAATTGTTTGCGACCTACGGCCAGCAAGCGCGCCTCGCGGCTCATATATAATTTTTCATCAAGTTATTTTATAGTCAATTATCAAGAATATATCACAGTGTTTATCGTTTATCAGTGACTTTCATTTGATTAGAACTCTTATTTCAGTTCAAACTCGAACAGGTCGCGAGACTCGCGAGAACACAGTCTGGGGCGAACTAGTTACCTACCTACTGGTACTTACCAATCACACATAATTTAGACTGGATTCAGCGGCATCAGTTACATTTTGAATCCATTTTTAGGTTTGCCCTGACTCTTCACATTTTGTTATTATTTTTAATGCTTACTACGGATATAAAATGGGATACGTCATTGTATGGACGTTCTGATAGAAGTGACATCACATGACAGCACAGATTTTCATCATCGAAAAAAGTATTTATTGCTTGTGAAAGTCATTTTTTAACTTGCTTCTTGTGGAGCATACACTGCAAGAGAAAGAAATTAAATTTTTAATTAGGTCGTTAATAATAAGATCTGAGACGAGATCAAGAGAATTAGGTACATACATATAGATAGATCGTAACGGCATATAATGAGAATCTAACAGATTCGCTATTATTACTACAGTGGAAGAAGTTGTTCCTACCGCAATAAGTTCTTATAAGAAAATTATTTTTTTGGACAAGTTTCTTGCGAGACCATAGTAAAGTGGGCTAACGAGATATCTGGGCCAGCCCTCTACCTATATCTTAAACTCTTACCCCCTTATTCATAAAAAAATACAAACGTTTGCTAAACCTCTTTAAGTTCAAATATGTTTTGTCTCGTTCTTTCAATTTCAAATATTGAAAAGAGAAAAAAGGACAAAACATGTTTTGACTAAAATGGGTTTAGCAAACGATATTTAATTTTTATGAATATGAAGGTTAAACTGTAACTTTAGAAAGATTTCATTAATCTAATCTTTCTGAACTTTACATTTTCACGTTAATATTGAGTTTAAGAGAAAATTCAACATATAAGTAGAGGGCCGGCCCAGGTATCTCATTGCCCACTGTACCTACATGACAAGACAAATCAAAAAGTCCCAAAAACTTGATAAGGCATATTCACAAAAAGCTTAAGTGATTTAGGAGAGCATTTTTTTTTATAAAACGGACAACGCCTACGGTCACGTTAGTGCTATTTATTCGAGGATTTCTGAGTAGGTACTTTTGTCCAGTCCGGTCCACCGGACAAAAAATCCGCAAAAATTCCTCCGGACAACGGAGGATTCTGAGATCATCGGTTGTCCGGGGGAATTTTTATCCGGGGTAAGCACAGGGGGTAAGTTTATTCTTTCGTGTAAGTTATATAGTAATGTCAAACTAAATTAGACTTTATCACAATTTCGGAGTGCGCAATATTGCTGGACACTGCAACGCGGACAATTAGGTACTTATTAATGTCCCGCCCCTTTTGGAGTTCAGTATCTAAGTCCATTATAAGGGATCTATATTGAGGGAAAAAAGTACCCCGCGTACATTCCTTCGTTTGCACAGTGGCTCTATCATCGGACCAACTCTATCACAACATATGATTGTAATAAGTCCGTCTTTTAGGTTATCCAAAAATAATGGACCAATATTTTTCACTTTACCAAAAAAGTAAAATTCACAAAGATACCGAGCATTAAAGTTCCAGAGTGGGGGCTTGCAACGTCACGTAAGTCTTACTTAGCGTGACGTTACTTAGTAAAAATCGTACCTAGCCGTGACGTCATGCAAATTTTCAATGCGCTGTATCTTTGTTTCTGATCTTTTTTTTCAAGAGGCCAATATATTTTTTCATTCGACATGCCTTTGTGTAGAAATTAGAAAACAGATAGGTATTGCAGCAACATTTTACGCGTGGATAATACAGGATGATTTTTAAATCACTGGCATCCTTTCTACTGGTGAAAGTTTTCATGAATATGAGCAACATTTTGTATGGGACCAACTCAATCCAACCGAAAAGAAAATCAGCTGTTCCATACTATTTTACAGTACTTAGAATCCCAAAATGTATGGAACAGCTGATTTTGTTTTCGTTTGGATTGAGTCGGTCCCATACAAAAAGTTGCTCATATTCATGAGTACTTTCACCAGTAGAAAGTATGCCAATGATTTTAAAAACACCCTGTATGAATATTACATAAGGTACATTTAAAACAGAACAACCCGAATATACGTATAACGTTATCGTAATGATGGTACGAGTAGGTAATAAAAGGGACATACACATACATGGAGTACAAGGAAATTTAGTTTTATTTTTAGTCCGATAAAAAATAAAAAGATATATGATTGTAACTCATCTATTTGATAAATGAGGTCAAGATGTCAAAGAAACAACGACATGCTTTAATGCTGTAATTGTTGTAAATATCTTTCCCTTATTTCCACTTGGTTTATTCATCTTGTTAATATCATATATATTTTTTTTGTTATGTGAAAGTTGTATGTATATGAATAATTATTATTATTATTGTATATAAGTATGTTTATTATATTGACCACCCCGCACTACCTAATTTCCCATCACTTTATACTATATAGTGAGGTCGCCTGGATGAAATTGCTTAGCGAAAATGCCGTCTTTTGCACATTTCCTAGTTTTAAGGATAATTATGTCCTGTATTTATTTATTTTGTGCAATAAAGTATTGTAAATCAGTCAAAAATCGGTGGTTCATAGATAACCTGAAAGTATTATGAGAGACGAATTTCTTGTCTTGCCATGGCGCATGCATTTTAAGAGGGTAAATGAAAATAACAAAGGATTGTTCTATCTCTAAAGAAAATATGCAAATAACTGTTCAAAGCCAACAATATTTTAAAATTTTATAGAATTTTAACACAAGAGATGCGGTACCCAAATTTTTGTTTACCCAAGGGCCCAAGCATAATTTTCATATTTCTCTCATCTCAACATACAGGGTTACTTTTAAAACACAAGCAACCTTTTTGAAGCAAGTTCAGTCCATGATATTGAACTACTTTCCCTAAAAACAATCTATCAATATATTTTATTAATAATAAAATCCGCCTTTTTATATTTTCTCTTTCGTATGTTGTCTTTGTAATGTATTTTTTTGTACAATATAGTTATTACAAACAAACAATTATCAAAAAACAAAACAAAAATTTTGACTTTTCATATAAAATCCATTTGGCTGAGCGCTAATTTGTATGAAAAGTCGAAATTTTAGTTTGCCCTTTTCGATAATTGTTTTTATGGAAAGTAGTTCAGTGTCATGGACTGAACTTGGTCCAAGAAGGTTGTTAGTCTCTTAAAAGTTACCCTGTATATCCCAGTTGCATTCTTAACTGTAATGCTGTGTGTGAAACCTGGGGTCAGCGACCGTTTTTCTTAAATAAAAATACGAAAAAGCCGGATAGTGGACCTCAGACTCAAATTATTTTCATTGTATTGACACTATCACCATCATCATTTCAGCTGCATAATGTCCTCGACTGGGCATAGGTCTCTCCAAATAAGAACACTTTAAATATTTAAAGGAAAAGAAAGAAGACTCCGTGTTATGAAAGGCACGTATAAATTAAAGAAAATGAAGTGGCATATGAAACCAGTTTTGCAGTAGCGTGCATTTCATACAGACAGATAGGTAGTATTTGTCTACCCTGTGCCTCCCTAATATAAAGTCGGATACTAGCGAGAAATAAGTTTTGCTCCATATGCATCCGTTCTCTTAATTCAGTTTAGATTACTGCCTACCCTGTAAAAAATATTTGTGCACGTCACTGCAGTTCTGTGGTGTTTGTTGTCCAGGAAAAGTAAGTACCTACAGTAACGTAAGCCAAGTACTTACCGGTCCGTCTTTTTTACAGCTACATTTGTAGGGCGAAGTTGGTTGCTGATTGTAGGTGTCCTTGAGCGTGCCGCGGCACCCTCCCCCGCTGAAGAACATCTTGTACAGCAGTGCCAGCACGCCGGCGCCCACCACTATCCCCGCTGCGATCGGGAGCCAACCTCCCGCACCTGCAGCACCTCCCGCGCCTGCCGCGTCCCGTCGACTCATGGTGAACGCCTACAATCAAACAGAATATAATTCTTCTTAAAAACCCAGAGTCCCAGAGCAACACGCACCTTTTTACAAGTTTGTTGCAGCAGAACTAAGTATGTATATGATTGTATGTGTATGTATAATTAATAAAATGTATGTAATTATGTTTTTATTATAGTATATCTTTAAGGGGCTACCTGAATTTTCCGGGGTCCAGTGCTGCCCCCATTTGAAATAAATCATCAAATCAAAAGGGTTATCTAGGGTCTGATCAAGGCTAAATTTTAAATGATATCTCTGTTTCCTTTTAAATGATTTATTTCAAATAGGGGGCAGCACTGGACCCCGGAAAATTCAGGTAGCCCCCTATCGCTCATAAATTTATTTCTGTTTTTCCTTAAGGCTGACTGGTAGAGAATGCATTAGCATTAAGTCCACCTTTTGTGCCTTTTTGGTCAATAAAGATTTAATAAATAAACACATTGCGCCGCCGGGGCAACGGTTCTCGCCACTGCGGCGTCTCGCGTCGCGCTCCTAAGATTTAGCAAGAAAATTTAGTTGATCTGAAAGCAAAGTGTAATAACCAGCCAAGTGCAAGTCGGACTTGCACACTAAGAGTTCCGTAGCCGAGTTGTAACTGAGCTGTAACCCGCGACTTCGTCCGCGTAGAAGTCTAGAAAATTTTTCTATTGTGATTTTTATTTGCTTTTTTACCTTATTAATTTTGTTATGACATATGAATTATCATGTTAAAAATTTAAAATGTTTGTATATTTCTTCAATATAACAATCTTTATAAAAGTGTAGGGATTTAAAGGCCTAGCGGACCCGACGAACCTTGTCTAGCTTTCGCTCTCACTCCCGCTCCCGCTCCCGCTACCGCTCCCACTGAACTAACTACTGAACTTACTACTAAAATAAATTAAAAAAAACCGTGTCTCTCACTTTAAAAATTACGTAGTTTCATACAAACTGGCAACCCTTATTTCACCAAGAATTTTCAAAAATCGTTTCTTAGCGGACGTCTCCTAGTCACAACCTATCTGCCAAATTTCATCTTCATTCCCTAAGTAGTTTTCGAGATTTCGTGATGAGTGAGTGAGTGATTTTCGCTTTTATATTTAGAAGATCACGCGAGTTGTATGGGAGCCACCCTTAATTATAAATTTTATATTAATTTGCTTATTTATTTTTAAAGTGAATATACATCGGAATATTCTGTGAATGTTCCAAGCGTCTACCTGTTTCCGTTATAATACGTCACGTTCAAGGGTCTTATAGGAATAGTCTAGGCGCGGATACTCGTAATTGTCCACGGAACCAGGTCAACCCGGTAAACTAGGTGCCGTTAATATCAAGCTAAAAAACGACAAAAAATAATCGCATAATTATGTTGTATGGGAACCCCCTCTCCACCTTAAATATTTATTTTATTCTATTTTTAGTTTTGTTGTTATAGCGGCAACAAAAATACATTATCTGTAATAACAACTTAGTACTTAAAAGGGTTCCGTTTTACGCTTTGGGTACGGAACTACGGAACCCTAAAAATTTAGGTAGGTACCATATGCAGCTTTTTCTACTGCTCTGACCTTAGAAATCGATCAAGGTAAACTAATGCGTCAACTTAAGAGATGAATAGATTTTTTAGCATTGTTACAATTTGTGAAGACAAGTTATCTCGCTAAGCATGACCTTCTGGTCTCGCAAGTCTTCGCTCTCAAAAGGCATAAAGTCGCGATTGTTTTTATAATTATAACGTATTTAAATTCTTATCACCCACAGATAAAGTTGCCGTTGACAGTTAGCGGAAATAACAGTGGGTCCTTATCTATCTATTAAGCGTTTTTATTTTTATCCCTTAACGAGTTGAACTAAAGTAGGTACTTACAAGTAGCAACAGAAAACCATCACTTTAATTCACGCCAGCGCTTATTTATTTAACTCTAATCTCTATTTTATTTATTTAATCTTACTGTTCACCAAATACAAATTCTACAGAACAATAGGCGAACTTTCTTTTGCCCGCGACGCCAAGCCTGGTAAAACGTTTAAGACAACTTTAACCTTCAATGGCGTTTCAGTCACGCGACTGTTTTGCAACTAAAGCTTTGTGCTAAACAAAATCACAACAGCTTCGAGGAATGTGTGAGTATTTTAGACCCTCTTCGTATATATTATTAAAAAAATATTATTACGTGGGAGGAAGGTGTGAGATCACAAAAGTTTGTACGGAGATGTTAACACCTTCAAAGAGCCCAAGACAAAGCCCAGTAACCCTTTATAGGGTTAAATAAGCGGTTAAATAAGCTAAGAAGAAGCTTGAGAGAAAACGGGTTTCTTTTAGTGTTGGTTATTTGCGATCGTGTTGATTGTTAGTACACTTATCACATACTTATACGGTTCCACATATATATCGGCTACAATGGAGCGACTAATGTTGACAGTTTCTTTTTATTTTCACTTAATTATTCTGATATTTATGAAGACATTTTACAATTTTGTTAAATAAAGGTGACTTTTTGAGACAAAAAATTCTATGCTTACAGATGACAACTTGATAAATCTCTCTGCTACTTGTCATAAATTACAGGCATATGTATACTTTTTGCTAGTACCTTTCGTCCTTTCATTCTCAATTTCAGCAAAAGCATAGCAAATAAATAATCGGCCGGTTCTGACGAGTCGGACTCGCGCACAAAGGGTTCCGTACCATTATCTATAAAAATCTTGTTTGCTGTATGGGAGCCATACTTAAATATTAATTTTATTGTGATTATAGCAATTAATTTATTAGGTATTGTATTTCCTTCAGATTCCACTGGTCTTTTCACCTCGGTTGTTTGGTAGCCTTGCGTGGGGATACAGATCCAAAACGTAGAGGCCCTTTGGAAAAGTTGATATAATGTGGCGCTCCCGCCAAAACCCATTCCTGAATATACCTATGAATGGTGTAGATACCCTTGAATAGGTTTCGGCCGGAGAAAGGGAAAGGTCTATGGGTTATGGAATGAGATTGGGATGGACTGATGCTGGGATATTGCAATAGAAACGTCACCTGCCATAATCATGATTACTGACTATTGTAGGCAGGTGGTGGCTTCCCGCCCACTAGATGGGCTCCTTAAACGCGCCGACAATAGTTATCGGCAAAGGAGCAACAACGGTGCAGGCGACTCAGGGGTGTCTAGAGGTGTGCTGCGCGTTCTTCAAAGTTACTCGCGGCGTTATGCCCTTTAACACTTCCACCTGGAGCAACAGCTCTAACAACTCCTCTCTTTACGGCCAATTGAGGCAATGCAGAGGTGAGAGCCCTGCGAACTCTCTTGGGTGTCCATCCCGACCGAGGAAGACACGTCAGGGACGAAGGCTCTGACTGGCTCTCTGGCTGGAGCACTCGGGTCCGTGGTGTTATTGTATTTATTATTAGTGTGGTATTTGTTGTTATAGCAGCAACGAAAATGAATCTTATATGTGAACATTTCAACTGTTTAGCAATCACGGTTCATGAGATACAGCCTGGTTACAGACAGACAGACGTACACAGACGGACGGACAATGGAGTCTTAGTAATAAAGAGGGTCCCGTTTTTATCATTTGGGTACGGAACCCTAAAAACGAGATCAAAAGGGTATTTCTTTTCTAGGCTCTACTCAGTGCTTGCTGGTCTTGCTTGGTACATTTTAATATACCACTCACAGACAAAGCCGTGGCCAGGGGGGGGTTGGGTTTCGGTGTCTCGTCTTGGCGGAGGTTCTCTCGTGCCCTCAGATTTACTAAATGGCGGTAAAAGATAGAAAAAACCTTTAAAGAACAATGATTGAACAGAACTGAACTGTTTCAGGATAACTACTTTTTAATTATTGCGTTGCATAGTAATTAAATTAATGGATGCGGTATATATAAATCATGCGGAGACGATCGGTGTAACTAACTCGATACAAAAAAATAAATAAACAAGTCATTCTTTAAAAGCAAAAAACCCCCGCCTCCTTCTTATACTAATATACCCAGTGTAATAATACGAATCTAACGACACCTCTCAAACTAAAATCCTACGAGCCGAGGTTTTCGTGCTATACATAACACTTGATTAATTGTATGATTAAATTTATAATTAATATAATTAAATTAACCTATTTAATAAAACCTGCCAAGTTCAAGTCTTGGGAATGGCAAATGTTTACCAGTGGATCAGGCTGTTAATGAAGATGATTATGATCGATTTTAAAGTGCATCTAAACTTGGCATTGGATTGGATTTCAACTCTTTTTAACCGAACAATTAGCCGATAGGAACTTGGCCCCCTTTTTAACAGGTATTTTTTTGGTGGGATTTCAATACTTTTTTTCAAGAAATCGTACCAATATTTTTCTATATCGCTATTCAATTATACCGCTAGCGCCATCTATCGAAAGTAATTTATAACAATAGAAGCCTGGTTTTTTAGGTAAGCAGTATTTAATAATAAGCTATACAGTATGCATTATATATACATGACCATATTTTTTACCACTCCCCCCTCTCCTCCCCCCTCCTCGTCGTATTCTCATTGTATCACTGGTTCATAAATATTTTTATAAAAAATTCGATATTCGATTGAGCCAACTCACGCTTGACCGATTTCTTAAAATTCTTAATTTTTTGTTAATCTACATATAAAACACGACCTGCGTGCAAAATTTCATAACGCTAGGACAATTGGAAGTGGCCTAGAGGTTTTGATTACCGGTCAGTGAGTCAGTCAGTCTGTCAGTCAGTCTGTCAGTCAGTCAGTCAGTCAGTGTCAAAATTAGCTATTTTCACAGGGTCATATTTCAGGATCCACTGAAGGTATATCTATGAAATTTGGCATACTGCTTTAGTACTAGTATATGATTGCGTAGATACAATTTTATCTCTGTACTTGCAATAGGCACTGAGCTACAGGGGGTTCAAAAGTGGGTCGAAACGGTTCGTGTAAATAGTGCACGGCATGCGCGCGGCCTGTTGCTGGAACTTGGCCTGCGCACTACCGTGCGCTTAGATAAGTAAGTACAATACCCAGCACGTAAGTTGAACAAAAAAAACATGTTTAATTGGAAATAAAAGTGTTAAAAGAGATTTTTGGTTTCAAAGCCGAAATCATTTCTATCTTAAGTTCGGATAGAAATGTTTTAGAAATTAAAAATGATTCTAAACGGACAAACAACAACCGCCATTTTGTTCAACTTACGTGCCGGGTTTTGTAACTCATTATTGTGCTTTTAAAAGTCAACATCTACACTACTATATAAAAAATAAAAGTCGTTTAGGATTCAGATAAATAATACCCTGTATTATTTCTAAAACAATATATTTCAAATAAAATAAAGTGCTTACATAAGTAAATTGGGTAGATGACTGGGTCAACTCAAAACTTAATTATGTGGTACAGTTAATAAAATTACCATGTCGCTTTACATTTATCAACAAGGTTTGAGATTTAATAATGCAAAAAAATCGTAAAAAGTATGACGTCACGGTTGGTTATTTCATACAATGCCCATAGTTTTTGTTTTTCTTTAAAAAAATGTCTGATTTGATTTGTTGATATCTAGCGGCTTGTGTTATTCCTATATTTAATACAAAAAAAAAAATAGCTTTTCCTGTTGGTCTAGGTTTAAAAACTAAAATACTATATACGTAGTCTAAAAAAGTTAAGGCATATAAAGGAAATAAGTCTGTGTCAGTTCACAAAATGTGTAGCACCAGCCTTGCTGTAGCGTTTTGTCGCTCTCTCTCGCTCTGGCAGCACTTGACCCTGTTTATTTTTTGCTTACATCAAGCCAAAGATAAAATAATTACAATAACAGGCACGTAAGTTGAACAAAAATGGCGGTCGTTGTTGTACGTTGTTTGTCCGTTTAGAATCACATTTCTATCCGAACTTCAGATACAAATGATATCGGCTTTGAGGCAAGACCAAAATCTCTTTTAACACTTTTATCTCTTATTGAACATGCGCCGACGGCCGCCATTTTTGTTCAAATTACGTGCCGGGTATTGTACTACCATTGCGTAACGCACCACATAACTCAGTCCCTCAAAACGCCTCGTTTTTCACATCTTTTGTTAAGTATTTGAATAGGTCCCGATTATGACAAAAATATTATAAGACATCATGTCGTTCCATAGACCAAAAATTTTTTTTTACTATTCTGTACGTTTTGGTGTTTGAAATTTTCTATAAACGTTCGATTTTATTTATTTTCTACAAAAACTTTATGAACATTTTTTTTATGGAACAATGTTATGAAAAATTCAAAACATACGGACTTAGTTTCTAGTTGATGACTCGATTAATACAAAAGTTTGATGATTTGATAAAATTTTAGGGATGGTAAACAATTTTCGTCCGAAACCATAGTTATACAAAAATATCTATTATACGCCTATGTGCGGGCGGTACAAAGAAATATGAATCAGCAATCTATCTAGAGACTTTATATTTTCGCCGCGTAACTTCCATACACACAAGTCGGGCAATGAGTAATGTTAAGTGGGTACATGAATTTTTCGGGGTCCAGGGGGGTTACTACATAATGTTACGACGTCAGTCGTACGCGATGCGTGCACATGCGAGGCAATCCGAAACACATTTCGTCATGACGTCAGCGGTCGCTTTCGTACGTATTCAATGCGGACGCAACGACTTTGACAGATGAGCAGCAAAACGGTACTCGATTTGCGCCAAAATGTCTACTTGACAGCACGCGAGTCGTCTGAAAATGCCCCCCGACCCTTCCCGCTTCACCACCCCGCCGACGTCACCTCTTTTAGTTACGCATTCGTTTCGTCTGAAACGGCTTTAGGCTCTTATTGGTTAGTTTCAGTTCAAAATTTCTACGTACCTACCTACCAATACAATTTATCAAGTCCAGCTGTGGGCTGTGGGTGAGCCTCTATCTTGCTGGACTGGAGTGTAGTGAGTTTTGCACTCGACGGACTTGCGTTTAAGGTTATGATGTAAAAGTCGATGGATTTAGCCTTTGAAGAAACAAGAAATAAGAATGCATGGAGCTCAGACATGGATTGTTTATCTTAGTTCTGCTGCCTCCCCCATCGTCCGACTTGTAATAACTCCAAGCTCCAAGGCGATGGAACATAAACTCATTGTGAATTTAGATTTATTTTCTTTTGCGATGTCATTAAGTGTACGGTTAGTATAAAACCTCATAACAGTTACTATATTTTTACAGATATTAATTTGCTCTTGCATTTTATGGAACGGCAGTTACAAGGAGGATGTGGCTATAGTTGCATCCACGGAACAGTTGTATCAGACTGAGTCTCGGTGTTTGCGGCAGGAGACAGTGTGGGTCTGTATTGCATGCACGCTATGGTGGAGAGAGCCATGATGCTTTATTTGACAAAATAGCCATATAAATCATCCAGCGAAGAAGCTATCTTACTGGGTATGTACATTGTACCTAAATATGTAATCACTACACTTTGTAAGGTCTTACTAGGTGCTATTCCCTTTCTACTTGTTTTTAACATATCTACCTACATACATGTTGCATTCTTTTCTAATTTTACAGGAGATTCTGGGTATAAGTGGTGCAGCTTTGGACCAGTTATTTAGTTTAACAAACCCAAAAAAATGCCCCATCATAGACAAACTGGAACCCCTAATGAGATTAGATGAGGCCGCATACTATCAGCTCAAAAGCTCCACTATAAACCAAGATGTGGCTAAAATAATTATGAATTGCTTGCGCAGGTTGGTACAATTTTTTTTCTCAATATGAAGTCGGGTCCAGTGCCAAAAAATATTTTGAATACATGTACTGTTTGTTTTCCAATAGTACAAAAATATTCACTGACCAAGCATACAAGATGTAAAATTGTACAAACACTTCAAGCGATGACTAAGGATACCTCCACCCCACCGTTAGGTTAAAAGTGACATTGTGCTCTTATGGCCATAGCCTGCTGTCTACCCTGTTAAGGATGAATATGTGATACTGTAACACTATACTACTTAAATTAATATTTTACAGGTTCACCCAAGGCATCAATGGTGATTGCAGCATGTTGAACTAACGGAGGGAGATGTACAGAGCAAGGCAGAAGAACTACTAACAATTACTAATTCAATCCACAATGTGATTACAATCAGCCAGCATTTGTGGGCTCCGACTGATAACATCCATGCAGTGTTTTAATATTATTGATATGTTTATATTACCATTTAAAATTAAGGAGTGTAAATAAAACAATATATATTTTTATTAATATTTTAATTTTATTTTTATTCATGCAAGAAGCCACGATTTCTTTTAAATTTGTTTTATTTAATCTTTAGGCTAGGATTTAGAATATTTTTTTATAAGTACATAAAAACATTATTCAAATGCCTATTTGTGCTGCAGGTACAATAAACCTACACAAATAAATAAATAAGGACAAATAACACAGATTGAGCTAGCCCCAAAGTAAGTTCGAGTCTTGTGTTATGGGATACTACATCAACGATACTATAATTTATAACAAATATAGATAAACATCCAAGACCTAGGACAATTTGAAAAAGGCCATTTTCCAACTTGCCCTGACCAGGGATTGAACCTGGAATCTCTGGGTGGCAGACTAGCATGGTGACCACTACGCCACGGAGGTCGTCAAAAAAGATAAAGCATTTTAAACCCACTTTAAGCATGATGGTGGGTGAGCAAAGGTGGAAATAGTAATATACACAGTGGCATTGGCTATTAACTTGATTAAAACTCGCCCATTCCCTAGATCGGCTTTATGGTCTGTACAAGAAGAAAAGCATCAGCTACAGTCCAAGCCTTTTCTTTCAGACCACCATATAAGAGCCTACGCAACTCACTAAAACATCCTCTACAAAAAGTAAAATTGAATTTGAAGACTTCTCGTACAAATTTAAACAAAGTACATATCCTACAAAACATTTTCATTTGAGCTATGCAACCAATCTGATACACATGACTTGTGTTTTTACTATTTGTATATTCTCTCTAGTAATTGCTAGCATTAAGAGTACCTAATTTGAGTAATTACAAGGAATTCAGGCGCTGAAAATAATTTGCTATATAAAAAAATCAACACTTTTACAGCAAATAATATTTGTATAGGTACAATGTATTGTCGCTTATGAAATACATTTTCCATCCATTGTATAGCTAATATTACAGTCATTCTCGAAATAAATTATCAAACACAAGCTTTCACAATCTGGAGGGTTACAAAATTCTTTTATTTTATGGAATTCACTGAGAAGAACGTATTTTTGGCATAGGTGACTTAGAGCAGCTGGAATGTTGTTTTGAGAAGTTCTTTGCTTTGCTAGTTGCTGAAGATGAAGGTCGTAGCGCTCCAAAGTTAATCGGAAGTAAGTATAAAGTTATATTTCGGCGTGAATCCTTCGAATTTTCGTTCGGTTTAAAAATTTGCCTTTTTTGGTTTGTTTGGTAACAATCGCCCCCTCTCGAAATAAAACTGGAGAAGTTTTCTTAAAACAAATTGAAATTTAAGTATATTACCGATAGGTTATGTTTATGTTTACATGTCATGTCATACAAATGTCATATTTGAAGTTGACATGTCTGTGATACGACTTTTTAATGTTTTTGTGGTCATGGCTTCTAGGATATTGAGTCATACCGATTTTACGATACTGAAATAAATTACTTTTTATTATTATAAAAATATTTTTTGGTTCATATTAACCTAAAATGTAAGAAAAGAAAGTAAACTTTTCGTTTTTAATAACCAATCAAGATAAATTAATTATTTTTGAAAGTACCGTCATAGTACCGATAACTTTAGCAACAAAATTCACATCACCGGTATCGATGTGCGTTGTCTATGGGAACGAAAAGAATACGTGAGCAGGTATCGTCATCCAGGGAGTGGATAGTAGGCACGACTCACGTTACGTCGGTTTCTTTCAGACGTGATTGCGTTGTATGATTATGTAGTGACCCCCCAGTACTGCCTATTTGAAATAAATTATTTCATAGGAAAGGGAGAAGTCTTATATAACCCTTCAAACTATTTAATGACCTCCTGTTTATAGTATAAAGAGAGAATGTAAAGCTTTTCTATGCACATTAGCCAAAAGTGGCCGCTACGCAAATGTGCATAGAAAAGCTTCAGGTATTTTCTTTAAATTATAAAATAGTTCATAAAATAGTTTGGAAGGGTTATCTAAGGGTTTGGTTAAGACAAATTTTTAAATTATATTTCCGTTTCCTTTCAAATAATTAATTTCAAATGGAAGCCGCACTGAACCCCGAAAAATTAACGTATCCCCATAATGTCCTAACTCCTACCCTACGAATACGTCCTAAACCTCCTTCTGCGACTCTTCTCTCTTTACAGGGAACTCTTAATACGACGACGCCTGTCTCTAGAAATTGGACGGCGCTTACGTCTAGATATTGGAGTCAGGAACCCACTGCAATTAATTATACGTACCTATAGATAATTATTAATATTCTAAAATTTGTCAAAAAGTACCAAAACCATTTGAAAGTAAATAAAAAAAAATTCCGTATTTTAAATTTAAAACGTAGCATGCAGTGAGCAAACATGTACCATCTACAAAGGCTTATTCTAAAAGTTCATACATAAAAGTAAATATTTAATAAATGCAACAAGATATACTTTTAAAAACTAATTCCCGACTACGGGAGCCATATACGACTTACAATGTATATGTTTTCGAAATGTGCTAATCAACACCTTTCATTTTATACCCCACTCGATAAAGAAACAAAAAACAATTTTTTTAATTCTCACTTTTTCGTCTGAAACATTCGTTATATACGTTTTTTGCATAGAAATTGTAGCCTATGTCACATCATTTGCAGATATGTAGACATATCATTTGTGGAAATTGGACTAGCGATTCGGAGGCTACGGTGGAACAGACATACATAGACTGATAAAATCATTATCCTTCCTCTTGGCTTTGCCGTAGTCGGGTAAAAAGTAGGAAACATTTTTATCCAAATATAAAAAAAAATCTTACTCCAGGAACCTGGAATATTCTTCATACTCCCTAACAGTCAACAAGTACAATGCGACCTTTTTGTACTCCGAGGGTTCGTCTAAAACCCTTATCAGTCTAGTGAGCTTGGCGATGTGGCCCGCGACCACATTCGCAGCCGCTCCCTCTATGAGGTTGAACTCATCGTTCCAGAAGTACGGTATCCTTTTGCGGGACAACGCCGCGTGCAGTCGCTTCACCATCAGTGTGAACAGTTTGGAAGGCGCTTGCCGCCAGAACTCGGGATCGTCCTGCGCATTGACCTCCCAGAAGAACAAGGTCTTTATATAATAACTGGCCACATAATTCATGCCGAAAGTGTCGCGAAGTTTCTTCAGCTGCAAAAAATAGAAGTAGGAAAATTAGTTACAATAAAATAACATTATCAACATAGTTTTACATCAGCACATAGGTAATAGGGATGTGCACAATTTTTTTTATTTTTGGCTCATTATAATCAAATGTATAGGTATATGGTATACGTATTTTTTTCTTTATCAAGTAAGCAAATAATGAGGATTCAGCGTATTTAAATTTCGCGTGAAGCCACCATCAGCTACTATTTTTAACCAAAAGTGACGTAAATCACCCCCACTGAATTTCGAAGCGTATCTTGGAAAATTTTTACTACTCTGCAAAACGAAAAATATATGTCCTTTATTTTTGGATAATCAATAAGTAATTAAGTAACCACTACAGTGGTTACTTAATAACTTATTTTTCTTTCTTACTTTCAATATTTTTACTAAAAAATAAATTATAACTAATAGAATTGCACAAGCTTAAAAAAAAAAGAAAAATTAAATAGTTTTGTCTATTGCAAGGTATTAATCAAAATTAATCATCATCATCATCTCAGCCCTTTTTCCTTCTGCCCACTGTTTAGCATAATAAAGTTTAATATCATCCATCATCTATACTATAATAAAAGAGTTAAAAAAATGTGTCTGTACATTGAAAATTTTTCAAAAAAAAATATTTGTGGCGATGGAGATATAGTAATAGAGTAAGAAAATAAAAAAAAATGTCTGTCTGTTTGTCTGTTTGTACACGCTAATCTCCGGAAATACTGGACGGATTCGAATGAAACTTTTTTTGTTATATAGCTGTGAAGTCTGGGCAACATATAGGCTATAATTGATTTTGGAAAATGGAACACATGATGCAGAACTATAATGGTCCAGCTAAACTATAAAAAATATTAAAATGCCGCCTTAGCAAAAGTTGTTTAGTCTGATGAGAACTTTTTGTTGAGGTATAATACAACTGGCCAAGCGCGAGTCGGACGCGCGCGAAGGGTTCCGTACCATAATCTATAAAAAATCACGTTTGTAGTATGGGAGCCCCCCATAAATACTTATTTTATTCGATTTTTAGGGTTCCTTACCCAAATGGGTAGAAACGGGACCCTATTACTTAGACCGTCCGACTGTTAGTCTGTCTGTCTGTCTGTCACCATGCTGTATCTCATGAACCATTATAGCTAGACAGTTGAAATTTTTATAGATGATGTTTTTTTGTTGTCGTTGAACAAAAACATACTAAATCTATAGTACAAATAAAAGAGTAAAAAAAAATGTGACTGTACATTGAAATTTTTTCCAAAAAAAAGTTGTTTCGTCCGAAGAAGAACTTATAAGTTCAGAATTTGCGGACCTTCAGAGCATAACACACCAGAAAAAATCTTGGATATGTGAACGCGCCATATTGACACCAAAAAATTAAAAATCAATTATTATAGAACTTATGACGCAAATTATTGTTAATTTCTTGGATAGAGTTGTTGACGACACCACCAATTATCCAGTTGAGTTTCTTAATTCACTTGCAGCAAATGGACTTTCGGCTCACAAAATAAGTCTTAATGTCGGAGGGCCAATATTGCGAATGCGCAATTTGACTCCGTAACGGAAACTGTGTAACGGAACCCAACTTAGTGTCTCAGCACTGTATGCCGAAGTTCAGCGGCTGAATTTCAGCCAATGCATGCCTGCAATGTTATTTGCATTACTAGCAACACATAATGCCGAACTTCCGATGCTTTTGCCTGAATCGGACCCGTACCCGTACCCGTACCCGTACCCGTACCCGTACCGTTTTTGCTCCCGCTCCCGCTTCCGCTCCCGTTCCCTCTTCCACGTACCCGTTCCCGTACCCGTTCCGCTCTCGCTCCCACTCCTGCTCCCGCTCCCGCTCCCACTCCCGCTCCCGCCGCCGCTCCCACCGCTGCCGCCGCCGACGCCGCCGCTGCTGTACCCGTACCCGTACCCGTACCCGTACCCGTACCCATACCCGTACCTGTATCCGTACCCGTACCTGTACCCGTACTCCCTCTTCCGCTCCCGCCGCTGCCGCCGCCGCCGCCGCTCCCACCGCCGCCGCCGCTGCCGCTCCCGCCGCCGCCGCCGCCGCCGCCACTGCCGCCGCTGCTCCCGCTCTCGCCGCCGCCGCTACCGCCGCTGCCACCGCCGCCGCCACTGCCGAAGCCGCTTCCGCCGCCACCGCCGCTGCCGTTTTTGCTCCCGCTCCCGCTTCCGCCCCCGTTCCCTCTTCCACGTACCCGTTCCCGTACCCGTTCCGCTCTCGCTCCCACTCCTGCTCCCGCTCCCGCTCCCGCCGCCGCTCCCACCGCTGCCGCCGCCGACGCCGCCGCTGCTGCTGCCGCCGCCGCCTTCACCGCCGCTCCCACCGCTGCCGCCGCCGACGCCGCCGCCGCCGCTGCCACCGCTCCCGCCGCCGCCTTCACCGCCGCTGCCGCCGCCGCCGCCACTGCCGCCGCCACTGCCGCCGCCGCTCCCGCTCTCGCCGCCGCCGCCACCGCCGCTGCCGCCGCCGCCGCCACTGCCGCCGCCGCTTCCGCCGCCGCCGACGCCTCCGCCGCCGCTGCCACTTCCGCTCCCACTCCCGCTCCCGCTTCCGCTTCCGCTTCCGTTCCCTTTTCCACTTCCGTTCCCTCTTCTGCTCCCGTGTCCGTTCGCCGCAGACGCGCCAAAGACGGAAGATTAAATTCTCATATCGGCACATCACTACAGTCCGGCGTTTCCACCGAACTTCAGCGGCTGAACTTCAGCTTATTTAGTGTGTCATCCCCACCGAACTTTAGACACTGAACTTTAGCCGCTAAACTTCGGCATAGTCTGCTGAGACACTTAAAGTTTACTGTGAGTGGTGCCAGTGAAACTGTATTTATTCCGCGTATAACAATTTTCCTTTTGAAAATACACAGTTTTACAAATACACAGTGTTTACTTGCATTCCTATGAAAATAAGTCACAGTTTTAGAGGCTTAAAGCTGCTGATGTCGATCTAAGGACTGCTTTTTCGCATGGCCAACTTAATGTGGCTTTCTCCAGGGTTAGTAACACTTCAGCTCTTTTCATATTGGCTCCCGAAGGAAAGAATTAAAATAATATTGACTTTTAACTCCTAACACTGTTACAAGTACTTTCTTATCTCTCTCTATCTTTCTCTCTCATTAGTTGTTATTTATATTAATACGCCAGAGTCATAAAGTCCACGCGAACGAAGTCGCGGGCATTAGCTAGTACTTAATTAAGTTAAAAAAATACTTACGAATTTTATAGTCATGCGTAAGTTGTGAGTGTCATACAACATATTATTTTCTTGGTATACAAGGGACATTCGCCACGATCTAGAAGCAAGGTTTCTTTTATCCTCGCCCTTGATTGGCTTTGGAACCACCATGAACTTTTCGTGCCGATATTTGTGCGGTATTGCTCTGTAGCCGTCCCATACGGGCCAGCGCTCTTCAGGGAACTTAAGTACAGGCACCAGATCCACATCCATTTTGAAATCAGTCAATAAGCATTTTATTTTCAGTGTTACAGCGGGACCCGCTTCTGATGTATCTATCACATATGGCACATTATCCACATAACATAAATATTTATTTCCATAACGATCAAATTCATTTAGTGCTCTGTACACTAAGCTCTTGAACCAATAGCTGAATTTCGACCGGAGTAAATAATCCTCATCATCTTTCCAAGAGTACAGTGTTTTGTTGGTGTCCCAGTTGTCCCTGTATGGCAGCTTTTGGAACTGTGTGCCCATTTTCAACTTGACAAATCCAGCTGACATAGATTCCAGGATGATGTCGCTCTTGCTTGGATCAGATGTTTCTGGCTTGAGGTTGAGCGGAAGCCCAATAAAAATATCGATGTCAAATTCGTCTGGTTTCTTAATCCGAAGTCTGTCAAAATGACTTCCAGCCACTTGCACCTGAAAATAATGTGTTGAGTTGTATTTTTATTGATAAATCAAAAGCACAACTTCATTTCAGGTTTTGGTAAAGAAAATCATCTTATAGTCAGGTAAAGATACATTTTACTACTTACTGTACTGGAGTACTGCCTGTAGTAACGATCGACTTGTTTCATTCTTTGGTGAATCTCCAAAAATATTGTGTCAAACACTCTATAATGCTTTCTAAAGTCAGTCCTCTTTAAAGCAATATATCTCAGATAAATGTCATGAAGGAGACTGTCCAGGTTGGTGATGTAAGGGTTATCAGGAATGGATTCGTCCGGCACACCTCGAGCATTTGGTTCAACAAAACCATTCCTGAAATAGGAGTAATGTATAACAACAAAGCCTTCATAGGCGCTTTTAATGCAATAAATCATAAATAAGGAATTAAATTCAAAATTTGAAGTCACCGACACAACTGTAGCTAAGAACCATCTTGATCATGTCAGTTCAATCTTTGACGCCTTTGGTTAAAAAATTTATTTAAATTGTTTGAGACATGAGGTTTTCAGTTTTTGTCATGTGTATGCTTACATATTTATAATAAGATTTTCATTTCTTTAAAAAAAAAAGCTTTTCAGACTACAAAGAATTATAGTTTACATGTTCTAAATTATGAAATAATCTCACCCCATATTCATCCTGTTCATCAAGCCACTTAGGTAGGAGGAAGCGCTTGAGTTGCTTTGTTGACTTTCTTGAGAACCTTGAGGCTCTATCATCCTGGCAGGCTGCTCTTTTGAACGGTTTGCCCACCAATACAGACCTCCAGCTACCGCAGCCAGGCCCGCACCAACTGTAGCAGCCGTAACCCAGTTGTTAGTATTGTCTCCTTCGTCATCTCGGTTTCTGCTGTTATTTCTGCTCATGTTTTGTTTTTATATGATTACTGAAATATGCAATTTTATTAAGAAAGCAATCTAGGTATCTTTGTTTGCACTTAATTTATGTTTTTTGATGAGGTTTTGATTAATTTATTATGTCGCCGGATAGGATGATAACTAGATTCAAAAATGTAAAAACTTAAGTACTTAGGTACTTATTAATTTTTAGCACCACCATCTGTGTACCATAAAGCTTTTTAGTTCTATTTATATTACATTAACAACATTGTACTTCTTGCAAAGATGAAGGGGAATTCGCAAATAAAATGATCAAGATACTAGGTACATACAGTTTGTATAACAACTATGTACCTAAATTACCTCCAACTAAAATTATTTCATAAATATAATATGTAATTGTCTTTGAGACTTACCAATACCAAGTCAAACAAATGGGAATACTCCTTGAGAGAATCTTCTAAAATAAAGATGTCAAGCTTGGTTGGCTTACCGAGAAACTGATGCAATAAATAAGTGCTTTGCTACTATTTATAGAGACAACAGGGCTCCATCCATGTAAAAAGGGACTTTCTGTGCTTGCGTTGTAATTTGACCTAAAATTAAAGTAGAGATAAAAAATTGCGTGGGTGGCCGTTACAAAAATACATTATCTTTAATAAAACAAAATTATCACACAAGTATAATTATTAAGCTAGGTAATACATATCATATCAAAAAATAAATAAAACCAATAACTATTCTAGTTGTTCAACCATTTCAACCATCAAATTGAACTTTTTCCTTTCAATGCCATCGAGAAACCCCCAAGAAAATTATTTCAATGGCAACTTTGCTAGAGCATACTTGGAAATCCCCGCACACGCGCCATACCTCTTTGTTTTTTTTTTTTTTTGTTTAATGTTTGTGATTTGACATTTTATATGTTGCCAGTTGCGAAGAAAAGCTTCCAAATCCAAAATAATAAAAAAAATGTACAATCAGTGCAATTCGATTAATCTACAATCCAAAATGAGTTAAGTGAGAACTTACTTGTAATACTTACTTTACATTACATTGAATATCCTAAATATAAATTTACATTATATAAATTACTGCTAAATACTACATTTATATTATATAAATTAAGTGCTTATTTTTAAAAACAAAATGTTCTGTCTACACCATTAGGGATAAAGACGAGATAGGTAGTATGTATTCTCCTCTATGCTAGTGTCGGAGAAGAGAAAAACTTGTACCAGCTGCTTCTCTTCCTGCGCAGATCATAGAAGCCGATCGCGGGAATGGGTAAAAATTCAACAATTTTAATAGGCAATGCGGTAACAACCCATCACTATTTAGATTCATATCTTCAGTTTTTCACCTTCTCGGTTACCATCACGCTAAAAGTATTTTTTGAGTGTTACGGGTTTGGGCTTTATTATAGCTCTTTTCTGCTTAGAGCCTCCAGACCCAAATGCTATCTGCCTCATTAGAAATAAAGACGTGATAGTGTATATCTATGTAGGTAAGTAAATAAAATAAAACTGCTAATCTCGAAATGTAAAATAAAAAAAACTATACCAATTTTTTTATATTCTAAGATAAAATGTGTGAAGAGTGTACTTATTTCACACGTTTCTTGTATAAAGTAGGTATAATATAATAATAATAAAGAACAGGTATTCAATTAAGCAACCAAAAAGTCACCAAAACTGGCGTTAATTTTCTTATGATCAAACGAAAAACCAGTATAATGATAAGAAGTACGTAAACAAGATCATTATACAATTTTTTTTTTTGCGCGCTCGTATATATCAAATATAACAAATACATACTTATACAATATGTAACAAAAACCCTGTCCGATCCTTGTAGGAGCAACTCAGACCGTCAATATGAACAACTTTTCCTATAGGAACAATGCTTAAAACTCGAAGAATAATTTGAAATTTTCATACAAATTGCCTGGCCGGCCGAACACTTTTGTATGAAAATGTCGATTTTTTTAGAGTTTCAAGATTTGGTCCTATAGGAAAAGTTGTTCATATAGACGGTCTGAGTTGCTCTTACAAGGATCGGACAGGGTTTTTTTTACAAATTGTATAGATTAAACATCCAAAAGATTTAAAAATATTTAAAGTTTTTAATTAATTGTACTTAATAAAATACCGGGTATTACATTATCCATTTTGTAGGACCTCTAATAGGAAAATTCGGAAGATGTGACTAAAGATACCACAGCACAAGCTGTTTAATCGTGTTATCGGAAGTGGGCAAGCTTGTACAATGTTTTTGGATTTTTAGTAGTTTCTATATGTTATGTATCGACAACACTGAAACGTTCTATTTCTGTTTCCCTTTCATTGAATTTATTATTTCGCTTTTATTCGTAGGTACTTACTTGAAACTCAACTTAATCCTTTTTAAATAATTAAACCTAGTTTTATCCATATAGTGAAAGATATTATTGAACGGTAATTATTGAGTGCTTGGTGAGTATCAATCAGTCTCTCTTATCTTTTTTATCATTATTTTGTACTTATATATAATAAGTTGGCTAGTAAATAGGAAAATAAATCCTCATATTATACTCACTGATGAATTCTGCTTCATGACTGGCTATGTTAGCGTGGGTGGCATCCCGGAAAGCCGGCAGGACGTCGGGTGCCATTTTCCAAACGCGAAGTCGCTAAACGAACGGTTTTTGTATGGAAAAAGCAATCGTTTAGACGACTTTACGTTTCAAAAATAGCACTTCTGGGACCCACGGTATGTGACTGCATGCTAGCACATAGATCAGGAAAACCACCAACCAACTAGGAGTCTAGGACTCGTTTGTTTCGCTCTTTCGTTATATATAGAATATCGTGCTGATTTGTTCGCATTTGTTTGCGTATTGGTAGGTACTTATTCGACTTATACCTACGTACACAAGACAGGTACATATATATCTTATTCCAATAAGTAGGTATATATGTCGAAATACAAAAAAACACAAACCAAATACACAAAACATGAGTGCCCGTTAAACTGGATGGAATAAAAAGAAAAGATATGTATGTATGTATTCCTAACACGATTTCTGCTGGTATTTCTATTGCAATACATATTTCATTCTTTGACTACGAGTATAGTCGTGTTGGCAGCGAATGTGTTGATACATTTAAAATATCATTTTTAAATACTCATAACGCTCATAAAAGTCAGGAAAAATAAAAGAATTAACTATAGCCAAATAATATAAAAAAATGCAATCTGCTTACGCTGGCTGTAGCCTGTAGCGCTATTTTCGAAATTATTTCCTTACAAAAATCATAAGTCGAGCCTTAAGTAGTCATAAACTCTGTTCCAGTTCCAAGAATAGAGTTACCTGCCGCAAAATTACTTTCGTGTCGTCTATCAAAAATAAAGCTACATAAGATAACTAGTAGGTACTTAAGTAGGGTAGGACCTACATTATTACCTACTCAGATTTTAGATAATGGGTGAGTAGGTAGGTACTGTAGTTAAACACAGAACTGCATATATGTATAACTAAATCCTTAGTCCCAGAATGTTAGAAGGCTCATCTGTCCTGGGATTCCCGGCAAAAAGTGGCCAAATTCACCGACAAAAATATATGCATATCTTACCTTTATCAATTTCATATGACGGAGTTGGCAATGTTTTGATCTACTATCCCCACAATCCGATTCTCAGCTCCAGATTCCACCATCACCCTACAAACATTCACGCAAAAACGTAGGCTTTTTCGGCTTTGTCTATCTCGTTAGGTATAAAGACGTGATAGTGTTTTCGTATCCGAAGTGCCATTTTTCAAACGCGGAGTCACCTAAACGAATGGTTTTTCCATACAAAAAACCGTACGTTTAGTGACTCCGCATTTGAAAAATCGCACCACAGTTATATATCTAGCATACGCATGGGGACAAACCGACTCGACGTAGGATGATGCCTCAGTTACAAATAATACATTGATAACGACGCAGCGTAGACGCTGCGACGACGCAACGCAACTAATGAGGCACCGACGAGCTCCCGCTCATCAGGGGTTGTTCAGGGGCAGAGCAGAGCAAGGCGTGTGCGACGTCGACAACGGCCTCGCGCTCTACAGGTTGTACGGCCACGCACGTGGCGCTCGCTCTTAGCGACATACGGTCTTCTGCACCCACACATAACGCTTTCACTATAATATAAAATTAGAGATTGAAGCGGGGTTTCCTCATCAGGGAAATGAGCAAAGCTTTCCTCGTTGCCACTCGGGGGTTAAAATAGTTGTATAATAGGTAATTACAACAGTATACTACCATATATGTGTAATTACTTCTAATAGGTGTCAACTCCGGTGTCTCAGCGAAAATTTCTCACATTGGCGTCTAGCCACAGAATAAGTACAAGTCCAGCCTCCAACATACTATACTTAATCACTTGACCAAGTATGTAGACGGTCGTTTCGCCGCTCGAGCTGTACGCCCCATGGTCCTGGCGTTAACTTTTTGATTTGGAATTTTCTTAACCCATTTACCGAAAGATTCAGTTCATGATACTTAAAAATCTTTCGGCGAAAATTTTCCAGTCTCATGTGATCCGAATCTGACCTTAAAATACACTGTATGTGTTTTCGAAACTTACACAAAACACACACATATTCAGATAGTTCATTCTATTTTTAACCCCCGACAAAAAAGAGGGGTGTTATAAGTTTGACGCTAATGTCTGTCTGTCTGTGTGTCAGTATGTGGCATCGTAGCGCTCGAAAGGATGGATCGATTTCGATGCGGTTTTTTACGTAAAAGCAAGTTCTCTTGCGGTGGGTCTTAGCTATGTTTGAGAAAAATCGGTTCAGCGGCTTTAAATTTATTGGGCGATACAGCTTAAAAGCCAGGGCTTTACCTAACAAAATATAGATGGCGCTATAATAGCCGAACTAGTTAGTAATTCCGCTATTCATCACTAGAAAGCGTTCTTGACATTTTCGGTCGGGGGTTTTTTAATTTGATTATAATACCTACCATACTGTACGTGATACGTGACACATATTCAACATAGGAATTCTTATTTTCTTTTTTAGTAAGTTACAATGAGCAAGAAAAAGAATGTATTGGATTTATACCTGGGGAAGATTTTTGAGAACAACATAGCACTGAAGGATAACTAAGTGTCTGTTTTCATGGACCTTGCGTGTTTTTTAAATATGACAAGCAGATTGTTCATTACATCACAGGCAATGTATTATACATTGAGGGCCAATGTGTGATTTCATATACATTATGTATTTCATATACCCACATTGGCCCTCTTGCTCCGCTCAGCTCACTCACTTACTCAGCTGTGGTGGTGATTGGAAGAGTTGGAAGCGGCCCCTCTCTGCTCAGCACAGCTCACTCAGCTGCCCCTTCCTTCCCCAGGCGGCGCCCCTAGTCAATTGTGCCCTTCCTCAACCTACCTAGCTTATGTAGGTAACGATATATAGTTGTGGTTTAAATTCTAGAGACAGCTGTGTACCTTTTTTTAAATCTCTAAATCTATTGACTTTACCCAGTATATACATCATGGAGTTGTGTCTATTTGTAAAAGCAAATCCACACTTATTTCCTAAATTCACGGAATCAAGAATGAGATCAAATAATGTTAGAAATCAATACAGACAAAAGTTGATAATGGGCGGACATAAAACTGCCATGATGAATAAAAATGTAATAGGTATGGCTCCTACTATTTACAATAAATTGCCAGCTAATTTAAAAAAATTAGACATGTTGACTTTTAAAAAGAAATTGAAATTGCTCCTGATTGAAAAATGTTATTATAATGTTAAAGATTATTTCAACGATATTTTGATCATATAATTTATTGCATGTTATAATATAATTAAATGACTAGTTCTAATTTAATGTGAATTTTATAATTATTTAATTTTTTGATCAATGTAAATATAACCATTATATTATTGTATATCCATAAGGATAGGTCACAGTGATTCCTTAATACTTATAAGAACTTTGTAAACCTGTGTTCCACAATAAAGATATTTGATTTGATTTGATTTGATAGACTATAATTAATAGGTAAGTAGTGTTAGAGAACATCGCAAATACCTACACAAGATCCGTGGCATTGCCCATTTCTTTGCAATTAAAATATAAAAAACATTACAGGTAATGTACGCCGGCAGTGTTTATGACGGCATCAAAGTGACCAAGCTTGACGAGTTTGACATGGACATCGTCATCAGACTGCCCATCAGCTACGATGATGGGGAAAATGGCATCATCCTTGAAAACGAAGGCCCCGGCTTCGTCAAAATGAAGATCGGGAAACCCTTCGACAACTTAGTCAAACAAGCCGATTGGGAGAACTGCCATAGAGTCACGCACGATTGGAGGGACGATGGAAAGTACTTTTTACAAAACAAATTCAGGTATTGGGTACAGGGGATTGTGCAAAGAGCTCTGAACGACTTGGAGTACAAAGTGTGTGTGAATGGCGTGACATATCTTTTGAAGTATACACAGTCAGGACCGGCGTACACTTTGAAGATCAGTGCCGAAGATTCGGAGAAACCTTTTAATCTAGACGTGGATTTGGTGCCAGTTATCAGGTTCAGACACCCTCGTTGGCCAGAAGGATACAGGTTCGTTTTTCTGTAATAATGCTTCTAAATAAAGTTCAAAACTATGTTAACGCTCAACGCGCGATGGACAGAACTATGCTCGGTGTTTCTCTACGTGATCGCATCAGAAAGGAGGAAATTTGTAGGTGAAAAAAGTCACTGTCATAGCCCAGCGGATTAGCTAGCTCGTTAAAGTAGCAGTGGGCGCGACGAACCGTTGGCCGATGGGACAAAAAGGTTCTCGACTTGCGATCGCGTACTGGCAAGTGAAGCGTAGGACACCCACCCACAAGGTGGTCAGACCACCTTACCAAAGCCACTGGAAGTAAGCCACTCTAGATCGGTCATTTTGAAAATCCTGAGCAAAGGCAGCTATGTCCAGCAGTGGACGTTATGCGGCTAAAATTATGATGATGAATTGTTATTCATCATCATAATTTTAGCCGCATATAGTGCTTCAATGTGAAGACTAATGCTACAATTCAAAGAAAAAATACTTTTTCAGGGACCCTCTAAGCACCGACATAAAAGACTGGTTGGTGGTGCCCAAGCCCAACAAAGCCGTGAGAGACATGGCGCTCCAGAACCGCTGCTGGAGGCTCTCGTTCCAGGAATTCGAGAAAGACATGATGAAAGGCTGCCAGAACTTGAAGACCTCCATCAGATTGGTACGTTTGACCGTTTTTTTTTTCGTGTTAATTGTTAAATTACATATTAAAACTAACGTATGAATTTACTATGAATATACAGTTACTCGCGTAGTATAGTCCGACAAATTAGGATCGATTTAGATGATGATTATTATCCATCAAGAGAAGTGTTAGGAGCGGCGACTAGACCGTTTCGGTACACCCGTTCCACTGTCAATCAAAACCTAGTCAGCCTTTCCGGCTATACTACGTGAGTATATTCTTAATTATATTAACATTGATTTTTGTTTTTGATAATTACATTGTCTTGGAAGAAAAAAAAAAGCACCAAAGCGAAACAAAAATTTCGTGCATGTCATTTCCTTTTACTTCTTTACTACACTATCTGTTCACTTTTAGCTTAATTAAAGTCAAATCGCTTGTCATATTAGATACTTACTGAAATGTTTTAGGTGAAGAAACTCCGCGACGTACTGCGAATGAAAGCCATCGCAAGCTATTACATAAAAACTCTATTTCTTTGGAAAATTTCGGAGACCTCCAAAAAGTACTGGGAAACGAAACTTAGCGTTCTCTTTAAGACAATGGTCGAGATTCTTAGGGACGCCATCAAAGACAAAAATATTAAGTACTTCTGGAACGAGCACCACAATTTGATTAAGGAGTTAAAAGACTCTCACAGAGATGAGTATGTCAATAAACTAAATATCGTCCTAGATGGCATAGAAAACAATGATATGGATAAAGTGTTACCTGGGCTGCTGACTCAGGAAGAACTGGCTCAGTTCAAGAAACATGATTTTTACCAAAAGCAAAATGCAGTGACATGTGGTAACGGTAAGCAAACAACGAAGCCTGCGCAGGTAGACCGTGAGCTTATTAATACTCTGATCTGCAAAATGGACCAATTGACAAAAAAAGTTGATGTTATCGCGGACGAAATGAGCAAGCTGAAAGTGGGAAATGATTTGAAGGAGGAGTTTTTGAACGTTTTGGGGGAATTCGACGAGATATCCGATGAGGTGGAAGACATCGGTTTCGACGATTACAACCCGAAGCGCATCAAGAAGATGGACGGTTCTAAGTCATCTCCTCAGACAGACAAATCTGAATAATAATGCGATTTTTTTATGAATTATTTGGTAAATAAAATATATTTTATTATGATACTGATGTAACTTAATCATTACGTGTTGGGTCGTTCAGCCTCCTTTCAGACAGACATATACGACCTCTTTCTTCTGGACATAAGAGTCAAAGAGTAGTAGTCTTAGAACAATCAACATTATCCCAATTTTATCAATATTAATGAAATACTCACTTTAACATTTTTACTATAGAAAGAAAATCCGAAGTCGCCTCCAAATCACGTCCGATTTAAACTATAAACGGCTAGTATTCAAGAAAAACAATAAAGCCGTCGTAACTTTTGATTACAATTGTATCAAACAAAATGCAGACATCATATAACTTATATTTTTAATAACAGTAAATATTCTTCGTAAAAAGAAAAAGCTAAAGAAACATCTGCGTTTGAGCCGCCGCGCTGCCCGCGTCCCCGCACAGCAAGCTGTCTCGTTTCGACTAGTGTAAATTTGTGTGCGGGGAGGCGAGAGCAAAACTTGGATTCTAGCACGCGGTGCGCCCTTAAAGGAGGCTTACGACCCAACAACGTATTTTCTAAGTTTATTTCCAAACGAGCTGGCGAAGCCTGTCTAGAGAAAAATGTTGAGCGTGATCCGTGCATTATAATAGGTTGGGGAAAAAGTCTTTTCGCATTTTATATGAAAATTCAAAACATTTTTTAATATAGTTTATTTACATTTAACTAAAGTATGTAGGTACCATATTGTTCAATAACTTTTTGCCATCTTATAGGTAGGGACATGATCCCATTGCTATAGAAATTTTGGGGCTTCTGATCAAAAAACTGCGTCAAGTAGTTTTGGCAGTCCTCTCGTGATGTTAACCTGACACTGCCTAAAGAATTCTGAAGAGACCGAAACAGGTGGAAATCGGAAGGTGCCAGGTCAGGACTATACGGCGGATGCATTGACACCTCCCAGCCAAACTCTCTTAATTTTTGCTGAGTGGTTAAAGATGTGTGAGGTCTAGCGTTATCATGATGAAAAACCACACCCCTTGTGTTGATTAATTCCGGCCGCTGTCTCTCAACTTCTTGCTTTAATCTTATCAGTTGTTCGCAGTAGAGTTCTGAATCGATGGTCCTGCCTGGTGGTAACAGCTCATAATGAATAATGCCCTTCCAATCCCACCACACACACAGTATCACCTTGTTCGCACGTTCTTGTCGTACGTGATCCACTTCTCATTACCAGTTATCAATTTTATTCAAAAATGGTTCGGTCTCATTACGTCGTAATAAAGAATCACAATTGAGTACACGGTTCATTAGGTTTCTTTCAGAGAGCTCGTGAGGTACCCAAATATCGAGCTTTTTTGTGTACCCATTTTTTTTCAAATGCGCCAAAACTGTTTTGTGGTCAATTCCCAGTTCTTCAGCTACGTCGTAACTACTGATATGCCGATCTTGCTCCACTTTTTCAAAAATAGCATCCTTTTTATCCGTAACAGGGCGACCAGAGCGACGTGCATCTTTGACATCAAAATTTCCGGATTGAAAACGCTTAAACCAAATTTGTGCTACTCTCACAGACACTGCACTAGGTCCATAAACATCGCAAATTTTTTTCGCGGCTTGCGTTACATTTTTACCTTTTTGGTAGTAAAATTTTAAAATGTATCTAATTTCTTCATTAGATTCACTCATCTTGACGGTAAGAAAAACAAATGAAAATCACGCATTTTCCTAATTTTAATTTGGAATTATCTTCTTTAAAATTTAAACTTTTAAATGATAAAAAACCAGCCAGGTACAAATAGTATAGCCAAAGTGGTTTTATTACAAGTTCATACATACTATATGCGAAAAGACTTTTTCCCCAACCTAATATTATGTAGTTTGATATGCCAGATTCAATGAAGTTATTCACATAAGACTGAATTGATGTGAAGTTTTAGGCTTAAGGGGATACCTGAATTTTCCGGGGTCCAGTGCTGCCCCCATTTGAAATAAATCATTCGATAGGAAACGGAGACATCATTTAAAATAAAACTACTGTTTACAGTTTAAAGTGAGAACGTGAAGCTCTTCTACGCACAATTGCGAAAAACGGCCACTTTTGGCGTATGTGCGTAGAAAAGCTTCACGTTCTTACTTTAAACTGTAGTTCATAAATTTTATTTTATTAAAGAGTTATCTAAAGCCTGGTCAAGACAAAATTTTTAATTATATCTCCGTTTCCTTTTAAATGATTTAATTCAAATGGGGGCAGCACTGGACCCCGAAAAATTCAGGTAGCCCGTAAGTTTTGAAGCAAAAAAATATAGGAAAATAGTGAATTTATGGTAAAAACCTTATATATTTTTGCTGTGTGTTTTCCCATGATCTAGGCTAAGGAAAAGATCTTGGTAATTTTGTATGTAAAGAAAATATATTAGCCATTTTATAGATGTGTTTTTAATTTTGTCGAGAGAGACGAGAATAATACACTGCAATATTCGTAAAAAACTGCCCTCTTAAATCAGTCTTATAAGGGTCGTATACAACGTGTAACGGAAAGGGGGTTGTATGGAAGTAAAGATTTTTTTTTTCGATTTTAGGGACGGTCCCATAGTAAAAGTTGTTCACATTGATTAGTATGTTTACTCCCTTTCAGGATACCCCCTTTCCCTTACATGTATAGTAAGTAATCTACCACTTTAAGGAGTCCAGAAAATTGGTATCTGCGCTCCTACAATCGGTAGCATTTACGGATATTTTTAAACCCTAACAAAAAAGGGGGTGTTATAAGTTTGACGCTAATGTCTGTCGGTCTGTCTGTGGCATCGTAGTGCTCGAACGGTTTCGATGTGGCTTTTTTCACGTGATAGAAGTGCGGTGGTTCTTAGCTATGTTTGGTGAAACTCGGTTGAGCCGTTTACAAATTATTGGGGGTTAACGCTTGAAAATCGGGGCTATAACAGATAACAGATCGCGCTACGGATATCAAGTCTATTGATAGTTCCGTTATTCATCACAAGATGGCGTTCTTGACAGTCGGGTTTTTTTTATTTGTCTAGCAAATAAACTATTTTATATTATTAAAAACGAATGACACAGTTCGTTCGTTGAAATGGTTTGCAGACTATCCGCGCGCTAAAAAGGAGGCGTCTTTGAAAGAGCTGGCGCTGCCTTTGTCGCGCGAACTATAACGAACGAAACATTCATAAAATTTGTTTTAAGATCGATTTTTTTTTAATTTGGGAGCTTTACCGTGCCGTATGTTTTTCTAAATCAAACCACATACATACGTTGTCAGTACAGGCTTTACTCGTATTTACACATTCACAACGCGCGAAACGAGTTTTTGTGACTATAATTTATTGATACGCAAAAATGGGGTTCTATCTGGTCCTTCACCATATTATAAAAGGATTTTCATTGTAATGCCTAAGTATACCAGGCCACTCAGAAAGTATTGTGAAAAAAAGTTTTTATGTATATGAGACTGGCCAGTTACAATTTATTTTTAAAATATAATTATTTATTCTAAGTAAAAATAGGTACGTTCCAATTTTAAAATTTCCCTCCCAATTTTTTGCGGACCAATTCAAATTATCGTGTCTCATTGAAAAATGGATCTGAGCCTGATGATTTTTTACGATTTGAAGTGTCGCCTGAAACCGGATGAATCGTACGATAGGCTTCAAATGGCATTTATGGGTGGAGGCCCTTCCAAGGCAACCGTGTATCGTTGGCGAATTCCAGCGCGGTCGACTACTTTAGGGGATAAGGAAATAAGTGATCGCCCTTTGACGCCTGCTACGGAAGAAAACGTGCTAGCAGTGAAAACTTTTATCCACGACAATAGGCGAGTTACGAATCAGGAGATTCAGCACATCCTGCAGATTGGATCAGGAAGCGTTCACGAGATTCTACACGTGCATCTTCGCGTGAGAAGGATAGTTTTACGATGGGTGCCGCACAACTTTACAGTTGCTCAGAAGCAAGCCCGGGTGGAATGGTGCCGCGATATGATTTGAAGGAGGCTCGTCTCGGCGTGTTTACGACATCATTACAGGTGATGAGTTCTGGATTTATCAATACGATCCAGAAACGAAGCGCCAGTCGACGGTTTGGGTGTTTCAAAACTAATCAACACCTACCAAAGTAAAGCGATCTAGAAGCTGGGGGAAGATTTATATAGCGAGCTTTTTCAATTTGACTGGCTACTTGGTGTCAATTCGTTTACGGAATCAAAGAAGCATCAACGCCGAATGGTATACTACCAAATGCTTGCCAGAAGTTTTCTCTGTTGTGAGCAACAAGCGACCAAACACAGGGCTCCGCGGGTTAATGCTCCACCACGAAAACGCGCCCGCCAACACCGCGCTCAAAACGAGGGACTTCCTGGACAGCAAGCCGGTCAAACTCCTTGGTCACTCTCCTTACAGCCCTGACCTAGCACCATGTGACTTCTTTTTATTCCCAAAATAAAAAATCTGCCCAAAGGGATACAATTTGAAGATGCGCTATCCGCGTTTGAGCAGGCTATAAATGAGATGCCTGCAGCGGACTGGAAAAAGTGTTTCAAAAAATTGGTTCAGACGCATGAAACTTTTTGTATAGAGGTGGAGAGTACTTTGAAAAGATTTAATAAAATGAAAATACCATTAGAACCCTATTTTTTATTTTCGCAAAACTTTGAGTGTCCCACGTATATTATAATACAAAGTGTAACCACGAGGCAAACAGCGTGAAACCCTTTGGGTATATCCCATTCGTTAGTTAGTATCTCATAATAACACAAGTATCGAACTTACTTCGGGCTAGCTCAAACAGTGATTTGTCCCTATATATTTATTTATTTTAAAATACAAAAAGCCTTCCTTTCCGTCTATTATAATTTTAAAAAATATTATCAGCTATTCTATTTAACATAACTGGAGACGAAATATTATCCGTTCCATTTGCCATCACTGGGGTCAACTGGGACTCAAGAAACGAAAATTCTCATTCGTCTCCACTGGGGACAAACGGAAAGTGGGGAGGAATGGAACTGTGAAATAATAGAAATTCCCATTCGTCCCTAAACTAAACTGAAAATTTTCAGTTTAGTATTACCCAGACCTTTTATTAATCTTGTGAATAGCCGAAAAGTAACAAGGTACTGGCGTATTCCTTAGACACAGTTTACTTGGAAGTTGAAATCGTCGAGACAACGCAAAATATGGCCAGAAGTTCCATTTTTGAATCGCGGAGTCAACGAATGGCTTTTCCATACAAAAAAACGTTCGTCAAACGCGGAGTCACTAAGACTCCGCGTTTGAAAATGACACCGTAGGGCAAACAAGTAATTTTTTTCATTGCGAGCCGCAGAAAATGAGTTGCGTAATTTCGGCTGTTTGCGTCACACGGTGACAGAAAACTATTATTATTAAATTGTGAATGTCTATAGAGCAGAACTAGCGCACTGTCTGTACCTCACCACTCAAAAATGACGCTTTTGGTTGGGACCGTAGTCAAACAACTAGGTCTGTGCAACCGACGATTCAATGGTTAAGTCTATTTCTAGAATAAAAATAAGACGCAAGTTACAATTTTGAACTATATTGATTTTTGTTTTTATAGAAAAAAAGATAAATATGTTACAGCCATAAACGCACCATAATATAATGAACGTGTACGAATGACAACGGGTTAAATCAATATTTGGGTTAGTCAACAAATACCCAAATAAAATGACGGTAGTAATAAATCTTAATTGAGCATGGCCAATATATAATAATTGCATAGCGTAGTGTTATTATAGCCGCGCTGCACCCAATGTCATGCATACACGCGGAAACATATAAACATCTCAAATTAAGATTACTCGGTAGCGGCTAAATAGACCTATAAAAGTAAAAAAAATAACTCCTGTTTTAGACCGAGTATTGATGAAGAAATTTATTTAATAATTGCAGTAAAATTAAGAATAAATCAATACGAGGACAGGATAAAACATTGACTAATTGGTAGGTATTGTAACTTTGTCATCTGTAATCTTGTACATATAAATAAA
Organism: Acrobasis suavella; assembly: GCA_943193695.1. Taxonomy (NCBI): domain Eukaryota; kingdom Metazoa; phylum Arthropoda; class Insecta; order Lepidoptera; family Pyralidae; genus Acrobasis; species Acrobasis suavella. The sequence goes on along the minus strand of OW971934.1, from coordinate 6,124,831 downwards.
CAATATTTTTGTTTAAATAAATATAATTCATTTTTAAGATAACCCAACAATCTTTAAAATAAAAGCGCGCAGTTTGAGATATCTATGTGTTGGTTCGGGCTAACAAAGTAATACTAAACAAACACTGGAAAGCCAGCTCGCACTGGCAACACTATTATACATTACATCTTCATGTGCAGTCGAAGCGATTTTTTTTTTAATTACACATCTAGTGACTTCTATAGTTGATAAACGCGTGAGCCTAATTCCTGACTTAAATTATATAAATAATATTTAAGACAGTATCCGTTCGACAAGTTAAATAAATACATATTAAAATAATTAGTCTCACGCAAAATTAACCTTATTCATTTTTAGCTAACAATATGAGATAGGTATATTTATATTAATTATAATTATTATATATAATATAACGCTAATTTATCAGGGAATCTAAATATTCTAATTAGTAAACTATCCAAAAGATAGCAGATGACACATAAAATTCAGAACGGTCTCCGAATATGGAAACAAACTTTGTTATAATATGTTAAATGTATTGTTATAATTTTATTTTTCAGCTGCTACCTTCTGGGTATTTGTATAAATTGAATGCGGCAACATTTTTAGCGGCAAGTCTTTTAAATTAAGCGTTTTTTACGAGATTTAGAGCTCAATCTCCAACAGCCAACTAGAATTAGTTTCAACTTATTGAATTTAGAAGTCAAACCTATACTTCAACAACGTACATTTGCATATTTTTCGAATCACATCAGGTTTAGTCAAGCGAACATTTTCTATCAACATCTTTTGTTATCTACATTAGTATAACAAAGAAGACGTTTCAGAATGTTCGTTTGCCAATGCGCTGCATCAATTGTATTTGACATAATAAGCTTTCTTGGCACTTTCAAGATTTCTTAAAAATGTCGCCGCATCGCATGGTGCATAACCAAGCTAATTCATAACGACCAACAGCGTACAATCTCTTCTCACATTTACATTGTTCATTTTTACATACTCGCCCGCCACTATAGACTTGAGAAAATAACGCAAGTCGAATTACAATTAATAATTATTTTCCGTGATTAAATGTGAAACACTATCATTGTCGCCTATGTTACATAAATATGGAACAATTGTCATTTGATAAGGCGTAGTTTCTTATTTAAATCGAATCTTAATACACCTATGGCTTTATTTATATCATGGGAAGATCGATAAATTGGGCCGAATATTTCATGACCAACACTGGGCTTTGGCGCTATTAATACGCTTTTATTTAGTTTCAATCCCAATTTAAAGAGATAAGATAAAGTAGTGTATGATAATGCACATAACTGGTTATTAAAATACTCGTATGAACACACTCATATTTTGATAACCCTCATTGTGTGACAGAATCATACACAACTTATGTGTGATACTTACTATGTAGGTTTATTCTCTCATTTTGCTATTCATCTCACAAAGGTAAGACATAGCTATCTCAACTAGTTATTCAAATTACAATGCAAGCCTTCTGTGTTTAAAAATAAGGCACAGTTTAGTTCATATATTTTCTTTGAGAATGTTTTTAATTTTTATGATATAATTTTTATGATGTTTTGGTATATTTTTTATTCAAAAAGAAACTACGCCTCAGAATCCATTCATGTCGCCACACGCTTTCGAAAACATTTGTTTACAAATAAACTACACAATTTTTTTGGATAACACAATTTACAAATTTTTAATACATACAATAAATATTTTACGTGACTGGATTGTAATTTATTTCTTTTTCGAATGTGCTTTTGAATTTTTGAGCAGAGAAAAAGACTTGTAAACTATTGTTCCACATGTATCCTATTTACAATTGTATTGCAATCTTTTAGATGTATTTAATAAGTATAAAATTTACTGACAGCTAAGAATATTACTTGCAATCTAGTTTTGTGTATGAAAATGTGAATGGTTATTTTAGGGTCGATTTATACTATCAGCAAGTAGGTTATTTAATTTTATTCTGGAGATGGTTAAAGGGTATTTTACAGTTTCAGTTAAGCATATTGGAAAAAGTCGTATAATAATACGCAATTTGAATTTTTGTGTCAACGGGACATAACGAAGATAAAAGCCATTTTTGCAGTTTAGTATAAATCGCGCCTAATTTCAGTACGCATAAAGCACCTTTTCGTTCATTTATATGGGATATTGTATATAACATAGTGCCTGGAGTATTTTATGTCATTTCTATTATTTTCGTCGTCAGACCGTCGCGTCGTCCGATGTAGCAAAAGGTCGAGACAGCGACCACGTTTCAGTTCTTTGCGAAGACAATCATCCAATCAAAAAGCTCACTTTGAGAAATATTTGCACATAAGCATTTTTTTTCTACTACCATAGAGTGACCTATATTTAAAAAACCGCATTAAATGGTGTATCCTCAGCGCTGGATTACGTTGTATGCAGGTCGCTTCTAATCGGCCGTTTTGAAAGATCTTAAGGGAGGCCTATGTCCAGCAGTGTATTCCTCTGGCTGATATAATGATCCTCAGCACTATGTCGTGTAAATAATCCCATAATACATGAATTCTTGGGGGTCTAGTGCTGTCCCCATTTGGAATAAATTATTTAAAAGGAAACGGAGATTTCATTTAAAATTTCGTCATATCGTACTCCAGATAATCCTTCAAACTATTTTACAAACTACTTTTTACATTTTAAAGTGAGAACGTGAAGCTTTTCTTCGCACATTTGCGAAATACGCCCAATATTGTCTAATGTGCGAGGAAAATCTTCACGTTCTCACTTTAAACTGTAAACGGAATTCATAAAATAGTAGGAAGGGATATCTAGGGCATTATGAGATATAATTGTTAAATGATCGTTTCCTTTCAAATAATTTATTTCAAATGTAGGGCAGCACTGGACCCCGAAAAATTCAAGAAATGCCTTAAAACGCGAGGTGTGGAAGCGTACAGTGGTGACGACAAGACTACATCAAGTTCACTTTATTAGCGCGCGCTGCCCGACTTACTGTGCTGGATGAGCCACTGCAGCGTGATGTCAATGTTGTCCTTCTCTTTGCACGAGATCGAGTAACAGCAGATTTCGCGGTCCTGTATGGCCGAGAGGTTCCTGAAAATTTAGGTTTTTTTTTACAAATACACTCATCATCGTCCAAGCGTATTTTCCCGGTTGCATCCTCAGCGGTAACGCTTCAGAGCCCGGGGTCCGCTACCTAGGAGATTTGACAGGATTACTGGTTTATTACACAGAGCTACTGCCGTCTAACCTCCGCAACCCAAAGGGTAAACCAGAAGCAATACTTGGATAGTTTGATGATCAAACGCTAGATAACGTTCGGTTATTTTTACAGATACACTGTCAAATCTTTGTCCATAGCGGCGCAGGCAGACTTAGGGCCGCAAAACCTAAAGGCCACGTTGGCGTGCAGATGGGAAAAGTGAACCAAAGTCGTGATGGGTTGCTAGCCACTTCCCCTATTGCTATGATTCAGATTGTCGCCCAGACCTGGATTGGCTTTTATAATCTTTGTGCTGGAAGATAAGCAGTTGGTATATTCAAAGATTTTTCTTTTACCCAAACTGCCACAGAAGATTTTTTTTCATCTTATATAGTCTCGATGAGGCCGTGCTCGCGTCAGGCAGGGCTTGTTGCCGAGCACGAGCACGGGGATGCCCGTCAGCTGTTGCTTCTCTAACAAGCTGTGCTCGTTGCGTGACGTCACCATACACCGGAGAGATTCAGCATCAACTTACATTCTCTCGATGAGGCCGTGCTCGTCGAGCGCATCGGGTAGGTCTCGCTTGTTGCCGAGCACGAGCACGAAGATGCCCGTCAGCTGTTGCTTCTCTAACAAGCTGTGCTCGTTGCGTGACGTCACCATACACCGGAGAGATTCAGCATCAACTTACATTCTCTCGATGAGGCCGTGCTCGTCGAGCGCATCGGGTAGGTCTCGCTTGTTGCCGAGCACGAGCACGAAGATGCCCGTCAGCTGTTGCTTCTCTAACAAGCTGTGCTCGTTGCGTGACGTCACCATACACCGGAGAGATTCAGCATCAACTTACATTCTCTCGATGAGGCCGTGCTCGTCGAGTGCGTCGGGCAGGTTTCGCTTGTTGCCGAGCACGAGCACGGGGATGCCCGTCAGCTGTTGCTTCTCTAACAAGCTGTGCTCGTTGCGTGACGTCACCATACGCCGGAGAGATTCAGCATCAACTTACATTCTCTCGATGAGGCCGTGCTCGTCGAGCGCATCGGGTAGGTCTCGCTTGTTGCCGAGCACGAGCACGAAGATGCCCGTCAGCTGTTGCTTCTCTAACAAGCTGTGCTCGTTGCGTGACGTCACCATACACCGGAGAGATTCAGCATCAACTTACATTCTCTCGATGAGGCCGTGCTCGTCGAGCGCATCGGGTAGGTCTCGCTTGTTGCCGAGCACGAGCACGAAGATGCCCGTCAGCTGTTGCTTCTCTAACAAGCTGTGCTCGTTGCGTGACGTCACCATACACCGGAGAGATTCAGCATCAACTTACATTCTCTCGATGAGGCCGTGCTCGTCGAGTGCGTCGGGCAGGTTTCGCTTGTTGCCGAGCACGAGCACGGGGATGCCCGTCAGCTGTTGCTTCTCTAACAAGCTGTGCTCGTTGCGTGACGTCACCATACGCCGGAGAGATTCAGCATCAACTTACATTCTCTCGATGAGGCCGTGCTCGTCGAGCGCGTCGGGCAGGTCTCGCTTGTTGCCGAGCACGAGCACGGGGATGCCCGTCAGCTGTTGCTTCTAACAAGCTGTGCTCGTTGCGTGACGTCACCATACACCGGAGAGATTCAGCATCAACTTACATTCTCTCGATGAGGCCGTGCTCGTCGAGCGCGTCGGGTAGGTCTCGCTTGTTGCCGAGCACGAGCACGAAGATGCCCGTCAGCTGTTGCTTCTCTAACAAGCTGTGCTCGTTGAGTGACGTCACCATACACCGGAGAGATTCAGCATCAACTTACATTCTCTCGATGAGGCCGTGCTCGTCGAGCGCGTCGGGCAGGTTTCGCTTGTTGCCGAGCACGAGCACGGGGATGCCCGTCAGCTGTTGCTTCTCTAACAAGCTGTGCTCGTTGCGTGACGTCACCATACGCCGGAGAGATTCAGCATCAACTTACATTCTCTCGATGAGGCCGTGCTCGTCGAGCGCGTCGGGCAGGTCTCGCTTGTTGCCGAGCACGAGCACGGGGATGCCCGTCAGCTGTTGCTTCTCTAACAAGCTGTGCAGCTCGTTACGTGACGCTTCGATCTTGTCTTGGTCTGCTGCGTCTACCATATACCTGATAAGAAATTCAATTCATTTATTGCATTCACATACATCAGTTCTTAATCTTACTAATATTGCCAATGTTCTTAATTAGACGATAAAAATGTGTAATTTAAAGTTATGTTGAAATTTAACACTGTATTTATTGTTTTCCTTCACGACAAAAGTAAGGTTCAGGCAAGGCAACATATAAATTCATCCTTTTGTGACTTGTAAACATTCAGTAAGCAAACATCTATTTTGATAGCTATGATTACAAATATTTTTTTCTCCAGGTTGCGGGATAAAACATCACTCAGCTCCGCTTACCTTACAAGGCACTTATAAGCTGTTGGTCCCGGCTGTCATAATTTTATATCAGTCGTCAATCTATATTAAATGCCTTTAGGGCTTAAGAGGCTATTCGCATTTGGTTAGCTGTCTCGCTCGCACAATAAAACATTTTTAAAGATTATTAAAAATGTGACTCATTTGAAGAAAAGTTTTCATAAACTTTCAATATAATTATATTGTGGATATTTTAGACATGTTTGTATATTGTGTAGACATGGACTATATCGAAAATTATGTCATCAAAATTTTAAATTTTTGATGACCTTATTCTCGATACACACACATAAACAATAAAAAAACATGTCTACAATATCTAACATCTAATATATAAAATTCTCGTGTCACAGTTTTCGTTGCCATACTCCTCCGAAACGGCTTGACCGATTTTGATGAAATTTTTTGTGCTTATCCGGTATCTATGAGAATCGGCCAACATCTATTTTTCATCCCCGTAAATGTTAGGGGTAGTCCATCACTAAATTTTTATTTTTATTTTTTAGGAAAAATTTTAATTTCTATTTTTTTATGATACAACATACAAAAATACATACAATCTATTTATATGGCCGGTCGTTTGCCGGGTCAGCTAGTAATTTATAATATTGAAAGTTTATTATTTCTTCAAATGAGTCACATTTTTAATAATCCTTAAAAATGTTTGATTGTGCGAGCGAGACAGCCCACAAAATGTGAAGTCTCTTAAGGCAGCTTGAAAATTTTCACACCTGTGTTGACCACTTACACACACGACAACTGGCGCTTCCTTATCCATTGGTGATAATAATAAAGTGCATAAAACACCACTTTGTTCAACTTACACTATAGCGTTAACACCCCGGCAGTACCTCTCCCACATCGACCGGAACCTAGGCTGGCCACCGATATCCCAAACCTAAAAAAAAAAACAAAGTGGAACATATAATGTATCAAGTTTGGTGCGAAGCAATTATGGCTCAGACGTCAGGTGGCCAGGTCATAACGGATCTTAAGGGGTTGGACTCATTTGGCAGCATGGAACAGCACCTTTCTATGCTGCTGTCCTTTTCTGTCGCTCAGAACCGTCATTTGCTAGAGCGAGAGAGAGCGACGGAACGCGCTCTACGAAATCACATAATGAATACTAGGGTAGCGAGACGAAACTCTAGCGCTGACTTTGCCTGCGCAGAAATCAAAAATTAGTACCGTACCCGTGCGCAGTATCCCTTCTACATGTCGCTCAGCGCTAAACTTACGTGCCGCTACCTCCTGTACCTACATCCTACCTGTACTCACGTACAGAAGTCTCACTCAGCAAAGAAATTCAAAAAAATATGTACTCAATGTGGTTAGCGATATGGTTTAATTTAGCTCGCGTCAGAACTCCGCCCTTTTCGTTTAGATACCTAAAAATCCGTTGCAAGCTAATTGGATTTATATTACTCTAGATAAACGATTCATATAACTGAATTTCCCTTTACGCAGTGGTCGCCGGGTCGCCGCGCGCATAGTAATAATGTAGGTATATTTTCGACTAAACCGGGAGTGACAAAGGCCTGGCCAAATGAATCCTAAGGCAAAGTATGTAACTTTAGAGCTCAGACGAGCGACAATATGTCAACGACAGTTCACGAAACTAATCGACGACTGTCACCGACCAGAGTCGCTTGTCTGACAGAGACATAAGGCGGCCTAGACTGAAACTCCGCCATTGCACTTGACAGGAGTCCCAGAGGATAAGAGGACATTTATTCACTTAAATTTAAGAGCGAAGCTTTTATCGGTAGAGTTTTTTCGAGTAAATAATAATGTAAGAAGAGATAATAGGACAAGATTAGAAAGAACGACCGAGCTAAATCTACTCAAATGATTCTGCCGAAAATCAGCGGCTTTGCCTAACAAATGTAAATAAAATTACATTTGTTGTATGGGAGCCCGCTGGAATATTTATTTAATTATGTTTTTATTATTATTTGTTGTTATAGGGGCAACAGAAATACATCTGTGAAAATTTCAACTTTCTAGCTATCACGGTTCATGAAATACAGCCTGGTGACAGACAGACAGACGGACGGACAGCGGAGTCTTAGTAATAGGGTCTCGTTTTTATGGTTCCGTAGTAAACAAGGAACCTTTATAGTTTCGCCATGTCTGTCTGTCTGTCTGTCCGCGGTTTTACTCAGCGACTATAAGTACCAGAAAGCTGTAATTTGGTATAGGTATGTATATTAATTATGCGGAAAAAGCAGTAAAATAAAATATTAAAAAAAATTTCTAGAATAGCTCCCATTCTAGTAAAGTCAAAAGTCAAGTTTATGTTTTTTGACTAACCAATTATGTGGGGCATCGTTGAATAGCTCTTTCAAAAATATTAAGGCTTGAAAACACCATTTTGAGATTTAGGGATCCGTTTTTGAAATATTTGGTAAGTGAAAACTTTGGTCACAGCTTTTGTTAAAGTGTCCCCCCACCCCCTATCTGCTAAACGGTTATATATGGAAACGTGAAAAAATTCACAGCTATAGTATATGTACATAACGAAATTTAAAGGAAAACTATCAGAGCTAAGTTGGGTTTACAAATTATAAAGTTATAGGCGATCAACTTATAACATGTACTCGGAAAAGGAAAATTTAATACAAATTCAATAGAAAATTAGTTTTTAGCCGTTTTGAGTGGCATGAACTCAAAGTTGGCATTCGTAACTACGGAACCCTACACTGCGCGTGGCCCGACACGCACGTGGCTAATTATTACACTTTGGGTACGGAACCCTAAACTAACATGTAATTTAGATTTTGATTATCGTGATTGAACTAACTAGTCACTGGAATAACAGGTGTTTTTACTTTAAGTTATATTTATTTTATCCAAATTCAGATCGGAAATTCCATACATTCATAAAATCTGTTGCAGATCCCGAGATCAGAGGCCGAAATCAACACAATTCAATTATTTAATTTAATTTGTTCAATAAAATGTCATGTGGTGATAACGACACAAGGCCTGGTTGGTTAGCTATATCATGTTTTATTTAATGTTTTCCCTATATCAGTTGTGCTTTTTGGACTTGTCGCAAGCATATGATTTAGTGCTTTATAATCTGCTGTGGAAAGAGCTACAGTGTGAAACCAGTCTTCCTCCGGAGGTTATATCAATATTTAAATATTGGTATGACAACCAGAGGAACTATGTCAAATGGGCTAGCTCGCGGTCGGACGAGTGCGGGTTGGAATGCGGCTTGAGACATGGGGGGGGAGGGGTGACCTCGCCAAAGCTTTTCAACTTGTACATTAACAAACTGATAGAGGGGCTCAGCAGCACCTACATAGGATGTCATGTAGGTGGGATGTGCGTAAATATTATAAGTAAGCTACACGGACGATATCGTACTGCTGAGCCCGTCGATCGGTGCCTTGAGAAAACTTCTACACATGTGTGAAGAATATGCTGTGGCTCATGGGCTCAGATATAACTCGCGCAAAAGTGAGTTTATGGTTTTTAAAGCGGGGGCCTTGAGGAGTCAGCGGGAAGTAATTTGTCCTACTCTAGGGGGCACTCCCTTGAAAAGAGTTGAAAAATTCAAATATCTGGATCACTGGGTCACTGAAAACTTGTCAGACACGGTGGATATTGATAGAGAGCGTAGGACGTTGTCTGTTCGCTGTAATATGTTGATTCACCGATTTGCACGCTGTAGTTAACAAGCCAAGCTGACGCTTTTCAAAGCCTACTGTCAATCGTTTTACACGTGTGGTCTGTGGGTCAACTTCACGCAGCGAGGATATGACGCTCTACGCGTACAGTACAATGACGCGTTTAGGAGGTTGTTCGGACTACGGCGTATTCTGCAGCGCGTCACTTATGTTCGCTGAGGCGCATATAGACTGCTTCTATACAATCATTAGAAAGCGATGCGCCTCGCTGTGGGCGCGAGTGCGTGGCTCATCGCACACAATCCTGAACGCGTTGGCTGAACGGTGGGACTCCCCTATGTTAAGTCGCTGGATACAGCTTCACGCTCCTGTTGCTAGCTACCAATATCTATAGCATAAGAGTGTTACAATTTAATATAATCTAAATTTCATTAATTACTAACCCTAGAATAAATTGAGTGCTATACTAACATAATATGGATGTATCTATCTGAAATAAAAATTTCATTATTATTATTTGTTTCGTATAAATATACTTTTCTCTCTTTCTTAAGTGAAAGAGGTGAATCATAGCACGGGCCATGGCCAAGTGCACAAATTACGTAATCGTTGACAGTTGTATTGTATTTAATTACTGTAAAAATTTGCGAACGATACGGCAAGTGTTCAAGACGACAGCTTTTTGCAAATTATGTATTATGTGTGTTGGAATGTCTAAGATCTGTAAGCTAGTGTGTAATGTGTATGGTATGACTGCTGTTGTGGAGATAATGATTGGTACTATTTTAACGGTCCCGACGCGCCATTGAGTTTGGATTTCGATAGCTAAATCTTTATATTTACTAACTTTTTCTGTGTACGTAGTCTGTAAGTTGTGTGTATTAGGGACCGCAATATCTATAAGGTAAACTATATTATTGACTTTATCATGAATGGTTATATCGGGTCTGTTAAAATGGATTGTTTTGTCAGTGATTATTGTGCGGTCCCAGTAAACTTAAAAGTTATTGTTTTCTTATATTTTGTCGGGCGTATATTTATAATATTACTGCTTATTATCAATTAATTTATATTTAAAGGCTAAATATTGATGTATTAGTGATGCAATTTGATCATGGCGGTGTTTATAATCGCTTTGTACTAAACTCTTACAAGCTCCAGTGATATGCTGTACGGTCTCGCTGGCGCTGCTGCAGTGTCTACATAAATCTGTTGTTAAGTAAAGATATTTTATGATGTACTTTTTTATAGTTTCTTGTAATTACCTGATCCTGCACAGCCAGCATAAATGCTTCCGTTTAAGCCACGCATTACACCAACTCTTATCTACGTGAATTTGATGAAGATCGTTATAATGCCTTCCATGGAGGGATTTATGCTGCCATGTTTGTTTTTTCTGCAATATTGTAGTTTGTGTTTCGTTTGGCTGAGTTGTAGTGTCGTGTAAATTGAATGGTGTAATTTTTTTGTCTATACTTGTTATGTATTTGTGTAATTCGGAGTGTTCTGATTTTGTGTAAAAGTAGCGACGTAATGTGAATATCTGTTTATTATGTAGGTTATGAATGTCTATCAAACTTCTGCCTCCTTCGGGTCGCGGTAAGGTAAGTCGTTGAATACAGGATTTAGGATGGTGTTTCCTATGCTGAGTGAGGAGGGCATTCATACTTGATTGCAGTTTCAGTAAATCAGTACGCGACCAATTGATTATTCCGAATGAATATCTGAGCAATATGTATAGCGTAATATATATAACAGGTATAGCGTATGTGTTTATGGCTTTGCAAACATTAAGAGAGTTTAGATGAGTTTTTAGTATTTGTGATAATCTGTGCCTAAATGTTTTTATTAAGTGAACTTTGGTTTCTTTATGTTGAATCAATTTTGACTGGTTGAATCCTAAATATTTATATGTACTGTTTTTGTCTAATGCTTCTATTATTTCTCCTGTTGTAAGTGTGTACGTGTTTATTTCTACTTTACCTTTATCTATGGAATTTATTTTACACTTATCTACACCAAATTGCATACATAAGTCCTCGGAAAAAATCTCAGCGAGTTGGAGCAATTCTTCTTTGCTAGAGGCGTACAGTTTTATATCGTCCATGTACATGAGGTGCGATAATTTGTGGTAGAATCTATTATGAATTAGTTTGTAACCTACGTTTTTGCTATTAAGAAGTGATGAAAGCGGGTTTAATGCTAAACAGAACCAAAGCGGGCTTAATCCATCTCCCTGAAATATGCCTCTTTTGATTGAAATCGGTTCAGTAGTAACATCACCATGTGCCGTGGTTACTTTGAGTCTTGTTTGCCATCCCTTCATAACGACCTCTAAAAATTGAATTATGCTATTGTTGATTTTATAAATCTTTAATATTTCAACGAGCCAAGTGTGGGGAACAAATCATATGCTTTACGATAGTCGACGAACATGATGAAGATACTACGTTTTTTAACTTGAGCTTGCTTCATAGCTATTGCGTCTATTGTTAACTGCTCTTTGCATCCTTGACTCTGTTTCCGACACCCTTTTTGTTGTTCTGTTAAAATTCCATTGTCATCAAGGTGTTTGTAAATAACTTTATTTATACAGGCAGTCATGATTTTATAGAATGTCTGCAGGCAGGTGATGGAGGAATTACGGTGTCCCTTTTTAATGCTAATTACTTGGCCTCCCTGTGTAGTAACAAAATTTTTTTCTTCCCCTTTGTTTAGTTATAATAATTATTCCTGCCTTTATTCAAACAGATCTTTTTTTTACATTCCATACTTAAATCCACACACTTAAACACTAACAGCGCCTCTGTCTGTATGTCATAGATTGGCAAAGGCTTCCTCCATTTCTCTCTCAGCCTCAGCCACTCTGGTCCATGTACTGCCTGCAACACCTTCTATATTGTGGACCTACCTTCAAGATGGCCAGCCTTGTTTCTGCTTTCTGTTACTTGTGAACCAGTTCGTTAACGTTTTGTTTTATTTTATTCACTTAACCCACCATTGTTTACTTTACCCTCTTTTAAAAATGCGAGAAGCATGCTTATGGAACTTTGCGCTTCTTTTTATACAATATGTAACATCCTGTCCGATCCTTCTAGGAGCTACTCAGACCATCAATATGAACAACTTTTCCTATGGGATTAAAGCTTGAAACTCGAAAAAAATGACATTTTCATACAGAAGTGTTCGGTTTGAGTTGCTCCTAGAAGGATCGGACAGGGTTTTTATTACATATTGTAGAATAAGAAGAAGAGATAGTGCTTGTATTGTAAAATCTTATGTTAATACAATGTATATCTGATTAACATTGGAAATAAGATGAAATATGTATTTCTTGTGCAACAAGAACAAAGTTCTTTGTCCAAATAAGTATTTATGTGTGATGACTGATGAATATGAAGCACACATAAATTTACCTTAATAGTGACGTTTCCTTTGGTAATTTTCCGCATGTTGAATCCGACGGTCGGGATCATGTCTTCGCTGAACTGCCCAGACTGGAAAACAAAGAAAAAATGTTTTAAAAATCTAATATATTATATTTTGTCAAAGTAGTCAAAAGGGCATATATACGTATACGCCCACCTGATGCCAAGTGATTACCGTAGCTTATGAACATCTGCAAGACTAAATGTCAGTTGCACTTTGTCAACAATGAATAAATCTTGTCACACCCTTTTTGAAAAAATCTCGTATAGGGATATTACAGTATTCATAATAATTTGTACCCCTAAACATTGGTAGGGATGTGGACTGGGTAAAAGAAATATCATTTTATTTAGTCTGTTTAGTCAAAATTCACAAATGACTTCTGAGTCAAAATTCTGGTGAAAATCGTACCTGATCGTGAATCTTGTCATTTTTTGCTAATCTGAGAAAATAAAAAAATAAGAATACCATACTTTTTGATAATCTACCTAATGAGCCAACAAATAATTAGTCCACATCCGTTTTGTGTTTATGTATATTTTCATAAAATTTTATATTAATTTTTATAACAAGTAGCCCAGCTTGCACTGGATCTTGATTGATACTAAATAATGGTGTCCAGATCAAAGTACATCAAAAAATGTTATGAGCATCCCTAACTGAATGATCTATGTATGGATAAAAAGAGCTTTAAAGTTGTGTAAATATGAAATTGATATCTATCTGTATTGGATAGTGACATTCATCGGACAGGGAAGTTATCAGTGTGGCCTTCTAACTGCACAACTGAGGAGATAACACAACAAAACTAATTGTTAGGCTCCTCGGTATGTCTATCTGTACCCTCTACTGAACAAGACAAGATAGGTATGTCAACGCACCAAATGTTATTGATATTGTGACCTTCCAATAGGACATTGACATTTGATATGAATATGTTTTTTTGTTTTGAAAATAGAAGATTACAGACAGAAAATTGGAAGAATCTGCATCATGTCAATAGGTGATGGGGCTATCACTATTTAGATTCCCTTTTTTCCTCTCTACAACATTTTTACTACTTTAGATAAAAACAGTCACATGCCTGAGATGCCGTTGGAAACTAAAGTGGTTGAAATTGTACAATTTTTACTTAGCATGGCGTGTAATGTTAAAAAGCACTGTCATGCAAAAGGTAAATAACTACTATCACACTAAACACAGCCTTTGTGTCTCACAGCACTGGGCTCTGTTTACCTCAGTAATATCTCCCTCACCCTCAGTAATATTTACCTCAGGATAAAGATGAGATAATGTCTGTATATGTATGAATATACATACCATTTGACCATATTCGAAAACATATGGGATGTTTATTGCTTAGGTTGTTTGCTTAGTAGTTAGGTGTCTTACAAATTCTACAATATTACTTCTGCAAAAGCAGATAAAAACGATAACCTTTACAATTTGAACTTATTTCAATGACCAGCATCAGGTTGAGATGAAGAAGAATGATCTATCCACACACTTAAGCAAGTCCAATTGCAATTATGGTCAAAATCTAGAAGGTTCATAGAAAACCCGGAAACCTTGGCAGAGGCATGCAGGTCATCGTAAGCTTCCTGCAAGTGCTGGGCTGGTTTGATAACTAAAACCAGCATCAACTCCCCATGCAAAACGGGACCAGCAAATTCGGATCAATTTGCGGAAAAGAAGTCCATTAAGAAAATAAAGACACTACCTATGGTCAAAAACATAACCTTATGCCTTTGTTGTAGTTGGGTAGTAATTACCATAACTTATTCTTAAAATACTAGGGAAGCTATTTAATAATCTTTACAACATCAATAACAACGGAAGCATAGTTCAGTTGCAAATGAGTTCTCTCAACAATAATATTATACTCTTCAAAGAAAAAAAAAACATCAACTTTCACTGAGTACAGTCAATTCATTCATTCTTATGTAAGTGCAGAGGTCTTGGTGTGTAATGATTTAATGATCTGCTTGGCGATTATGTGATTTAAATGCTCCGATACACGAGCGGCTACATGTGTTATGCGGGCATAAAACACCAGCACAGGTATCATACATAAACAAAAATATCATATAACTATTTGCCCCAAACATAATACCTGAACTCTCCCACAAAAACACATGCTGCAAATATATATTCCAATAGGAAATAAAGACAAAAAATACTGTTTTCAGACAATACTAACAGCAATGACGTTAACAAATGTTGTTTTCCCCGAATACTGCAATCCGACGAGTGTGAGCTCCATTTCTTCCTTCCAGAACAAGCTTTTAATCCAATCAAGGATACGATTGATCAAAGCTAACATTTTTATGGATTATTCACAATTAATATCTGAGATAATGCAAAATAATGAACGCCTCTCGGAAAAACTGCTGAGAATTTGACAGTTGTCTTGTCAGGCAGGTCAGTTGGCAGCGGTGTTGCCAGTTACTGTATTTTAAAAAGTCCTTTTTTATGATAATTTCAATTTTGAGACGCATACACAATCCCGTCTTTATCTATTGTTGAGCAGAAACAGTTTTAAAAGTAGGACGTGGTAATCAATTTTTTTACTCAACTGCGAGTATTGCATGCGATGCTAGATGCGTGCAAGCGAAAACTCATATTAAAGAATAAAAGAAAGAACCACAGGCGACAGAATCGGGTTCTGGGCCTTAATATTTCGCTGTAGAGCGCATCAAAGAATTATGCACGTACACAAACATAAACTCGAAAAACATAACACTTCATCTGGCGCAGCCAAAAAAAATCAGTCTTATTATAAAAAAAAGCCATAATCGTGGTTCATTCCCGTATTATCTAAGTCGGGGTTTAGTACGGTAACAAGCGATATATCTACTTTAAACTTTCTTATATAACAAAACCTAAACCAAACACAGAATAAGATAGATCCAACTTAGTCTGACTGGAAGTAGGAAAATAGTTCCATTTTTCATAATAATATGTTTTCGTCGAAAATATTTTAATTAAAAGCGAAATAAGTTTAAATAAAATTAATTCAAAACTATGCAACGTACATAATTTTATCAATAACCTCTTATTTATTGCTTTGACTATTAAATAACAATTATTTAAGAATAATAAAGTAATTACAGTATCAAAAAACGGAACGAAGCTAAGTTGACAACTTTGACAACGTAATTCTATATTTAGCCTGTGGGCATTCGTCATAATAAACTGTCATGGAGCCTAACCTGTGATTTTTTTTACGTTTGTAAATTGTAAATAATCTTAAAAAATATTGTTTTTATATGTGTGTTGTATTGTATTATAAATATAAAATCGTGTTTTTGTTGTGAATGGAAATAAACGAACAAAAGTGTTGAAATTGTGTTTGTCATGGAAACTTGTAAAACAATAAAAACACTTTTATATCATAATCATGGCAGTTTTAACACATTTCCTGGATATAATAATAATTTATTATTAGCCATCAGGTAAAATTTCGGATTTACTAAGATTTTATTGTTTTGTTTTGATTTCTGTCATGAATTTTAGGTTAGTCGGAGCTTAAACTAGCGTCCTAGCTGGTTTATCTTTAGACCGAGGATCGTCCTCAGAACAAAACATAAACCTTGTTTTATAATAAGATTTTCTTTGTTACCTAGTTTAGACCGACTTTAAAACTCGATCTATCTCTAAACCTTGTTTTATAATAAGACTGTATGTCTTATGTAAGACTGAATCAGTCTTATTATAAAAAAGGCCATAATCGTGGTTTAGTCCCGTATTATCTAAGTCGGGGTTTAGTACGGTAACGAGCGATAAATCTACTTTAGACTTTCTTTTATTACAAAACCTGAACCAAACACAGAATACGATAGATCCAACTTAGTCTGACCGGAAGTAGGAAAATCGTTCCATTTTTCATAATAATATATTTTCGTCGAAAAGATTTTAATTAAAAGCGAAATAAGTTTAAATAAAATTAATTCAAAACTATGCAACGTACATATTTTTATCAATAACCTCTTATTTATTGCTCTGATTATTAAATAACAATTATTAAAGAATAATAAAGTAATTACAGTATCAAAAAACGGAACGAAGCTAAGTTGACAAATTTGACAACGTAATTCTATATTTAGTCTGTGGGCACTCGTCTTAATAAACTGTCATGGAGCCTAACCTATGATTTTGTTTACATTTGTAAATTGTAAATAATCTTAACAAATATTGTTTTTATATGTGTGTTGTATTGTGTTATAAATGTAAAATCGTGTTTTTAATGTTGTGAATGGAAATAAACGAACAAAAGTGTTGAAATTGTGTTTGTCATAGAAACTTGTAAAACAATAAAAACTTTTATATCATAATCAGGGCAGTTTTAACACATTTCCTGGATATAATAATAATTTATCAGCCATCAAGTAAAATTTCGGATTTACTAAAATTTCACAATAATTTTTATGTTTTGTTTTGATTTCTGTCACGGTTTTGAGGTTAATCGTAGCTTAAACTAGCCTCCTAGCTGGTTTATCTTTAGGCCGAGGATCGTCCTCAGAACAAAACATAAACTTTGTTTTATAATAAGATTTTCCTTGTTACATAGTTTAGATCGACTTTAAAACTCGATCTATCTATAAACCTTGTTTTATAATAAGACTGATTATATTTATGACAGTGTGGCCAACTTCTAAAAGTGCTGCCAGTCGGTTGCTTTTATTACATGTTGTGTAAAATGACATGCTGTAAGTGTTCCCCTAACACATAACATAACCGTTTCTTACCCGACTACGGCGAATCCAAAAGGAGGGTTGTTAGTTGTTATGTGTTTCGTTCGTCACTGAGAAGAAGAGTACGTATGGATTATTTTTATCTGTTCCCTCGTATCTCGTGTGTATAACATGCATGGTACCTTGACAAATGAGGAATCCTTGCAAAGGAAGCAGCTCCTAGCTGCTGTTCGCTGTAGGCTATATGTAGAAATGGGTTGGATTTACCCGAGCTTGGGTATTTACCCGGTACGCACCGGGTAAATACCGGTATCTACCTGTGTGGTGGGTAGATCGGGATATTTATTTAAACATAAATGGGAGTCTTCTAACTTTGTATATAAATGTATGAAATGGTTATGTTTTGTATTATTAAATGAATAAATCTCATAGACTTAATAACAAAAATTCAAATCACTAATGCTATCCATATTAAATATACAGATTTCATCTTATTTGATGTTAGTTTGCTTATTATAACATAAATAAGTCAACGAACATTTTCCAGCAAAAAATAAAATAAAAAGTAAGACCTATCAATTTGTTTGTTTCCATACAACGGTCAGATTGGGGTAAATACGCGGCATTTATTTTGAGGGAAATATTATAACAAGTTGATAAGAGATCAAAGAACTCATCAATACGAATATATTTTGTTTCTGGACCAGCCCTGAAATCAGAAGTTTTTGATGTTTGATGAGCAGTCATAAAAATCTACTCTACCTACATGTATGATGGTGCTCATATATTGACATCAAATGTGATGTATTTTTGCTTATTTTAACATATAATCAGGTCTACAAACATTTGCCAACAAAACATGTAAACTAAGACCTGTTAATTCGTATGTTCCCATACAACGGGTAGATTCAGATAAATTACCGGCATATTAAAGAACTCGTAAATACGAATATCTTTTGTTCCGAGACCAACATCGAAATCAGTAAGTTCTTGTTTGACCAGTAAAAAAAAAATACTCTCCCTACATATATGAGGATGCTTACATAGCATTTGATCTGTCTTTACTTTTTTCAACATATAATTAGGTCTACAAACATTTGCCGGCAAAAAATGTAAACTTAGACCTGTCAATTCGGATGTTAACATTCAACGGATAGATTTGGGTAAATACCCGGCGTACTATTTTGTGAAAAATATTACAAGTTTACGGGAAATAGAAGAACTCGTCACAACTAGAGATGGGCATATGCACCGGGTAAATACCCGTATCTACCCGTTTGGGTGGGTAGATTGGAATATTTATTAAAAAACCAGTTCAAGTCCTCTAATTTTATGTAGAAATGTATGGAATGGTTATGTGATCATTGAATATATCTCAAATAATAAACTACAAACATTAAAATCACTAATGCTATCCATATTAAACACACTGATTTCATCCTTTTTGATGTTTATTTGCTTATTTCAACAGAAAAACAAATTAAAAACATTTGGCAGCAAAAAATGAAAAATAACTGTCAATTCGTATTGTTCCCATACCACGGCCCACAGTGTTTAAGAAAACCCTCAAATCGGACATGACATGAGTGAGTTATTTGTATAGATCGATAGTACTTTCCATTTTAAATACTCGAGTAGAAGTCCGGTGTGACAAATTTGCCTAATTTTAGGAGAAAAAAAAAATCCAAAGTTGAAGAAATTTTAACTAGCTAAAAACGAAAAATAATTATTTCTTTAAAATGTAAAGTGTTGTTGTATATATTTTAAGATAGACCAATTTGAAACATATATTTTGTAATTTAGTACAACCCTTTAACTTAAGAAGTTAGCGAGAATTTATTTTTTTTCACTTTTTTCATTTGATTTTTTTTTATCTTAAAATAATTTGAAATCGCATTTAAAAGTCATATTGAAAAACATAATTAAATAGCCTCTTTTAGCCATAAATAATTCAAGTGTGTATCTCGTCTAAGATTCGATATTTGGGAATTTTTAGTTTTAAAAGTTACCCCTGTAGAAATTTTACAGGCAATAATTGTATCAGAGAATTACTCTTTAGAAAACTTTAGGAACTTACCATCGGCTGGTTAAAGGCAATCAAATAAAATACTGTTATTATGGTGGCCTAACGAGGGTGGACCCCTTCCCGTGCAACAAACAATCTTTCATCGGAATAATAATTTGTTTTGAGAAGAATATTTTTTTTCTTAAAGTTCCTATTTCTATGAAAATTACGTTAATTTATAGATGCTATAACTTTAAGTTTATTTTATTTTTACGTCTGCTAGAGCAACAATTATATGCCACCATAATAACAATATTTTATTTGACAATAAGTACAACTAGTTGATAGGAGATCAAAGAAATCGTCAATATGAATATCTTTTGTTAGGGACCAACCCCGAAAACAGTAGTTTTGACTCTTGGATGGATATTTCCTCCGTAAAAAAAAGGATTAAAGAACTAACCAATACGAATACCTCTTTTCGGGAACCAACACTGAAACCAGTAGTTTTGGTTCTTGGATGAGCAGTCAAATATAACTACTTTCTATATATGTATGAGGGTGTTTATATATTAGCATCGCATTTGACGTTTGCTTATTAAACATATTATTAATTCAACAAATATTTGCCAGCAATAAATGTAAGCTTATACCTTTCAACTCGTATGTTCCCATACAACGCGTAGATTCGGATAAATACCAGGCACGTTATTTTGTGAGAAATGTTATGACAAGTTGATAAAGGATCGAAGAACTCGTCAACACGAATAACTTTTGTTTCGGGACCAGCTCAGAAATCAGTAGTTTTGGCCCTTGAATGAGCAGTCAAAAAATACTTCTTCATATGAAGGTAAGGCTTATTAGAGTATGTTGACATCGTATTTGATGTCTTTTTATCTATTTTAACAAATAAATATGCCATTGCAAAGCAAAAATGATAATAAGTCATAAAAGCCTACTTTCAGTGTATGAATAGTATGGGGGTTTCATTTATTATAGTATCGTACGTCTACTTGCGTTTTAAGCATATTACAGCGTTTGCACAAACTTTCCGACACGATTTGCGAAGTAATTTATCGTATAATTCAATCGACCCAACGGGTAGATACGGGTATTTATCGGGCATTTACCCAATCTACCGGGTATATACCCAAACGGGTAGATTGGGTATTTACCCACCGCCCATCTCTAGTCACAACGAATATCTTTTGCCCCAAGATCAACCCCGAAATCAGTAGGTTTGGCTCTTGGATGAACAGTCAAAAAAATGTTCTCTCCCTTTATGTATGAGAGTGCTGATATATTGACATCGCATCTAATGCCCGTTTGCTTATTTTACCAACTATAAACATTTGCCATCAAAAATTAAACTAAGACTTGTCAATTCGTATGTTCCCATACAAAGGGTAGATTCGGGTAAATGCTATGCTATTCATACTATTTAGGGAAATGTTATAACGAGTGGATAGAATATCGTAGAACTTGTCAAAACAAATATCTTTAGTTCCACCAACCCCGAAATCAGTAGTTTTTTCTCTTGGACGAGCAGTCAAAAAATACTTCTCTATTTTTTTGTATGAATGTAGGGCTCAAACAAGTATGTTGACATCGCATTTAAGGTTTTTTTACTTATTTAAACATAAAAATATTTTTTTGCATTTCTTTCAGCTAAAAATGATAATAAGTCAAAGCAGCCTATTTTCATTGTATGAATGTTTTTTTTTATTATTTGACGACCACCGTGGCGTAGTGGTCACCATGCTAGTCCGCCACCCAGAGGTCCCGGGTTCGATCCCCGGTCAGGGCAAGTTGGAAAATTGCCTTTTTCAAATTGTCCTGGGTCTTGGATGTTTATCTATATATGTATTTGTTATAAAATATAGTATCGCTGAGTTAGTATCCCATAACACAAATCTATAACTTACTTTGGGGCTAGCTCAATCAGTGTTATTTGTCCCTATATATATATTTCCTGGTTAAGCTATTTTTTTCATCTATACTATAATAAAAGAGTAAAAAAAATGTGTCTGTACATTGAAAATTTTTCAAAAAAAAATATTTGGGGCGATGGAGATATAGTAATAGAGTAAGAAAATAAAAAAAAATGTCTGTCTGTTTGTCTGTTTGTCTGTTTGTCTGTTTGTCTGTTTGTCTGTTTGTACACGCTAATCTCCGGAAATACTGGACGGATTCGAATGAAACTTTTTTTGTTATATAGCTGTGAAGCCTGGGCAACATATAGGCTATAATTGATTTTGGAAAATGGAACACATGATGCAGAACTATAATGGTCCAGCTAAACTATAAGAAATATTAAAATGCCGCCTTAGCAAAAGTTGTTAAGTCTGATGAGAACTTTTTGTTGAGTTATTACAACTGGCCAAGCGCGAGTCGGACGCGCGCGAAGGGTTCCGTACCATAATCTATGAAAAATCACGTTTGTAGTATGGGAGCCCCCCATCAATACTTATTTTATTCGATTTTTAGGGTTCCATAGGGTAGGGTAGAAACGGGACCCTTAGACCGTCCGACTGTTTGTCTGTCTGTCTGTCACCAGGCTGTATCTCATGAACCATTATAGCTAGACAGTTGAAATTTTTGTAGATGATGTTTTTTGTTGCCGCTGAACAAAAACATACTAAATGTATACTATAATAAAAGAGTAAAAAAAATGTGCCTGTACATTGAAATTTAAAAAAAAAAAAGTTTTTTTCGTCCGAAGTAGAACTTATAAGTTCAGTATTTGCGGACCTTCAGAGCATAACACACCAGAAAATTCTTGGTTATGTGAACGCGCCATATTGACACCAAAAAATTAAAAATCAATTAATAAAAACTTATGACGCAAATTATTGTTAACTAGCTTGTGCCCGCGGCTTCGCTCGCGTAGGGGTGTAATTTATCAAAATCCTTTCTTAGGGGATGCCTACGGCATAGTAGCTTTATGCATGCAAAGTCTCAGCCCGATCGGTTTAAAATTGACAAAGTTTTATACAAACTTTCATCCCCTATTTTATCCCCTTGGGGGTAGAATTGATCAAAATCCTTTCTTAGCGGATGCCTACGTCATAACATCTACCTGCATGCCAAATTTCAGCCCGATCCGTCCAGTGGTTTGGGCTGTGCGTTGATAGATCACTATGTCAGTCAGTCAGTCACCTTTGAGTTATATATATTTAGATTTCTTGGATAGTGTTGTTGACGACGCCACCAATTATCCAGTTGAGTTTCTTAATTCACTTGCAGCAAATGGACTCACGGCTCACAAAATAAGTCTTAATGTCGGAGGGCCAATAATGCTGATGCGAAATTTGACTCCGCCGAAACTGTGTAACGGAACCCAACTTAATGTCTCAGCACTGTATGCCGAAGTTCAGCGGCTGAATTTCAGCCAATGCATGCTTGCAATGTTATTTGCATTACTAGCAACACATAACGCCGAACTTCCGATGCTTTTGCCTGAATCGGACCCGTACCCGTACCCGTACCCGTACCCGTACCCATACCCGTACCCGTACCCGTACCCGTACCCGTACCCGTACCCGTACCCGTACCCGTACCCTTACCCGTACCCGTACCCGTACCCGTACCCGTACCCGTACCCGTACCCGTACCCGTACCCGTACCCGTACCCGTACCCGTACCCGTACCCGTACCCGTACCCGTACCCGTACCCGTACCCGTACCTGTACCCGTACCCGTACCCGTTCCGCTCCCGCTCCCACTTCCGCTCCCACTCCTGCTCCCTCTCCCGCTCCCTCTCCCGCTCCCGCCGCCGCCGCCGCCGCCGACGCCGCCGCGACCGCTTCCGCCGACGCCACCGCCGCCACTACCGCCGCCGCCGCCGCTGCCGCCGCCGCCGCGGCTGCCGCCGCCGCTGCCGCCGCCGACGCTGCCGCCGCCGCCGCCGCCGCCGCCGCCGCCGCCGTCGCCGCTGCCGCCGCCGCCGCCGCTGCCGCCGCCGCTGCCGCCGCCACCGCTTCCGCTGACGTCGCCGCCGCCGCTTCCGCCGCCGCTTCCGCCGCCGCCGCCGCCGCCGCTGCCGCCGCCGCCGCCGCCGACTCCTCCGCCGCCGCTGCCGACGCCTCCGCCGACGCCGCCGCCGCCACTTCCGCCGCCGCCGCCGCCGCCGCCGCTGCCGCCGCCGCTGCCGCCGCCGCTGCCGCCGCCGCTGCCGCCGCCGCTGCCGCCGCCGCTGCCGCTGCCGCCGCCGCTGCCGCCGCCGCCGCCGACGCTGCCGCCGCCGCCGCCAGCGCTGCCGCCGCCGCTGCCGCCACCACCGCTTCCGCTGACGTCGCCGCCACCGCTTCCGCCGCCGCCGCCGCCGCCGACTCCTCCGCCGCCGCTGCCGACGCCTCCGCCACCGCCGACGCCGCCGCCGCCGCCGCCGCCGCAGCCGCCAACTTTAGACACTGAACTTTAGCCACTAAACTTCGGCATAGTCTGCTGAGACACTTAAAGCTCACAGTAAGTGAGTGATGCCAGTGAAACTGTATTTATTCCGCGTATGCCACAACAATTTTCCTTTTGAAAATACACAGTTCCATATGTTAACTTGCTTTGCTATGAAAATAAGTCACAGTTTTAGAGGCTTAAAGCTGATGATGTCGATCTAAGGACTGGTTTTTCGCATGGCCTACTTATTGTGGCTTTCTCCAGGGTTAGTAACACTTCAGCTCTTTTCATATTGGCTCCCGAAGGAAAGAATTAAAATAATATTGACTTTTAACTCCTAACACTGTTACAAGTACTTTCTCCCTCTGTCTCTCTCTCTCTCTCTCTCTCTCTCTCTCTCTCTCTCATTAGTTTTTATTTATATTTATACGCCGGAGTCATAAAGTCCACGCGAACGAAGTCGCGGGCATCAGCTAGTGTCATATAAAATGAATAGTTAAAAAAGGCGTGAGTGTCCTGGAACAATCCGTTGGATAAAAGTTTAAAATAAATGTGACGGAAAAAACTGGACGAAAAGACTTTTTTTCGCCTGGCCCTGGCCTCCCTCTTGTGCGACGTGCTTATGAACAACGTTATTTTGCTACCCCCAAAGCTGGATAAAAATAGAAAAAAGATAAAAACGCGTGGACACTTCCTAAAAATTTTCCATTACAGCTTTATTTTCTGTTACTTTAATAAGATTACTGTAAAAATATGTAAATTCTTTGCGATCAGTAGGTGACCAACATATAACTATAGACCTAATTTCCTCTTGACAAGGTCTGCAAGGTTGGGTTTTTCATACTCAATAAAATATCCAATCTGGTGGTGGCGTCGCTGTTCGGGTCGTATGATTCCCTCCAAAGTCAAGTCAACTCGTGAACGGGTAATGCGGGGAGGGACTGGTCAGCTGGGCTTCGCTTTTTTGACAACTTATTATTTTTTATCTTTTAGTACATAATTTATATATACGTATTTATTAATTAAAGACAATAATAATAATTTGTCAAAGCTCTTCTGTCAATCATAGCCCTTTGTCAATCAATACTGTGAAAATGAGTTTCTTTCGACTTTCCTATGCTGCTGTCCTTTTCTGTCGCTCAGAACCGTCATTTGCTAGAGCGACAAAGAACAACGGAACGCCAAGAAACGAGCCATGCTGATGCGTTCCGTCGCTCTCTCTCCCTCTAGCAAATTACGGTTGTGATGATAGCATGGGCGTACCCAGGTTCTGGGCCAGGGCCATAATCAGGTTTTTTTAAAAGCATATAATCAAATAGATGAACATAAATTATCTATTTAAATATAAATTCTTTAATTAAACAATAGCTATTTAAAAAGTAACTTTCAAAGCTCTTCGGAAAAACAGTTTATGACGTCTTCGATGGTTTTTTTAAAATGTTAAAGCGAGTTTCCTTGCGGTGGTTCTTAGCTATATTTTATGAAAATCGTTTCAGTCGTTCAAGAGTTGTTGGGGATGAAGCGAACGCTTGAAAGTCGACCCCCACGACCCTTACTCTAGAAGCGACGGGTCAGACGTACGTAGCTACGTGTCTGCATTCAAGTAACGTTGAATGTTACAAGTTACAACATGAAATAAATAAGTCTAAATTGTTTTGACAGATCTAGGAGGATGCTGTTAAACTGTCGAACGACTATCGTATTATTTTATGGAGTAACGGTCCATCTTGCGCCCGTCCTAAGTAAGATATAATATAATTTGTGAAGGGATACAACGTTAAATCGGAGTGAGCAAAGATGCGTGAAAGTGGCAGAAACTTTATTTTAAAGCAGCTTGGTTTACTTTTGAAAGTTTAGATCATATTTTATTTATTCTTGAAAATGATGATGATTTTAAAAACGAACAGCTTATTCTTTTTTATATATTGGCAACTCATGGACATTTTATAACGGAGCTTACCGATTTCACTATTTTTTGAAAAACCCATGCATTCGTAAATGTAGGTATCAACAGTTGAGTATAGCCCGAAGAGAGGCAAGTGAGGCGCGGAAAGGATGACGTCACGTAATAGCGGTCACGTGCGAGCGAGCGTGGCCCAGTGATAGGCCACCCGCGCTCTCTGCACCAAACCAACGCACCACTATCCGCTCAGAATCATTTAATTATTATCATTACACCTTCTTTCCTGTAGAAGTATCTTTGATATAAGCTCACAAAATAAGATATTATAATAATATATAGAACAATTAATGTTGCAGTTTGTACATTCCGGTCGCTCCGTGCCGCCCGTGCCTTATTTTGACGCGCAGCCGCTCCGTCACATGACATGAATGCCTTGGTACTTGGTACCGGCCGGCTCGCACCTCGATCAGACCATTCAGACCGGCCGCGAACCTCTCGCGTTGATAACGCTAGTTACGCGTTCTGTCCCACATACATGCAGTTAAGCACGATAAGAATTTATAATCGCAGTGCATGTTTGACAAAAATGGATTGCCAGGACCTAACTTAATTGCTGAAAAACACTAGTGTTGTACCCGTGCTAGATAGTGAGGATTCATCTAATTTTGATTTTTGATCAGATGTGCCAGTGTTGACTTGGTGATATTTTGATTTTTACATGTGCGATAAAGTAAATATGGAGACACGACATTATTGGGAGGAAAACGGACACGCCGTTAAATATGACAAGTAAGTAACTTTTTAGTAATCTGTAAAGTAAGTTTTTGTTATGACAAAACATGTACCATATGTTTTCAGGTAAGTACTTGAATTTTTTTCATACGTCTATTTTGCTAGCAGTTGTCTATTGTTGAGTACCTTAATTAATTAAGTTAGAAAATTATTAAGCCACAAAAGTTTAGTAAAGTTTTGACTACGATGGCGTTATACAAACTTCTGAAACTTTCTCATTATTTTTTTATTATAAAATTTAATTGAATTAGTGTTATAGATAGTAATATCAATAATATACCAATAACAAAATACAACAACTTCTGCAATGGGCCTCTACGTGTTGGATCTGTACTGTAGACGCAAGACTCTCGAGGGACCGGGGTGAAGAGACCCGTGATTCTCAAAGCAAAGGACATACAAAATAATATTAATGATACACAATATATTTAATAAAGCTATCAATCTATTTTCTTTTTCTGGAGTCGAAAATCAATCGAAGTACAGTACAGCATATTGATGACACAAACCGGATATCCTCTAGGCTAGGTACCGGCCACATCTACGTTTGGTAAATATGTACATGATTGGAATAACGATAATTTGGAATAAGTTAGATCTAGTACATACACGATAACAGAAAAAAAAAACTTTAATATGGTGTTGTTTTTTTTTTGCAAACTACGCAAAGCCTTTTTAATGGTTTAGTCGTTCTGATGAATAAAACGGGGCCAGGAAGATTATTTCATCATAAGTTTACCTGGTAGTATCAAACTGCACTTTTTAGTAGTACAATGACTTCAGATGATTTATACCAAGTTAGCACTAGGTTCGATGTGGAATCGATGGTAGGCCATATTAGGGAAAGAATTTCTACTTAATTCAATAGCCAAAGAGTTTATTAAAAAATTTGAATCAACATTCTACGACCTATGCGGAAAGAGAATATACCTAAATAATACTAACTAAACGATACTATATTTTACTACTGTAAAAATTTTAATTGTATCTTTACCTTGGTCTTGGATGTCTATCTTTATATACATAAATCTGAATCTATCTGAAAAAGATAATTTTCTATCTTGACTTGAAAGGGGATCTCATGGGACTTATTGACCGCTTGTGGTCACCAATTGTAGTCTAACACCAGTTGTAGTTAACTTCATGTTTTCGTTATTAACTTTTTTATCAATATCATGACAAATAATGGGTCAATTTTGGACGGGTCAAATAGTTGTTGCGATACAAGTGATACAACATTCATAGTTCTAAAATAACTAAAATATATTATAATGTTTTAATATATTCTAAATGCATATTAGCTCAAGTTTGTTTTGATCTTAATCAAATATAGTTAGACACGGTCCCTTTAGTAGTAAGAGAACTTATTCAAACTCATGATTATATCACAGTACAGCAGTATATTATGCAGGTTGGTTACATAAATCATGCAAACAAATGATTGTATTATATAGTATTTTGATCTAAAAGGAATATTATTGGACTTTTCTGAAAAGAAGAAAGACTGAAGGAATAAATTTATTCAACATAATTGTTTTGTAGAGAGAGTAATGAGTAACTAGTTAAAAAACATGCCTCTCGACGATGGATCGAAAATAAATACAGGAGGAAACTGCGCAAAAATCGCCTTATTGCTTAGCAATTTCTTTCAGGCTGATTTGCTTATTCAGAAAAAGAGATGGGAAATTATTAGGTAGTGCGATTTATTTTCATAATTAGGTATGATGGAATATGGGTATTTTTTATTTGAGTAAAGCTCTTGCTTTGCTAGATAGTAAGCTTGGCAAAGTCTGTGTATACTTATTTAATGTGTTGATGACCGCCGACCACTTTCTTGTCACGTTACTGTGAGGTAGGTCACGCCACAGATAATATTATTTGTAGTCACGCTATATAAAATAGATATCTGACTGAACCGAAATTGATACCATGTAAATTGACATGTCCAATAAAAAAATCAAAAATATGTACATATGATTTAAAATATCACGTCTGCCATTCACGCGTCCTTCTATTTCATAAAATAGGTATTATTTTGATTAAATCGATGAATAAACTGTATTTATGTGTACCTTTTATTATGCAATCACTTACACATTTAAATAGTAGGTAGGTACTCCTTCACTGAAATGATTTTTTATGATTAGTGTGAAGAAATTTCTAACATACTAACCTAGGATTTATTTTATGTGTGCATTAAAAAACGTTAATTCGTTTTGTTTGTTTTCAAGAAAAAATGTCATTATTTCATTAAGTACTACTACTTATGTAATAAAATTCTCACAGAAATTTTTCAAGTAGAAAAATGTTCAATATCTAAAACCACGATCTTCTGACTGGCACTTATCTTCATATGTTCCATATTTCGTTAATTTTTTTATTATAAAAAGCGCGTATATCGAAAATATCTTTGGTCATAGATTATACTGCGTAGGGTACCAGCCTATCTTCAAACTTTTTTTAACTTTGAATTTAAACTACAAACGAAAATGAAAATTTCTCCAAAGAAAATAAAAAATTGAAATATTCTAAATTCAAACCTAATGTCAAAAACAAACACTTTCGCAAATCACCTACTTCGAATTTCAATATCGAATAATGTTTTGATTGGGGAAAGCGAGGCGAAAATAGCTCTTGGCCACGTGACATGCGCGAAGGGAGGACGCGGGAGGGCGAACGCGGGGTGCGATGAGGAGAGGTGGGGCTTGCACGCGCCTCGTCGGGCCGTCCACACGCCGCGGAAAACGTGACTGCGCACACAAAAGCAGTCTACAGTTTTACATGTACGCACACTACTTTAGGCGAGCTCACGTTTGTATCGCCTGACAAATTCTGGGCTATACTCAAATGTTTTCGGATAATTTTTGTAAAGAGTTACATTATGTCCTGTCGTGTCTATACATATTGCCATGGTGGCCATGCAGTGACGGTAGAGAAAAATACGATAAGGTCGATAAGTTCGACCCTTTTCCTCTAACACGGGCATGGGTGTCGTAACTCGTAGAGGCGACTAAGTCATAAGTCGTAAGGGATGTATTCTTATACAGGTAACAGTGAGCATGCAGCAGCGTCTTCTCCTTTATTAGGAAAGGCCTTTAGTACAGCAGTGAATTTTGTTACATTTTTAAAGTAATTTAACTAGCTAAATCTAATTTAAGCCAATGACTCCTGTCAGTACTATAATAATTTTGTGCCAATCTTCGACTACAGGACTTATGTATCGATGGCGCCAATAAACCAAGATATCGGCTTGTGTTGATCACGTTTTGAACGAAATATACCTATTCAATTTCGTTTTGAACGAAATTGAATAGGTATCTACGCCTTCTATAATATTAGGTGTCAGTAGGTACAGTCAAGTACCAAGATACCTGACCAGGCCCTCTACTTATATCTTGAATTTTCTATAAACTAAAAATGATATTAACATGAACATTTATATTCAGACAGATTTTAATTAAGTCTTTCTGAATAAAAATTTTCATGTTAATATTATTTTTAGTTTAAGAGAAAATTCAAGATATAAGTAGAGGGCCTGGTCAGGTATCTTGGTACTTGACTGTACATATCCAAACATATTATTTTACGCACGTGTAGACATTGCAATATTATTTAGTACACACCCATAAGTATTGTAACTTGTTATTTAGTCATAATAATATCGTAAAGGTAAGTTCACAGTAGTTCACAGAGTCATAGGGAGGCTCACGTGAAGTTCGTGCCATTAGATTCTAGATGGCCTTGGCGGTCATCAACCCGTACTTCAGCCTCGCAGATCGCAGCTATGTCTCGCACGTGTCGCCTCTCGTCCATGCTCCATCTTTTGACTTTAAAACACAATTATTTATATAATAAATAGACATTCTCCCACCACAGGGTAACAATATTTAAAAAAATAAGTGTAACATGCCTCTACGATGAGGTTAAAACACTTATATCTGTGAATAGCCCAAATTAGACTTTTATATCACAAAGGTTTGGATTAGAGTCGAACGCAAAAACGTCACTGCGTATTTATTTTGTACATAAGTCAGAGTAGGTACCCATTCCCTTAATTTATGTGTATTGATTGTCTCATGGTGCACTTATACCAAATTTTTTTTTTCAATCGTAAAATATTTAAAAGTAGATTTTCATACTTAAAAATGTTATAATAATAAAAACTATTTTTTTTTTGTTTATTTACCGTTTAAAGTATTACACGAGAAATAAAATATTTAAATTCACATATACAAATCACGCAAGTTTGTAGTAATGTTGTAAAATTAATCAATTACATCTGTAGTACCTACCTAGCTAAAGAGTCAATGGATCAATAAGTAAGTACACACTTGTCCCGTTTAGCTACTAATGCTATGGCAAACTTCTTGTTAGCGACTAATTCCGTTTATTGATTCCAATTTCCAATGAAGTTTAACGTTCATTCATGTTCTAGTTCTATTGTCCAATCAACGCACATTATAATTAGATTGGATTCGCGTCAAACGTGCAAGCAACGTGCAACAATGTTGCTAATACAGCTGCATGAGCTTATTATAGTACAGCCTTATACAACGCAGTTTATTTACAGCAGCAGTTCGTCCAACTGAATCCATATGAAGTTTATGAGGAAAATATGAGTCGAAAACGTGCCAGAGTTTTTTCTGTACAGTCTATATTCGGAAACTTATTTTGGTTTCATATAATTAAAATTCTTATTATAATTTCTAAGGCGTAACCATTGTTACGTCATAGGTTTGGTGATTCTTAAATACACTTTAGAGGCTCCACACACTAGGTACTTATTTCAAATTAAATATAAGTCAGGTACTTACTATTTTGAACTGAGGTGTGTTCTTTGAAAATAGGTACCTACTTTAAGTTGTTTACATTACAATTTTTTTTCACATTAGCAAGATGCATATGTATTAAGTATATGCATAATGTAGGTATAAGTCTAGTTAAAATTAAAAGAAAACTGCTGATGGTGGTCTGATCTGACTGATAGTACGGTACTCATGGATCAAAAACCTCTCTCTCATAGTTCTGGTTTTATGCTTTTGACTTATTCACATGAATTTATATATATTTTTTTTTTTCATAAGCCATATCATTAACTACATCAAGGGATTTTTCTTTGAATTTGTTTGCTGAGTGAGATTTCTGTACATGAGTAATAGTACTTATTCTGTGCCCCGACGAAAAAGAGGGGTGTTTTAAGTTCGATGCCAACGTATGTCTGTCTGTGGCAACGTAGCTCTCGAACGGATGGACCAATTTCAATGCGGTTTTTTTTTACTTCAAAGATTCAAATGTTTATTCAATAATTAGACCTTTACAGGCACTTTTACACGTCAATAAGTATAATTTACGTTATGTGTAAAGTATATTAAAATATAATTTATTTTTAAAGAAAAGCTACCGATACCAGCGCTTCGTAACGACCACTGTTGAAAAGAAACGCCGAAACTCATTTTCACAGCATTGGTCGCCTACTCGCCAAAAGGGCTTTTTCATATATTTTTTTTAATTATTATAATATAAATTATAATACAATGTTAACTAGCCTAGCAGTTTCAACGTTAGTAAAACGTCTGACTTTCCTCACAGCATATGCTGCCGAACTAAGTTTCTTAGCAGTGGCCTCAATATTTTTATCCCATTTTAAGTTGCAGTCTTCAGTAATGCCTAAAAACTTGGTGTTACCCATTCTAGAACTTGGCCATTAAGATTCAGAGGAATGTGAGTATTGGGTTTACTCAAGAGTGAAAAATTAATGCACTTAGTCTTTTGTGTGTTTAATGCCAGAATATTAGTCGTAAAAGTTTCGTATTACGTGAAAGTTTCGGTTGTTCTCAGCTATTTTTCATGAAAATGAATGCTAGGTAAACGCTTGGAAGTCGGGGCTTTTTAATTTGCCTTCTAAATAAACTTGTTAACGACTATTGAATAGAAATTAGAATATTGTAAACACTTTTACCTAAGTAGGTACCGTATGAAGTTTTTAAAAACACGGTACTGCATCTAATATCTTTGACTGTTTGACGAATTGATGACTGTCACTCAAGATTCAGATAGGCGATACCATGTGACCGATATGAATTCACTGATATCTATGCAGCTTGGCCGGATTTGCTCGACGCGGTTATTTTGGGTCTTATTATGTTATGTGAGGATTGTTTTTCGTGTGTCACCAACAGCCACGTCAGATTCGAGCAGGTTCTTTGCGCAACTGCCTCGTTGGGCGCAACGTGACTATCTCGGCGTCGCACGTGGCATCACGCTCGGGGCTGGACTATTCCGATAGGAGCACCCTGTTCGTAATTAAATTAGTTATGTACGTATATCGATTTTCGTACACATTTAGCGCTTGGGATTAGTTTAATTTAGTCTGCAATGCTTAAAATACTTATCGAGTTGAATTATGCATTGACGTTGTTATTTTAGTTTTCATTCACGAGGTGCTCTGTTAGATATTTTGTTATTGAAGTAAAGTCCCTTATTAAAAAAATACTGATAATGTGATGATTTGGCGATACAGTAATTAGAAACTCATAGTAGATATACTATTTAGGTACACTAGTGGCCCACTAGTGTACCTAAATAGTATATCTACTATTACAAATTAGAAAAAATATTTAAAAGCGTATGGCCAGCTAAAAGGGGCGAAGAGTTTATTTAACATTTTGGGATTCTGTCTGGGTGATTTCAGAATTCAGTTGGAAATCGTATTTAACAATTATTTATTTTATGACTTCATCAAGGTGCCCTGCGGAGGTGCCTGTCCTTTTTATCGGAATGTCTTCTAGTTTGGACCGAAACACTAGGCAGTGCCGGTAATATTTTAATTTACTACGTACCTATTTGGATACTAAAAAAATCTGATTTAAGTTAAAAGTGCACCCCAATTTTTTAATTTATTTAACATGATATAATCAAACATGTTCAATAAATTTCAAAATTATAAAATGCTTTTATTGAAATTAGAATTTCAACTAGTTGATTCCACTGGACTGGACCACTTTCGTGCAAGCTACTTTCTTACATATTTACGTCCTTATGCTAATTTTGTAAGTAGGTAGGTAGCTACAAGTTTCCAGCGAAGTAACGTCACTCACGGCAAATGACGGCAGACTGTTCGGACAGGATAACTATTAAATAATGACATAATTTGGAAGTGGGCTTGGCTTGGTCTGAAATCACATAAATAAAAGATAATATATGGCAAGGACTATAATGATAATAATTTTACACCGACTTCCAAAAAGAAGGAGGTTATCAATTCGTCAGAATCTTTTCTGTTTGTTCACCGATTATTTGAAGACGCCTTAACCGATTTGGAAAATTCTTTATTTGAAAATGCATACTTATCAGGCGGTACTATAGAAATTTTATCAAAATTAATTATGTACTTTGGGGGGTGAAGTTTTACAAAAAAAACTCTAGCGAGTTAATAATAAGTAAGTAAAAACAAGTAATTGTAAGGACACTCACACACACACACACATCACCTAAGTATGTCAAAGGCACGTTCCTCCACACGTGCCTGTATATTTAATTAATCCTCTGTTATTTTTAACTCTGGTTTCCAATTTTGCCAAAGATCAAAGGTGGACTAGTTCTATTTTACCTTCTATCTAACCAATGCTCAACCGTTGAGATGTCTGACGTGGAGGCTTAGAGGGTTGAGTAATGAAATTATGTACTAGTCCTTCAGTCTAGTTTATCGCCTTTCTGACTTAGAAAGTATTTTATTTACTTAAAAGAATTAAGATTGACACATTTTTTTACAGTAGGTACATAATAAAAGGTTATATAAAACAAATATATAAAGAGGTAGGTAGCTACCTATCTAGGGTTACTATATCTCAGGATTTGTCTTGAGATTTCAGGATTTTTTGCACTCTTCTCAGGATTGCGGCCGGAATTTCCAAATGTCTTTTTGGAATCTCTATAGAATTTTAAATAAAATACAGCAAGCAAATTTAAAAGATCTCTTTAATAAAAAAATGAATAAATTATAAATCTCCCTAATAGTGAAAATAATTTAAAAATGATTCTCTGGTAATACCTAATTGCACAATTAAAATTAACACTTACTGATCCAACCAATGAGGTACCTAATTAATCAGTTTTATTATTATTTCGTGTATAAAAACGATAATAATATAACTTTTTAAATTATTAAGTACATTTGATTGAGAGAAAATTGTCAAACTGCTACAAAATCTCAAGATTTTTTTCTGGAAATCAGGCCTTTTCCCCCGGACTTTTGATTTTTTTATCCGGTAACCCTATACTTACATAAACGAAATATATGTGGGATCAGCTAATCTTATTACTAAAATCCACATTTAAAAGGACACTAAGTAGTTACTTAATAGTTTTATCGTTAAGAAATTTTCCATATAAACAAAAATCAAATTAACATTGTGCAAGTAAACAAGGGCAGCGCACGCGCACGTGACATAGTAGTCACGATGTGAAATGGGAGCACATTGATTTTGTCCATCTGACACTGACACTACCTACGTCATCGGCCGTATTCAAATAAGAATATTATTATTTTGTTTGTGACCATTTTCGAATGCACTTAAAATTAATGTTAGTAAGTACATACAGAACGGTGAAAACGGAAACTCCTACCTTCTTATTATAAAAACAGGACTAACTTTGTTACTAGGTTTATACCATTATCCGCCCCAACCAAGTTGACATTGACAGGTGAGATAGTGTGTGATACTAGATGTCAACTTAATTTTTGCGGATAATGGATTAAACATAGTAACAAAGTTAGTCTGGGTCTTATAAAAAGACGGCTAAGGTCCCGCGCGATATGCGTCTCCGTTCCTCGTCCTCGCACCTTTCCCCCGTTCTCGCCATGTCGAGGATGTTAAGCTGGCGGCTGCGAGCAGGGCCGGATTTTCCCTATCAGGGGCCCCTAGGCAGTGCCATTCTCTGGGCCCCTTTCCTTTTTCCCTTATCTTACTTTTTAGGGTTCCGTACCCAAAGGGTAAAAACGAGACGGTCCCGTTTTTACCCTTTGGGTACGTCCCGTCGGGACCCTATTACTAAGACTTCGCTGTCCGTCCGTCCGTCCGTCCGTCCGTCACCAGGCTATATCTCAGGAACCGTGATAACTAGACAGTTGAAAATTTCACAGATGATGTATTTCTGTTGCCGCTATAACAACAAATACTAAAAACAAAATAAAATAAATATTGAAGGGGGGCTCTTATACAACAAACGTGATGTTGGTAACGGCAACAGGTAGACGTTTGAAATATTCATAGAATATTTAGTTGTATATTTACTTTAAAAATAAATAATTATATTAAAATAATAAAGATAATTAAGGGGGCTGAAACGAACGATTTCAAACATCCCTTTTGCTTATTATAAGGTCCTAATTATACTAGATCCTAAGACGTGTTAACTTTTTTTTCCCAACTTGAATAGATCACACACGATTACCTTTTTTATTACTTTTATTCTAACCTACAACTAGCAACCAATTGTTCCTAGGCATTTCGATCTTTTTATTATTTCTTGGTAAGTGCACGCACGGGGCCCCTAGTCGATGCGGGCCTCTAGCAGGGCCGTCTTAAACTAGGCTGGGGCCCTTGGGTACATAAGAATTTGGGGCCCTTTTGAAAGTAAAAAAGCGAATTATAATATTTTTTTTTTACTAAGTATGACCATTAATTGTAATCTAATACAGTATGATATGTCATTAATGATATTAGAATGCTGCTGGTTTTTTGGTTACGATTACGATAATGGTTTCCTTCGGGAAAAAAGTGTAATGTGCCCGACAAAAATGTTTTGAGAATAAAAGGGTGAGAGAAATTGTCGGTCCTTCGGGGCCCTCTTCCTGAGAATGTGGGCCCTGGGCACGGGCCCCGTGTGAAGACGGTACGGTAACTAAGACTGTTATGGTGAAGACGGTACTGGCCCCTAGGCAGTTGCCTTGTTCGCCTTATGGATAATCCGGGACTGGCTGCGAGCGAACACAAACACTTTGCCGTGTGCAGGGATGTATAGTTTCGTTTGTAGTAGTGTAGGCATAAATGTTACTCCGATTCAATGAAGTGCCATACACGTGTTCCGTAGGATTACTAAATAAATTGCTACCCATATACTAGCAGGGCGGTTGAATCTCCTGTGCAGTGTGTGGTAAGTATAGGTATTTTGCCGCTCACTCACTATTCAGGCTATGTGGCGTTGTTCTAATGCAGTCTTTCCCAAAGTGGGCGATAACGCCCCCTTGTGGGCGCTGGAGGCTTTAAGGGGTTACGGGCCCAGAATAAAGTTGGGGGGCGCTGATGTGATTTAAGCAATGAGTGATTTATAACTTCAACCATTTCATATTTTAAAATTCACTGAAATTAAAATCCTCTTACTACACAACATCCATTTACACGTATTAGTTCATATTTATTTCCTTTTTTATTGTACAAATATAAACTAAAAATGTAATTAATATTTATTATTTTAATGCGTTCACAACGCTATTTATATCGTTAAAGGAATCAAACACTGAAAAAATTTCGTGTTTTAAAGTTTCGCAGGTGAGGTCCCCACTTCCGATACTCTTTATTATTGTAAAATTGTATTATTATTGCTATTTTTTTATTTAAAATTAACAATGTTGATTATTGTTATTTTTTATAAAAGATACTCTAATGTACTGGTGTATGTATTATTATTGCTCTCTCTTGTAAAAAAGTCTAGTTTAGAATATAGGTTGAATTAAACTACAGGCAAGACAAGTATGTGATTCAGGTTTT
This sequence comes from Acrobasis suavella, assembly GCA_943193695.1. Lineage (NCBI taxonomy): Eukaryota > Metazoa > Arthropoda > Insecta > Lepidoptera > Pyralidae > Acrobasis > Acrobasis suavella. The sequence continues at coordinate 6,087,582 of OW971934.1, read as the reverse complement.
TATGGTGAAAGAAATGGGGGGCGCTACAAAATAACAGATTTTTTAAAGTGGGCGTTTGACAAAATAAGTTTGGGAACCTCTGTTCTAATGCCTAATACATATTATACATACAACGTGAAGTGACTACGCGATCATTGCGCGAATAAGCGATGCGAAACATGTGACCTTCACTTCTGGCGTTTACTTAATTCCCAATCTCAATACAACTTGACTACGCGATCATCACGCGAATAAGCGAGGCGAACATCACTATTGGTCTGGCGTTGTCCTAATTCCTTACAACGTGGCTACGCGATCATCACGCGAATAAGCGTGGCGAACATCATTATTAGTCTGGCGTTGTCCTAATTCCTAATGCCACGTGGCTATGCGATCATCACGCGAATAAGCAATGCGACCATCACTTGGTCTGGCGTCGTCCTAATTTCTAATGCAACGTGGCTACTCGATCATCACGCAAATAAGCGATGCGACCATCACTTGGTTTGGCGCGTTAGTGCTAATTCTTAATACACGTGACTACGCGACCAACACGCGAATAAGCGATGCGACCATCACTTGGTCTGGTGTTTTTCTAATCTAAACTAATATTATAAATAAGAAAGATTTGTTTGTTTGTTTGTATCGAATAGGCTCCGAAATTACAAGACCGATGTAAAAAATTCTTTCACCGTTGGAAATCTACAATATCCCCGAGTGGCATAAGCTATATTATATTTTCAAATAAAATTGGGATCCTTTCCAAAATTCCAATAATGTAACCCAATGTGTAAAAAAAAATACTTCAAAGGTTTCTTTCGCGGCGGAAACGCGGATTGATGATAGAACAAAATAATGTGTTAAAACTTTGTAGAACACATCATTATCTACAAAAAGTGTCGCGACAGCATATGTCTAACTATTATGGTTAATTATGTCACAATAAGTATTATTTTATTTTATAAATTTTATCGATATGCCGCCGCTAGAAATGGCTCTTTATTTGTACCTTGGTATTAATCCTTATCAAAATAAATTACTTCATATTCAAGACTGATTAAAGACCATAATAAAACTTTTTGAATCATTAAATTCAGACACTCCTTTCGAAAGATATCACGAGTTTAAAAACGTAAGTTAAAAAAGTCGCGTGGTCGCCGCTCACCTCGCTCGGCTATGTAGGCAGCACCGTGTGCGATGCGATGTAGGCGCAACAGGGATATGCGATGCAAAACAATTTTTTAAATTTATGTTAAATACCCGTGCGAAGCCATGGCGAGCCGCTAGTTCCTTATACAACGTGATATCGCCACCGATAATAACGTACTAAAAAGTGACGTTAAAAAAAACAAGGCAAAAGTTCGATCAGGAAAACTCTTGCCTTTGCGAGCTTTTTTATATTTTATTGATCTTCCGTGTAGCTCTGAAAGCCAACAAAATGTTTCAGTTCAATAGGCGTCAATTTGGGGATCCTTGCCTCTTAGTAAATTATTTATCTCTCAGCCTTGTGCTTCTATATCCTACCTTACGTTGTGTGTTAACGTAAATATAAGTCACGCAATTAATATCTTTTTTATTAAAATTACTAATGCTTAGGTATCAACGTCGGTATCAATTTATGCTAAGGATCACTAACTCCGATAAACTTAATCTAAAACACCCCAATCTGTGCGTGAACTCGTGAAAAAGCGCTCATTTGTCTTTATCAAAATCTTCCGAGCATTCCTCACTTGCACGTGACTCGCAGCACGTGTCGCATGACGTCACACCTTTACACAACATTGCAACCGCACGATTCACCTTCGTTTCACACGCATGCTTAAACGAAACGCACAACTATTTTAGACTCCACAAGGCGCATTTTAAAATAACACTTGACTCACGTTTACTGTCTTATAGAAACATGAAGGCAGACAAGTAGGTAGGTCGAGTGGAAATCAGCCAAATATAATTTGTACGATAAGAGCTTAAGGCGATTCGCATTGAGCAGTCGTTGCATTATTAGATGGTTTTGTTGAATTAAATAGGTTATTTGAAAGTTTACTTAGTGTCGGATATTTTATTTTTCATAAATACACCTAACTAGCCTTAACCCGCGACTTCGTCCGCGTAGAAGTCGAAAATGGTTCTAATAGGATTTTTAATTATTATGTTAAGATGTTTGAATACTTATAAAATATAACATTTTTTATTATAACGTAGGGATTTAAAGGCCTACCAGACCCGACGAACCTCCCTCTCCCGTTTCCTTCCCGTTCCCGTTCCCGTCATTTGCTAGACCGAGAGAGAGAGCGACGGAACGCTTCAAAATGGTTAAACTAATCTTGTTTCTCCATACAAACTTCGGAATCCCATTTCACCCCCTTAGAGGTTGAATTTAGAAAGAATCCTGAAATACATACTTACTCATTTACCGTCAGAAGTATTCCTGCGAAGTTTCGAATAAAATAGGCTAACATATCTTGTCACTCCATACAAACTTTGGACCCCCGTTTGACCTTTAGGGGGTTACTTTTGAAAAATCCTTTCTAAATGTACTCCTAGACCTCATAAAAAATCTATGTGCCAAATTTGGAGTCTCTAGACCCTGCAGTTTCAGCTGCGCGTTGATCGATCAGTCTATATCTATCTATGTCGACCATGTCTATGTCTATGTCGAAAATGGTTCTTATAGGGCTCTCCCTCTCCCTGTTCCCTGTTCCCGTTCCCATTCCCGTGCCCGTTCCCGTCCCGGTTCCCGTTTTAGTTTCCGTTCCTGTCATTTGCTAGATCGAAAGAGAGCGACGAAACGCTTTAAAATGGTCAAACTAATCTTGTTTGTCTATACAAACTTTAGACCGTTTCACCCCCTTATGGGATGAATTTTGAAAAATCCTTTCTTAGTGCACCCCTACACCTCATAAGGAACCTATGTGCCCGGAGTCTTTAGACCCAGCGGTTTGTGCTGTGCGTTGATATGTCAGTCAGTCTGTCAGACATTCATTCAGTTTTTTCTTTTATGTGTATGTATAGACTTTTTAAAACACGGTAAATAAAAGTACAATGCGACACAAATAAGTTGAACAAAAATTACGATTTCAAAGCATTTTTTAGAAATTCCTGACACGTAAATTGAACCAAAATGGCAGTCGTCGGCGCATTACGGGTTTCTGCGCTGATAACCGCCATTTTAGTTCAACCTACGTTCTGAGAATTTGTACAAAAATGCTTTGAAGTCGTCATTTTTGTTCAATTCGCATTGTAGTCTCCTGTAGTCGCATTGTAGTTCCAATTTAAGTACATAATTATATAAAATTTGCATAATTAATTAATAATTACCTAGGTGCTAATAATCTAATAAAAAGATAGACAGTAGGTATTTGTGTCACGTGATCACGTTATTCTACTTAAGTGTGTATTGCATTGTATTCAAGTCTTTAGCTCTTTACACACTTAACACGTGAGCAAATGCGCACAATCAACATTTATCATTACACGTTAATCATTCGCCGCAGGTGGAAAGTGGACACAGAATGATACTCACAATACGGTATCTTAATCAATTATTTTTATTATTTATATCAATAAGTAACATGATCCGAAACCAAAAACAAATGAAAATGATTTTTTTAAACTGACCAAACATAAGTAAGATAAAAACTTTTCAAATCTGATGGAAGGACTGTCAAGTAACAGAAAAGGATGCACGTACAGCGATTTGACGTCATTGCTATTAGGTCTCGTGCTTATGAAAGAGATAGTGAGATGTTCAGATTCAGATGTCCGTGTAACGCTCCCACTCTTTTATTTGAAATATTTATTACTACTTCATTGACTCAACAAATTTATTTCTGTTTTCAAAAAAATACATCATTTCAGTGGTATTTTTTGTTTTATATAATATTTTACATAAAACAACATAATATATTTTTGAAGTGAAAACTTCTTAAGCGGCGTTGTACACTTTTTTGTAATGGGTAAAACATGTTAAACTCGCGTCAGGACACGTGACCTGATAAAAAATTCGTAAGACTGATGGAGAGTAGACAGCCGGCGCGGCGTAGGAGAGGAAGTATCCCCCTCTCTTTCTACGGCGCGGCGAAAATGTATGCCTGCGCCTGCTGTTAATATTCAAGTTTTCACTTCTGCCGGAACTCCCGGAATGCAACCAGTCTTTTTTTTTATATAATATTTTAAATAAAACCAAAAATACCACCCGGTAAAGTGCTTTCCATGTCTCTCTTTTTTTCCCGCTAAGTTCTTTACCTCCTTAAATGTTTTCACGTTAAATTTTTATTTGATCGCAAATTTTATTTGCTTGGTTATAATGTTGGTATGATAATGGTAAATTATTTGTAGAAATGTGTTACATGTTCACATTTAGTTTTTTATATTTATTTATTTATTTACCTCATTTTCCGTGTACATAAAACACGGAGAATGAGTACAGAGAATACATATAATTTTTCAAAACTAACCGACTTCACCCCCAAACTAAACTGATTTTGTTAAAATTTATATGGGACCACCTGGAAAGTATACTCTTTCAAACAAAAAATTAATTACCAAATCAGTCCTGGTGTCTTTGAATAATCGGTAAACATACATAAAAAAAAAAACAAAAGATCGCGAGGAATTGATAGCCTCCTGCTTTTTGGATGTCGGTAAAAAAAAAAAGTTGTAAAAGTTGTACATACTTTATTTATCTCTTCCAGTAGACCTGTGAGAGATGTTTTTATTTATATAAAGAAAGGCAAATAATTCGATCAAATAATTGACGACCAAAGTCAGGCATTGAGTTTTGTCTACTCAAGTCGTCGCACACACACAAACACACTACGTGCCAACCACAGGTGCCAACTTAGGCGTGCAACGTAGCAACACGTGCTTCAATTATGGTGACCACACATTTAAAAAATTTCTATTTTTTTGTTGTTTCTTTTTTTTATTTAACGGCGGACTTAAGGCCCCAAGTATTAAATCTACCACTGGTGATGCCGAGAGAAAGAAGTCTTTAGAAGGAGGGTAACATTCACATTAAAATAGAACGAAGCTAAATGACGTTTCGACCGCGATGTTTCTCATCCTAAGTATGATGAAAGGATGAATGATGGATGACTTACTAATATTACTAACCAGCTTCATTTGTAAAAACGGTTCTTACATCTGTATTGCATTTATTAGGCGCTTACATAATTCCTTGTGATGCCAGAGATGATATTAAAATTTCATTTAGTAAAAAATTACATAACACGAGTTGTTATAGGCACGTTAATCATGATATGTCTCTAAGTCTAGTAACTAATGCTGTAAATCAATACATATTATCGAATTGCTGCTGTAAATTTAACAACCACTCATGAGGCTGGTCTATGATAGCAAATAGCAACCAAGTTGTTATTATTAGGCTGCGTGTAGTCGACATGCGCACGCGTGTCAATTTTGAAATTTGTTGCTTATAATTTGAGTCCTATCACACCTCAATACAACTCAAATTTTTATTTACCGAAGTCCGCACGCACACGCCTCGTATAAACGCCTCGCGCTTGCCTCACGCCCATCCCGCGCTTACCCCGCATATTTGTTGCGCCTTCCGTTTCGGCTAATTGTACTAAAATAAGCGCGCAAGGAGAGCGCGTGCCGGGTGCGAGTGCAAGGCGAGGTCCTATGCGTAGTCAGCGCGGGTTGTCTCAACACGCCCTAGTGTTACTAGGCACACGTATTCTATGATACACTGACAATAACAACAAAGCCATAAGTATATCAGAGATAAGATCTCGTCACGTGCGATCTCCGATCACATGACTCATGATTACTCATGGATTAGCCGGCTCCTGCTCCTGACACAGCAACTAAATGTACCTAATCGCTGCAGATTAAACTCCTGACTCTTTTTTATACGCTTTTATTTTACTAGCAATACTGTTATGTATTTTCTTTGTATGCAACTAAGTTGACGGTTTAAGTTTTGCCCACTTGCCGGTAGTATGAGCTAAAGTTTCTCAATGTATAAATTCAGTAATATTCACATTAGAATGAAACTAATTGATGTTTCCACCAGTGAGATCTGTGGTTGAAGCAGATAAAGCGATCACTTGTACGCTTTGATAGAAAGATTTCAGATGAACACTACTCCCTAATAAAAGGGTTCGTTTGTTTTGTTTATTTGGGGACTTTCCATTTCACATGATTATTAATGTCAACAAACTAATGCACTGACAATAAGACCTTGTACAAATATAAATTTGAACATGTTATAAAAAGATAAGTACGGGTTCAGTTAAAAAGCGTTGTCAATGTTGTCATCCTAGCTGTAAGTCCAATACATACGCAATGACAGGCCCTATCGCCTTACAAGTTACCGACACGGACTGAAGCCAGGCTGCAGGCACCATGCGCCTGCGCCGCCGCCGCCTGCCTGCATTCAGTGGCTATCGTTGTGATGAATCTGTTACTCTTGCCGTCCACTCTTCGAGTGTCTATCAACCCAGTTCTTCTGCCGTTGAAGACGTGAGTGTTTCTTCAATGTTTTTTATTGGTTTTTGTATATAGGTACTTATTATTACATTCGTTACGAGTTAGTGTAGTACATAGTCTCAAGTTTTTGTGTTACATTGTTTTATATATATATGTGTTTGGTTTATGCTATTTTGATGATAGATAGATGATACAAATTCATAAACGTTATTTCTGCTTGGTCGCTTTCCATGGATGCTACCGCGGTAGAGAATGTCGTAAGAATAGCATTAGGTTCAGGGCCCCCACACCACTTATTTTCTATAATATTTTTAATCTTAAGCATTAATCATCATTTGCAATCCAGGTAAAGCCTCTGTTACTGTTATTAGTACTACGGACTTACATGAAAAACAAATAGTGTAAAATAAAAAACTTACTGAAAATGATATTAATCGCGGCGCTAGTCTACTTATAGTACTCGTAATCTGTGATCACGGTAAGTCTTATAGTACTAATAACAGTCATTGTAACCGCGAAACTCTAAAATCATTAACCCTATTTAGCGCATTTTCCTTCGATATTTCACCACAGAATAGGTATGTGTGTCAACAACAAACTCACGTGGACCCCAAAGATAAAACAAAACGAGCACGATGAATAAATACGATTATGACGTTTATAAAATATTTATTCGCGGGTTGAAGGTTGATCTGCTGAATAACATTAGGTATAAGCCGCCAGCGTTTCACGTGACTTGCTCAGTCTGGCTATTTTTAGTCCATATCGCTGCCGAATCATCTGCTGTCACGAGACGCATGTACCTACTCTTCATTACTTAACTGTAAATGAATAAATATACATATACGGTAAAATCACACAGATTAAGCTAGCCCCAAAGTAAGTTTTAGATTTGTGTTTTAGGAATTATGGGTACAAATCAACGGTACCAGGACACGAATTAGTTAGGTAATAAATGGAGCTCAAGACTGCACTTAAGTGCGATCTCAACTGAACTGAGCACTTAAGTTATGCAATTTTATTGGTAACGCTTATTATAAATAAACGTATATCAACAGCGTATCAGTTTTATGAGTTCCTTGTAGGGATTTCTGAACTCTAAAAAAGCAAATTTTTCCAACTTGCCCTAACTGGGGATCGAATCCAAAACCTCCAGAATGGCGGTGGCCACGGAGATCGTCATTACTGGCCAGCATAAGGCTACAATCCACTAACGGTCAGAGGTAGGCGGTAGCCCAGGGAGTATGCATGAAAAAAATATATGGTACCTATCTAACCAATTTATCCATAAATATTCAAAAGAAAAGTACTAACAGTAAAAACAGAATAAAAATTGGTTGAAAAACGAACGAGATATAACGATTTTAAGAAAATATGTCTATCTCACTCGCAAAAACGCTATTTTCTATGGCAAATGTATAGACGATATGGACTTTGACGTCATCAGTACATATCGGAAGAAAAAGAAATATTAAATACTTAGGAAATTTAATTTACTTTTAAAATTATGCATAAGTCAGTAGGTAGGTACCTAACCAAAATTCCAATAAGTAATTAATTTTATACTCTATCAACAATATCGGTGGTGTCCTTAAGTTCTCCCAAAAGTCCTCGAGCCAACACTTTTTGTATCAGCAATTCAGCGAAGATTTGCTGTTTGGACTCCATTCTCTTCAGTTTAGCTGTAAAGTTTATGCCTACTGCCTCGAATTCAGCTGCATCTCTTGTTTTGTCAGTAGATTCTAATGGTTTCTCATGTTTAACTTCAACTTTCACGTCTAGAGCTTCAGTTGATTGTGCTTGAGAAGATATTTCAATTTCCTGCAAAAGAAATACATAAGTAAGAAATAATTCAAAAAGCTTAATTGTACCATGGACGAATAAATGATTGTAAGAACAAACCAAATAGGATTCCATAATTTAATATTCGTTTTTACTAAGAAACTCATTAATACTCATTAGATTTTACTTATGAAGATATTATTATCATGTGTGGACAATATTTTTTTATTATCCAAACATGATAATAATTAAAAAAATAAAATAAAAAAGTACATAATTAGATGTCAAAATTTGTATTACCCATAGAATTATAACCCATGTATTACCTACGTTAACACAGGTAGCAAGGGAATCACCAAATAATTTCAGGTTTTTAGGGTTCCGTAGTAAACAAGGAACCCTTATAGTTTCGCCATGTCTGTCTGTCTGTCTGTCCGTCCGCGGTTTTACTCAGCGACTATAAGTAGTAGAAAGCTGTAATTTGGTATAGGTATGTTTATTAATCATGCGGAAAAAGTGGTAAAGTAAAACATTGAAATAAATTTTTTTTTACTGTAGCTCCCATACAAGTAAAGTCAAAAGTCAATTTTATTTTGTCGACTAACCAATCATGTCCGGGTATCGTAGAATAGGTCTTTTAAAAATATAATGAGCTTGCGAACATCGTTTTTCGATTTAGGGATCCGTTTCTGAAATATTTGGTTTTAAAGTGAAAATTTTTGTTAGAGTCAAGTGTCCCCCCCTCTATCTGCTAAACGGTTATATATGGACACGTGAAAAAATTCACAGCTATAGAAAATATAACGAAATTTAAAGGAAAACTATCAGAGCTAAGTAGGGTTTACAAATTAAAAAGTTATAGGCGATCAACTTATAAAATGTATTCGGAAAAGGAAAATTTTATACAAATTCAATAGAAAATTAGTTTTTAGACGTTTTTAGTGGCATGAACTCAAAGTTGGCATTCGTAACTACGGAACCCTACACTGCGCGTGGCCCGACACGTGTATATTCTCTTTCTACAAGGGGGGTTACTCCAAAAGCGGTTCGCAAAATGGACGTTACTGCGTGTCCGCGTTTCAGTGTCAAACAACATTGAGCACTAACGTGTTATTTTAAAGTCTAATTTGGTTTGACACAGAAATAGGACGTCATTTTCATACGACTAACGTATTATTTTATGGAGTAACCCCCAAGGTCTTCGCATAGTGTCAAACAGTAAAAAAAATCTAGGTCTATGGTCGAGACAACTCTAATTTAGAGAAATCTAAAATTTGATATAGTGAGTAGCTGCGGTACTTACATGGGTACTTACAATAGGCTTTTTATCAATTGAATGATTCGAATCTTCATCATTTGAGCAAATGCCTTCACTGTCAGATTTATCCTCAAATAATTTACTTGTGCCAGATAATGGAGCAGTATCTTCATACTGATCGTTTACAAACATCAACAAATCGTAGTACCTGAAATTAGTAAAAAAGTCCATGACTATTTATTAAAATTTTAAGTTTCTGCAACAAAAATATATACCAAGATTTTCCACTTCATTTATGTTGATATGCTAAAAATTGTATTCTAAATGACCTAAAACGACGACAACATAATGTGCTAGACTAGATAAAAGAGAATCTGTCTTTAACATTAAAAATCCTAAATTGGCAATAATGTATATCTGAATAGTAACATATAATATTTTACAATTTATACCAACTTAGGTAATTAATTTCAAATGGAATATCTAAGTACACAAGGGGCGAATGAACCAATTTTAGGTTTTCGAAAAAATGCTCCTATTACAGGGATCAAGTAAACCTCTAACATTAGTTTCTGGGAATGACGTGTACAGACACACGTAGAGATGTTCCGTCTTATTATAAAACCCAGAATAACTTTGTTACTAGGTTTAAAACATTATCCGACCAAATCAAGTTGATTGTAATATCACACTATCTCACCTGTCAATGTCAACTTCATCTTGGGCTGACAATGATTTAAACCTAGTAACAAAGTTAGTCCTGTTTTTATAATAAGACGGACAATGTTTTGGATCGATAGAACTCAGTGACACAATTTATACACAGATTTCATTGTTAAATTGGTTTATCGAATACCTACTTAATTATTATTTTTTTGCTTTAAATAGAAACATAATTATTTTATAAGAAAACTGTTTTTTTTTGTTATTTTCGCTATAATTAAGAAGTTATATCAAGTTAAAAATAAATTTCTGTATCAAGTAGCGAAAACGCGCCGCCAGCCCCCGAACAATAAAATCTGAAGTGCGATTTCTGAAACGCGGAGTCACCTAAACGAATGGTTTTCCCATACAAAAAACCATACGTTTAGGTGACTCCGCCTTTCAGAAATCGCACTTCTGAGCGTGCGTCAGACGTCATAACATAATGCTAATTCATTCACTCACTCTTGTAGCGTAAAGAGATATGGAACCTTAGAATTTATTATGTTTGTTTCGTAGTACCATTGACATTATGTACAAATACTACAAAACAAAAGCCCAAAAAATGTTTTTAATGGTTCCGCCCGAATAAATAGTTTCAAGCAATGCGTCGAGCATCAATCAATTTCGATTTCGATCAATTTCGGAAGAGCTTGGGGGCCCGGTGGGACAACGCATTTCTAGCGATTTGGTCCAGTCAGACGTCTTCGAGTGATAATAACCAAACCTTCTTTAGTCACTCTATCTATTGACGAATTCAGAATCTCCCATTAGGTAAATTCGTAGTTTAGTATTTACCTGTTAGAATACTACTTCCATGCTGGTCTAGAAGAAAAGGAAAACCTAGAATGTACCAGCTGCTTCTCTTTCCGCGTAGATCGAGCCGATCAAGGGTATGAGCGAAAATGCACATCATGTACTGACAAGAATTGCGTCTAGCAACCTATCACTATTTTGTATTGCTTTTCCCGCTGCTTCTCTTCCCGCACAGTCATAAGAGCCGATCGAGAAAATGGGTGCAAATGCAAAATATGCACTGTCAAGCGATGCGTCTAGTAACCATCACTATTTTTTATTCCTTTTCCAGCTGACTCTTTTCGCGCGTAGATCGTAAAAGCCTCGATGAAATGCGCAAAAATGCATTTTTTTTGTAAACTGAATTTCGGATAGGTATTTATTTTCTTTCACGTTCAGTAAGTACTCGTTTACACTCTGTACTGAGGTGAAATCGCTTTAGCATTATGACGTCACACGCGTGCCGACCAATCGCGACGCGTTCGTATTGTCGTGATTCCGTTGTAAGTTTTATGAAAATTTTCAAATGCTTATTATTAATTTAAAAACAATGTTAAAGGGTCATTGAATTGGAATAAAATAAATATAATTTATGATAAGATTTTAACAAACATAAAAAGCCCAATTGCTTTTTTCTTTATTAGCCTAGAACAGTACACTGCTGGTCTAAAGGTTCTCCCAATAAAGAGATCTAAAATGCCTGTGCAAAAATTAATTTCCATTGTCTTACCAAAGTGTAGGGCTGTGTGATCCACCCGAGGCATCTATCCTCCTCTTCTCCTTTCTCATAGCACGTCTCAAATTTTGAATCTTATCGCGAACCAATTTCGCATTCGCCTCTTTGACTCCGTTCCTACGTAGGAACATTACGATCTCTTGATAAGCCTTCCTTTTCATGTCACGTTTTTTGTACTCCCTTGAATTCACTTGCCACAAACATTTTCGCTCCCAATACATTTCTATGAGGTCTTTGGTTAGTTTCTTTGTTATATCCATATTTATAAAGTAAACAAAGCGTTAGTTTTATAGGGAATAGTTCCGCGTAATAACGTGGTCCGTGGTTCAATACCTCAGGTAAACTGCAGTGGGATGGGGCTCGATGCGCGCATCCGATCCGTCGCGTCGACAACATGGCGCATGCAATACGAATACGACGCACGCGCGTGAACGCTGACTGACCTTGAAATAGGACTGTGACATTAAAATGTATTTCTAGGTCACTCACAACAACAATCAAGCAGACTCACGCAGTAGGTACCTACTTATGTCAGTAGTATTAGCTATTTAATTTGTGTTTATGTTTATCGTTTCTTGTGAGGACTAACGATTCTCTTCTACAAAAATGTTAGTGTGACTTCTAATAATACTTTCTTAAATAATTCTGACTAAATATAACTTTGCTATTTATTTAAATGTAGACATAGGCATACATATACTAAACTGTTCGAACGCCGATATTATGTCGACCTTGAGACGCCACGCCAGACAGACACGTGTCCTTATTACTCGACCTATTCCTATGAGGCCGCAAAATTCTGAGTAGGTAGGTAATATACGTTCCTACGTAATTTCACCAAAGAGCATACCTATACATATTCAGTACATTTTTAAGAAATGGGACTTCCATACTAAAAAAACGATACGAATACCATTGCATTCATCTGTCCATTTGCCGCCCCTTCCAATTCAAATATTCAATAACAAAACGTCAAACGCTACCAACCGTGCTAACTGAACTGACTACGATAGGAACTAGAGCTTGACGCTTATTTTTTATCGATGTCGAAACAATCCAAAGAGTGACGCATGGGTCCCCACCCCTGTAGATTTTTTTATACTTTATACTTATTTTTTATACTTTTATTTATTACACTTTTTTAACCGAGTCCACATTGTAAACCCAATCGTTTCATTGCGATAACAAAAATAAAAAAAAACGTGACAGCATTAAATGGGGTCTCAGTTTATCAAAATAAAACAAAGAAAGTTTTAATCAACATTTATTTTAAATCTTATTTAAGTATTTCAAATCATACAATTTATAGTGGTAGCACTAAATCCACAAAAGCGACACTATGCGGATAGTAAAAGTAACTTACAGGAGCTGTCATTCCGCTATAATCAACATTATAAACAAGAAATATTTCATGTACATAAATTACAAAATATGCGTTTATATATATTATAGCTTGTGGTTCAATTTATTACGGATATGCCCCTCCCACGTTGTATAATGATCGACAGCGTGACCAAAATATGTTAAAAAGTCTAAAGGTCTTCGTAGTCGACTCTATTATGTTCTCAACTTTTAAGCTTGATTGCAACAGAAACATCATTGGTTTGTAAATGTGGCTTTTTAGGAAAATGTAAACTTATCCCGTAATTGCCTTAGTTCACTACGTAAATTCTCCAGAAATGGGTAAATCAAAAATTAGCGGTGCTCAACAATGGGGTAAACCGTCACACTACCAGTTAATGGGTTATGAGTTTATGACTTATGATTATGATTTGGGACTAAAACTGTCAGATAGGTATATCCAACACCAGCCTTATTTCTTTTTTTGATGAATTCTAACATCCAGAAATGCAACAATACATTATTAAATATTATTTAGATTAATTTTCACCAATACAATAAATAAATGGTTTTGATAGCCTAAAAGTTTCGGGTTGGAGACAACAGTTGGCAGCACCTTTGTTGTGCACGTCCCGTACGGTAGGTAGTTATTTATCGATATTATCGATAGTGATAGTGTACATCACTAGTCAACGAAATGAAATATTATTTCTCTTTATCTTAGCCAATATCTTTAAGTACGGGTCAATATATTTAAAAATATAATTTTATAGACATTCTACTGCTTACTGTGCTTATCAAATGGAAATTTTGTAATTTTCTTGTTATGTTTTCACTTGGTAAGTTCACCACAAATTTGACAAGTTTCAACACCTTTTCATGGAATCATTTCATATATCCAAATCACTTACACACAATTATAATGTTTTTCCACCACTTATCACAAACTTACTGAGTAATGGGGAAGGGATGAAAATTTTAAAAACGCCTGAATCTTTTTCTAGTTTTAGGAATAACATTCCTATTTATCGTAAATAAATTTCAGATTTTTCGGTCCAGTCAATTAATTATAAAAAATAAAAATATTTTAATCACAATTTCGTACAATATTCATCTTAACGCCGCCATTTCTTTTGCCTTTTTCTCATATGACGAATAAAAAAAAATATTACATGACTTTTCGCAACTTAACTGCCACTGTCATGTGACAGTTGACAGCTTAAATGACATTTAACTGTTACAGTTGTCAAAATAACAAGCAAAATAATGTCCCTATTTTACCTCAATGCAATTCAGTTGTCAACTGTCATATGACATCTTTTTTACACGTCAGACGGGACGGGCAAAAGAAATGGCGGGGTTAGGCTGAGTGATTAGACTGATTAGTGAACGAAGTTGCGATTAAAAACATTTTTATTTTTTTATAATTAATTGACCAACAAATCTGATATTTATTTACGATAATAAGAGTGTTATTCCTAATAATACAAAAAGTTTGGGGCGTTTTTAAAATTTTTATCCTTTTTCCATTCCAAAGCTTTTGGACTTAATAATTTTTCAAACTTTAATGGCGGGTTTTCTAAAAACAAACATGGCGAAAAACTGAATGAACGAAAGAAGGAACCGAAGAGAAACTATACTGTGCGAAAGAGAAACTCTATGTGAGAGTAAGATGACAATAGCCGCCATATTATATTATTATACCTAGCCACCATATATAAAGGTATTCCCAAAGATTTAGAATATACAAGTATATTCCATACAATTTTTTCTGTCTATGGTTATTTCTACAGGCTGAAATTCACTACTGATTTGTATGTCATGGGCGTACTCAGGGTCTGGGCCAGGGGAGGAAATCAGTTTTTTTTTAAATATACATTATAGTCAAATAAAAATAAGCATACATCAAAAAGTTATTTTTATATAAATTCTTTAAGTAGACAATAGCTATTTTAACTTTGTAAGTTTCGAGGGTTTGCAGCAGAACGGTTTATGACGGGTCCGGACTCATATCTTCCTTGAAAGAATCGTCCAGTGTTAATAAATTGTCTATGTACAGTCGGGGGCAGATTAAAGTGACCCCCTATCGTACGGCCTTTAGGAGTCACGGGGGTCAGGTTTATCTGCCCCCGACTGTACATACACTGAGCATACAAAGGCCATTTCATCTATCTTCGATCATAGTCCATCTTAGCCACGTTTTCATGCGTTTGAGTGTGCTGAATGATCTTTCAATTGTAGCAGTGGAAAAAGGGCTGTCAGTCTGCTGTCTATCCTATATAAAATCCTTTTTTTTCTTTCCAGTTACAATTCCAACGACGGCTTCGGTCGCGTGGCGGAGCAGCTCAACTTCGCGGCGCCGTCGGAGGACGAGGCAGAGTACCCGCCCGGCGCCTACCTCAAGAAGGGGAAGGTCTCGAGGGCAAGTCAAACTGAACATGCCCGATTTTTTATCTCTCTTTCATACAGATGACATAATTGTTCCCCGTCGACTGTCTACGAAACTGTAGTTAGATACAATTTATTTTAAACATTTTCAAAAATATTTTTGTGTATTTTCCAAAGCTTTAATTGCTTTTGAATTTATACAAATATGTCATCTGATTAGTTGTTGTGAGTAGTTGTATAATAGATCTAGATTTTTATTTAAATGAATAAATATATACGGACAAATCACACAGATTGAGCTAGCCCCAAAGTAAGCTTAAGCTTGTGTTATGAGTTATGCTCACCCAACGATACTTTATTTTATGATAAATACATGTATAGATAAACACCCAAGACCCAGGACAATTTAAAAAAGGCTATTTTCCAACTTGCCCTGGCTGGGGATCGAACCCAGAACCTCCAGATTGGCGGTCTAGCGTGTTGACCATTACGCCACGGAGGTCGTCGAATAGTATATAATAAATAGTTTTCTATTAGTTCGTTGGTTGGGACATAAAAATAGTACTGTTAAATTATTTAGTAGAAATTCGACTATCCATCGTAAACGACAGGTCTCTTGGTGCTTTAGCCCGCACCCAGCATGTAAAATATATAAAACTTTGAAAATACTGACTTTCAGTAACTAAATGTTTTCGTCCACGGGCCAATCTAAAAAGCAAAATGTATCTCTAATATGTCTGGGCCACACGGAATGTTAACCTTAACAAAATATTATGTACGTACACATGCATCCCTTCTCTCATGATAAGTTGTTAGCTAGATTTACACAGCCCTGTACGTACAGGAATGGAACGTGATCTAGAAATCATGAGCAAGGGTCATAAGAAACAGGTTTACGCTTTTTAATACCCTAGAAAATATATCAAGAATAAAGCCGCAACAAGGATAAAGCCCGGGTTTCCTATAACGGATACTCATGTTCTAGCAAAAGTTTTAATCGGTGAATATAATTACAGCAAGATCCAATGTCACACCGCATCATCGAGAAGCGGCGCCGAGACCGCATGAACAACTGCCTAGCAGACCTCTCGCGGCTCATCCCCCCCGAGTACCTGAAGAAAGGCCGTGGCAGGGTCGAGAAGACAGAGATCATCGAGATGGCCATCCGACATCTCAAGTTCCTGCAGGAGAGAGCCAATGGTTTGTACCCGGCCACCTAAACAACTATGGCAATCTAAATAAAAGGTAAAACGGTCGACCCAAATGTTTGGGCGCTATTCTCTATTGGAAGATATCTTGTTTAATTTTAATTTCTTTTTTAGGCTATAAGAAAAAAAAATATTGTAAGGTGTTGATCCAAAAAAATATTCGGGTTCCATATCAATTTCAAAATTAAATTCTAAAAGCGTACTTCCATTTGAGAAAATAAATTCCGTATGATTCAAACAATTTGGTTGACCAACGAGTCAATTTTTTTTTCTTTTATGTTTTACCTTTGCCGATAGTTTAATAATAGTTTCCCCGATACACTTCATTATCTTTAAGACACTTTGTCTATTTCAAATTAGAAAATCTTCGATAGGATACCTACTCGTCATTTAATTTAGTTGCGACTACTGGTAACTTAGTTTTCTTCAGACTTTTAAATATTTTGAGAACATGTCAGAAATTATTCATAACATGCACAATTTTAACAAAAAAAGTGCTGGTTCTATTGGACTTTCCAAATTTTTCTGTGCATGATCCGAGAATAATTCAAAGTTGACGCGTAGCACCGAAATGAGCAAATTTTGTAAACAGATTACTTAACTCCATTATCTATTGAAATGTAGGAGTGAGTAGAAAAATATTCGCTAGACCTTTTACAAAAAAATCGCACAAGTACTTTGAAAACTTTTTTAAAAGTATTTTTTGTATATGCTTGGTACTTGATTGAAGAGTTATTGTAGGTAACATCTTGGCTGAGATTATTTTCAAATCGTTCTGTCCTCTACGAGTTCTGTCATCTAGAATCCATTCGGGAATTTACTAGGTAGGTCAAATTGTTCAAAATCTTTCTCTCATAGTAGTTCTCTTTCCCCGTGATTGTATTTAGGCAGGAATTTATCAGAGATTATCACTGAGTTCTAATATAGCGGCACTTTTTAGAGTTTCTTCTAAAATATTTCCTATTCTGGTTATTTTAAAATTATACGTCTTCATCCATCGTTGCATGGACGTTAGTTCTATGCCAATACTCTTCTGGAGTTTAACTTCTAAAAATACTAGCTAGGATTGTCGTCATCGTGGAATTATAACACCAAACTAGGATTAATAATTGCGTAGCATAGAAATCAGAATATTGCTTGACATACCGTACCGTATCTACGTGCCAATATCGATCGTGGTCGTTTCATGTAGCTTTTGGAGTAAGTATCTAAGAGTCATGTTTAGTGGGTTGCGTAGTGACTTCTTCACCAACGATCTTAAGAGATCCTCACCCAAATGGTTTACAAATCTGCTCTTGTGCTATGATATCTACTGAAGGAATCTAATGCTGTTGGGAGTCGCCCGCAGGAAGATGTAGCATCTCCGTGGGTTCTGTTGTAGCTGCTGAGAGGCAGGTGGGCGGAGAGCACTTCCGCGCGGGGTTCCACGAAGCGGTGTCCGAGGCGGTGCGGTTCCTGGTCGAGGTGCAAGGTTACGCGCCCAGCGACAGGCTCTGCCTGCAGATGGCGTCGCACTTGCAGAGGCACTGTGAAATTGTTACCAAAGGTTAGTTTTGCATAACCTTACTTCCCTCGAGGTTTTTTTTCCGATTGGCCCACGACTAGAACTACTTATTTTGCGTGGGGAGCTGACGCCGGCCTTATAGTTACCTTTTTAAGAACTAAGTAATTTGTAAAATAGCTACAAACTTTTTGGCTTGCCGGGTTCTCACAAGATCACGTGCACGTTTTGGGTAACTGTAAGTGCACGGGGTAATTTTTATCAATAAAGAATAAAGATTGTTTTAATTCAGTGCGTAGATGCAGTCTATGATACTAATGGAGAGGAGCTCGGTGGCCCGGAGGGACTATGCGTTGCTAGTGCTTTCGCAAGTTTAGTAACACCGGGCGTGGTCCGCACTGGGATGGTATAACCACAAGTGGCACAAAAATTGCTCAAGATCTCACTACTTTGGAAGGCACATTAAGCCGTTGGTTCCGGCTGTCGATCATCATTGTAAGATCAAGCTATTCAGATACCTTTAAACAGCTTGAAAAATCAGACACCAGTGTTGGCCACTTATACACTCACAAAAAATAATACTAACTTAAATTTGACCTCCCTGCAAACGCGTGATTACTTGACATCATGTCTATTATGAATATGATAAAGGAGGTATCCCAACTTGCAGGTGATTTGCCGCCGCGTGAGAAACAGCGATCCTACCCTGGAGGCTCCTCATCAGAGACCGCGAGTTCCTCCAGCAGTTCGCACGGCTACGCAGTGAAACAGGGCGTGATCGCTCAGGCGCCGCCCCCCGCGCCTCCTGCGGCATATCCGGAGTCCTACGAGCCCGAGAGACAGCCAGAACAGTACCCCATGGATTGTGACAGAGGTACGTTGGGATAATCCTACATCAGTAAGTCAGGTTTTTTAAAATAACCTTCAACATGAGTATTCGTTTTTTATTCGAGTATTTAAACATATAAAGTACCTAGGCTACTTACTCTCCCAAAGTTTTCATTAAAAAATGCTTAAATAATATATTAATTACTGAGTAACAACAAATGTAGCCACAGAGTACCTACTTTATTTTGTACATACTTTTTGTCTGACTTTCCGTCCGTGGTATTTTAATTAAAAGACAAATAAGGTACTTAGGTACTCTTGACATTTCAGTAAAACCGAATATACTCCTTATTTAACATATGTTGTATACGTGTTTACAGCTACCGCTGTTAAAAGTCCGTTTTTCCCGCCAGTTGCCCCCATGCCGCTCGCGGCGGACGGTGAGACCATGCCTGAAGAGGAGCCCCTACCTTCGGACGGGCGACGTAAGCGGGAGACGAATCTGCGGACCGTGAGGAAGCCAGACCATAATGAAGATTACCTGCATTCATACAAATTTAAGAATTCCATAGAAAGGAGGTTTTCAAGGTCGCAGGATACAGAGGTGAGTGAGACCCAGTTGTTTCGATTACTTACGTAAACCCATTTTTTTTTAAAGTAGAAAGTCTAGGTGGTTTTTTGCAACAGATTACTTACTCTTAATCAGTCGTTCGATAATACTATTGTATCGTTTGTGCATACCTTGCGGACACGCAGCTTTCTGCCCTCGTAGCATGACATCACCGTTGATAAACCCCATTGAAGTTTATATATCGCGTGGTGCCATCCCGCTCGTTATTATTACGTAGAGCGAGATAGTGAGAAACGATAGCGCTCGATTAACGTCACCGGTGCTATGATACGGGTGGTGGAGCCTTACTCCGAAAGCTACAATCCATCACTGACATCAAAACGGGCGCAGCTTCGTGTCCTAGTGGCATAAGTTACTTACATTGGACGTTACATTTCTACTGCAGATTAATTACACATAAGTTACTTCACCATTCAGTTCCCATAGCTTATGGCACACTTTGAATAACTTCTGCTGCAGATTCCAACACAAGTAATTTTATTTCAGGCACCAGACCCGGCGACTCGACCGGTTCCCCACGGCAAGATGTATAACCACAAGCGAAGACGTGCGGTAAAGTTGACACCTTCCACCTCTACGTCAGGCTCTACAGAGGAAACCAGAGATACCTCGCCACAGGTAGGTAGACTACTCTGATGTGTTCAGAGGTCTGACTGGGACGATGAAGCAGTACACTCGCCTGGCAGAGGAATATATTTGTGACATTGAAACCTTGTAACAAATTTGTAAGTGGAAAAATATCACTAAACAAAAATCTGCTTATACAATACTAGGCTAGTAAAAAATACTAAGAGCTTTTTATGAAAATAAGAGACTGTCGACTGATAGTTTCTTCACTTATTACGTCAAACCAAATTAGATTTTATAATCATTTCGTAGCGCTATGTTGCTTGGTACTGGAACGCTATTAGCTACCTTTTGATCTCGTCATATATTTAATTAATGTACTCAATCTTGTGTAATTTGTAAATAAAGATGCTGTAAGTTTATTTACATTAAGTATATGTGAATTTTCTGGGTCCAGCGCTGTACCCATCATCACACTTCACACTTATTAATATTATAAAGGCGAAAGTTTGTGAGTGGTGTATGTGTTTGTTACTTCTTCACGCGCAAACGGCTGGACCAATTTTGATAAAATTTGGTGTGCAGGTAGCTGACACCCTGGATTAACACATTTTTTCCGCGGGTAACACCGCGGGGCGCAGCTAGTCTGAAATAAATTATTTGAAGGGAAACGGCATTATCATTTGATATTTTGTCATATGCGGCTCTAGATAACCCTTCAAACTATTATATGAACTACTGTCCGTTCAAAGTGAAAACGTGAAGCTTTTCTTAGCATTTTTGCCAAAAGTGGCACTTTTTTCATCTTAAGGAGAGCATCCGACAATCGCGAAATTAAGTGTTCTTATTCGCGACCACAGTGATTACGTTATTGATTTCAATCTGTTAAAATGAAGGCTAAATGTAAGTTCTTTATTTCAGGACACGTCCAGCGAGTCACCACATAATCATAACCACTACGAGAAACCACCGCCAACGCAGTATGTTCCCGTGTTCGCGTTGAATTCTCTAGGTAAGTAATGCATAGAGCTAGTAGATATCAAGTTATTCAAGCTTCTCAATTGCCAGTTACTCATTTATATTTTTTTAAAACCTTTTGCAAAATGAAAGAAAAAGGGGAGGCCTTTGCCCAATTATTAAATAGTAAATATAAATTATTAAATATAATTAAGTACAATAATTGTACAAAATACTTCCCTTTATGACTGGATGTCGCCGAGCTTAAAACGCCTGCTGTCGTGGTTTTAATTCCTATAACTGCTTCGCGTTGTAAGTGCTGTAACTAAGTTTGACATTTCTCACGACGGATTCTTATTCAACATCTTCCTCGCCTTCTCTGTATTTGGGGTCGGCTTTGTATCATCTGTATGTCAAGTGTAATCGTTGACATAAATAATATAAAAGATTTGGCATTGGTACGGCCGCCAACCTTCAAACCTTCCCATTTTTCTAACCTGGGCCTACGGGTCAGTTCAGACAGAGAGGACCGCAACAGAGGTTTTTTTATGACACTTGAAAATAAACTTTAAACTATTAGCATAAACTGCAAAACGCGATCGAGCTCGCGCGGTCTCAAAATCGCGCGCGAGTATTTTGTCATATTTAAACGTTTATACACTTTAGGCTATGGTAATACGGTATTATTTTAAATTTAGTTAGTAAATTGCTCGAGCATCTTAATTCTGTCTGAACTGACCCTACAGGCCAGAACCAGGGTTATCAAGGCGATTGGCCCCACTGCTCCGCTAATGCGCGCGTAGCGCGGGGCCGCCATACAAAAATCACGCGCATAGACGCGGTGTCAGTGTGTTGTACTATGCGTGTTTCCTATACAAATTGAGGTACTTGCATACATTCAGGTGCGGATCAGTGTGTGAATCGCTAGGGTCATCTTACGACGTATTCTTTTTATTCCAGGAAAATATTACGTCCCGCTGAGCGTGGAGTACGCGTGCCTGTCGCGCCACCTGGGCGCGTACGACGCGCTGGACGCGCGCGCGGTGCAGCTCGCCGCGCCGCTGCACCCGGTCACCATCCACGTCAACTTCCAGCCCTGCCTCAACTACCACGTCAAACGCGAGTCCAACGACCGCGACTGGCGGGCTGTGTAAATTATGGACTTTATAGGCTAACACGCATTTATGTAACTTGATTGCACGCTGACAGTATGGGTCGCACTTCCAATTTTAATATAAAATTTCTGCACTATCGTTTCAGAGAAAGCGCACGCGCAGAATTTTTATACGGTCATTTACAAAGCGGCTCGTACTGCTCAAAGAAATGTGCACTCAAAAGCACATTACTTTCCTTTACTTGAACAGCATTAACACTGTGTCGAGAGATAACCGCAGAGGTTTTCACAGATCGTCCTTTCCTGCCAGCGTCCGCGTCGTCAGGAACGGGCGACCCGCGACAACGCTCATAACTCGACCATTAAAGTTGACGCAAATCAAACGGCCTGTCTATTGCCAACCTTATTTTACTCATAGAGGCATGCATGCGCAAACTTATCTTGGTCAAGTAGTACGCAGCGCGAAACTGTGCGCGTCGCTCTTTATTTTATAAGCGGATCACTCGACGCAGGCTTTAAAATAAAACGTGAAAATGAATTTATAATTGGCTTTGACGCCAAAATGCATGGATATGATTTTAACGCAAGCGAAGCGAAGTCCAGAGTTACCAAATCATAGAGAATTATATTATTATGAAGTTGCTGCGCTTGCTTCATTCAAAATATATGTGGCAGTAATTATCTACAATAAAAGTTATTTTAAATTAGACTATATCCCGTGAGTTATAAACGCCATATTAACTTCATATTATTAGAAACAGTAAACGGTGAATCTCCATTTACAAATTATTATAATCGAACACTTAATGGCTGCTAGTCTGGTGCTCTCAATCGAAATAGTAAATCTTTTTTTATTTCGTTTTAGAATTTATAGAATAGAAAAATCTTTATTCAGTGACAATGTACATTCACAAACTTACAAGTAAATCTTTAATATTGCAAAAATACTAACTCATTATTAGTAATAGTTTTCGCACCAAATATCTCGCCTTGCCGTCAGTGCGGTTTATTTGCTGCAGCGCTAATGGACAAAGATTGCAATTAAAAGCTAACAAATAACTAAGGGCCTCGCCATGTGGCGGAAAAGATCGAAACTAAATATTTAACATGGTACCGTCCATAACACAGATTAAAAACAACCGGTGGCGCCATCATTTCAGTCACACTTAAGAGTATATTACGATTGACAGACTACCAGACTAACCTCCCAGTTTTGAGATTTTGTGCTATAGTTACTCTCTATGCATCTTAATGTGAACGATGCGTCATGAAAACAAACTTATTTGATTCCATGAGGTAAGATATAAAAAGTAGGTTTTTAAAACCTTGGAATATAAGATGACTCGCATGTATAGCAAGCGAAACTGACGCTACTGAAATATGATTAAAATGACATAAATGTATGGTCCAATCTAGTCAATGGGCGATACAGGAAAATATTATTAATATTATATCTCTAAGTATGTATAAAGCAAAATTGTTAATTATTAGGACAGCGAAAACGCGAAATATTTCGAAGGAGTAAATTAATTAAACAATGTATTACTGTCAAAAAAGAATTTACAAGGAAAGGTAAACACTATTTTACCTCAAGATTTGAAGAAATCAAGCAGATAATTGTCATATTAATTGAAGAAAGTACCTAAGACCATAAGTAAAGTTTTGATAGATGCCTGCAACCTTCAACAGCGATAAGGGTTGGGACACATCTATCAACACGAAACATGCAGCTCTCGCTCTAGCAAATGACGGTTCTGAGCGCCAGAAAAGGACAGCAGCATAGGAAACTGCTGTTCCGCGCTGCCAGATATTTCTCAACCCTTAATTGTAACGATTTACTGTTTTCCTTAAAATAGGCTATTAAAATCCGTGCAACGATGTCTTAAATTCAAATACGTCTGCGGTCCTGGTTCGGCTGAGAACAATAAATCGTTACGTCTTTCCGTGGGTAGCAGGCTTTATTCTGGATGTGGACAAAGTATCAGTGTTCTTAGTTACGGCTGTGATAAGTAACGATCGTAGTCAAGACCGTTACATGATAACCAAGAAATTACCTTTTGGAAACAATATTTTAAATACATCTCCCAAAAACGTCATCGCTTGTAAAAACGCTCTGTAATAAAATATTGTTTCGAGAATAATATACTTAGTTTTTAAGTATTTTTTAATGTTTAACATTTACGGAGGTTTAAGGTGGAACGAATTTCGAGTGTGTCTCTTGTAGACTTGTTTTAAAGACTGAGGTTTTCTTTACTTTCTACGAGTCGATATACGTGTGCTTCACTTGCCAAATTTACATTACCTACTATTTTAAAATTCGTATTGGGCTATTTGGGCTTAGATAGTTAAAAATTAAAAATATTGTAGCGATTGATAAAAGAATGAACGACTGTTAGAAAGTATATTCTTTGATAGTCGTTCATTCTTGATCAGAGAAAGACGCCTTTCTGCAAGGCTTTTCTGGTTAGATTTTTAGTTAGTACATAAGGGACGCACACGTATATGCGAGGATGATTCTGAGGTGTCAAATTTTACGTAATGTTAGGCTTATTTTCGATGTTATCTGCGGCAAAGGAACCCCATTATTGTAACATACTGTTTTACCTCACGAGCATTGTTTTAGAAGTTTGTTATGTAATTTCGCCACTTAATAGTCCAATAACGCGGGTTCCTTTAGCGCTAAATTAGTCTGTTATAATATATACTTTATATTTTGTAAATACATAAGCATTAAATGTGAATTATTTTACTACTTTGTTGTTTCAATTCTTGTTAAAACTTAAGGCTTAAAGAAAAGGAAAGGCGTGTCATTCAAACGAAGATTTTATGTAATTAATTATCATAACATCTTTTATTCTATATTATTATTTTAAATTTTACATGCTTAGTTCAAACATTAAGAAAGAAATAATAATATTTAACATCTGAATAATATACAGTTCTAGTAATTTATGAACCACTTAGCAATAAAATTATATTAATATTGCAAAATATTCCATTGTTACTTCGAATACCTTAGACGTAATTATCGAATATGAAGAAGGGACAGAGGTGGGTGCAATCACAAGTACCGAAATTAAGTTCATATATGGCAAACGAGAGAAAGAGAGTGCGCGACAGTTCACCATAACAAAATATAGCTTTTACTTATCCATTAATTATTATAATATATACACAAATATCGTTCTCTACTGGATGATATTATTAAGGATTTTATCACAAAGATTTTTCTAATTTCTACAGAACATTTACTTAAAGAGCATTATGCTATGAAATCTTCTGATACGTTGATATAATCGCAATAGAAAACTGTACTTTTCCTGTACGTATTTACTTATTTACTGATTGTACCGTGTTTAACGAAAGACCTCACAACAAAATGCACTTTAACGCGAAGACAATAAGCGATTCACAATTCTAGTTAACAACCAGATCGAAATATTTACATTTCATTATAGAAAACTACTGACATATCACTCCACTGGCTGGGGTTTATTTTACACCAGTAATCAATATATTCAAACAAAAACCATAAAACGGCAATACCTTTACAATACGTATAAAAATAATAAAATCCAGAGTTAAAATAAAATGTTATTAAAATATCTTGTGTTTATAGATTTCTATGAACTAGTGTTGCCTTTAGGCGAATTATTGCAACGTGTTGACTATATTAAGCTTTCAAGTAAGTATAAATTATGCTTTGTATATATTTTTCACAATAAGTAGGAAGCATGAGAATGCCCAACCAATGTGATGTTATATCTGACCTTTCAAATTCATTTTATTACGCATACAAGATAATTACATTATCGCCACATAACCTGATCGAAACAAAACTAACGCTGTTGTGGGGTATACGAGCACAATCAACAGGCGGGAGGCAAAGTATCTAGCCGCTCTGCCGCGCGTTCGCTGCTTTCTGATAATGGTGACAGAGATCAGTATCGGCTGGTGTTGATTTTAAATTGATTAAAAAAAAATAACAACAGTCATCGTTTTTGTCAAGAAAAGAAATGTATGAAATACTAAAATGAACTCAATTTTGGTATCGTCCTAAACCAAAGAACACACTTCTCAAACAATGAAACAATAAAATTGCGCAGCCCACAATACAATTTACAATAGAAGCTGCTAATACAATTAATAACTTGATTTAAAATCAAAATTCATTTAATACATCTCATATTCAATACTATAACTTCCCCAAACCGCGAAAGTCAGTAATTTAGTGTTCCGTTGAACTGGAACGTTGAGCAACTATAATAGAGCTAGCTACACACTGGGTTCAAATAACAATGTATGTAGTTTCACTACAACACATTATGTAAAGTTAAATGTTCACTGCGAACGTTTCTGCGCCTCTACATGCAACCTTGGAAATGAAATGACACCATACTCTTCAATAAAAAAACTGCTCAGTATGGGAGCGACCCAAAATCGCGTAAAAACGATTTTATCACAAAATATCTTCTACCAAAATCTATGAAACAGTATTTTTATGACAACTTCAAAATGAAAAGAGTATCTTCTTCAATCCACTTGAAGAGAACATCAAGTAATCTCTTTTAACTTTGCATAATAACAAAAAAATATTATCAAATGATTTCTGAACAACATCAGTAATAAGTATACTGTCTGCCAGTTTTCATATCAGTAGCGGACATTGACCCATATTTGTTTCTGTCATTCGCGTACATTTCCAATGTCGTCCTGTCCATACCATACTCTAGTAAAATTAGGCAAATCATAAATGATCATATCAAAACATCAAACATATGTTTTAAACGGAATATCTTTGATACTATAAGTAGCGTAGATGTAAATTCCTACTATATGTTACATTATAATCATTCAAACTAGACAAAATCCTAAATAATGGATAATAAGTAACAGTTGGAAGACTAAACTCAAAGTAATAACTGCTTTGTGATAGTTTATGTCACAAAAAGTATAAATATAATATTAGATCTATGAAACTCCCATGAAGCTGCAGTTTTACACCGAACGACTGAGATGGCATTGAAATGTATGAGCGAAACATACTCTTTATGCCAATATTCTCTATTGACATGTTATCTGACATGTAACATAGTTTTTTCCCCACAATATTTAAATTAATAGGGTGCTTAAATGAATCCCTGATTCAACTTATGAAGCGTGCTTATAAGAAATAATTCGTAAATGCAAAAACAAACATCACGATTTTATTGAATCTGTCATCCTCACTTTACCAACGCTATTACTGGATCAATATTAGGATAAGACATTTTAAACTCGTCACAATTCTTTCATTTCAAAGGTTACAACCGGACAAAGCATCTGAAGACTAACAGAAAAGGGAATAAAGTACCCTCTGACGCCGACTTTGCGCCGATGTGGCAAATATATAGCCAAAAGGAAAAACGTTCACGAGGTGTAAAAAATAAAGACCATTTTGACAATTCATCTGGACGATTAAATATTAATAAGGCCCCGTATGCTGTTCATTTCTCACACCGACGTTTCGGGGTTTCGTTACTTATATTATAACAAACAGAATATTTTGCAAGTGCCTGTGTTTGCCACTGGGTTTCGGGCGATTACGTACCCTATCTAGCCCGGGGTTTACAACATCGATTCGTTGTCACCAGATCATGTTTTCGACAATACGCTTTATATCAGTTAACATAAATTCATAGCTCATAGCACGATACTCTGCAATAGATAATATAAATTATCCTAATACAATAAAATCAGTTACAAAAATTAAAAATAAATAATGAGTAAATAGCATTCAGCGATTTTTGGAACGATTAATTTTAAAGGTGTTATGAAATTGTTGTTAATCATAATATAGAGCATATCATAAACATGACCATAGGTGAATGGGGACGTGGATTGACAATAAAACTAGCTCATTACGACCACTCACTCACAATATGACACAGTCAGACATTTACAGCGGCCGACGGGCCCAAAGCAGCATAAAATGTTTCATTACGTAACACTGCATCATCATTGACCGATATGAGGATATCCTGAAATACGAACCATCAGGTAGTAGCACCGAAATGTCAGTATTTACTATAGTAGGCAACTTGTTTGTGCGCGATGTACGAGGGCAATGTATGAGGTCTAAAATAAACTCTCTAAGATTTCAACTATTTAGTGGCTGTCACATCGAACTCATTCCTGAATTGATCGTTCGCATATGTTGCTGGCATTTGACACTTAAGGCCCATTTACACTTTTACCCCTTATTCATAAAAAAATTACTAACGTTAGCTAAACCTCTTTTAGTTAAAATATGTTTTGTCTCGTTCTCACTATGTCAAATATTAAAAAGAGGTGAAAGGATCAAAACATGTTTTTATCTAAAATAGGTTTAGCAAACGCTTGTTATTTTTTATGAATTTGAGGGTTAGTTTCTTGCCTGCTGCATACAATTAAATTGAAGAAACAGATGACTTACATAGTCGAAACATCAGTTACACAAATCAGTTATTGCTTTAATTAAATTGTATGCAATAAATAGACAAGAAATGTGCACTGTCTTAATGTGCAGTTGACTGCAGAAAGAACTGTCCAATTTATTATCCAATGAAACAGATTCAGACATTAACCTTCGGTGCTACCAACCAAATTTTTTTCGAATTTAAGGTTAACCATTATTCGCAAAAATCGCGAGCAATCTATACCGATCAATGATAAGTCACTATTAAGCGATGAAATTCAATAATTTACATTGAAAGACGCACTTGGCCAGATAGACCCTTCGCTACCTACCCAGCTGCCAAACGGTTGTGATGGTCGAACGGAGCGCATACCTATAAGTAAACAGCTTGACTAAGACTTGCTTGAGGAACGAGGGATGATAAAAAATGCATAGAAACTGGTGTGATTGCGCGTACGTCCGCGCGGTCCCCGCTCCCCGCGCCCCGGCACCCCTCAGGCCAGTCTGAGTGAAGCGGCTTACCGTATATAAACTAACACCGACAGCTCATCCCTCGATCTAAAGGCGGACACGGGACATGCCTTCTCTTAAATTATAACACAGATTTAACCTCTAACATGGCTAACGCGCTTCCGTACCGAAACTTGTCTACACATGTGAAACGACTAACACTAACAGAGACCTACGCTCCAGGGACGACCCCCAGACACCCTATATATGCTAAAAAAAGTAAAACAAATAATAAAAACAACTATAATTTACTTAAACATTATGCGTACAAAAATCCTATTCGGCGCTCTCTACGCGCTCTATCGATAGATCCATAATAAATAAATATATCAATAAGATACATAAACATTGTACATATATAAAAAATCTTTTATTACCATTATACATACATACCGAGTAGGTCGCCTACCGCTATCTTAACTCTCCTATATACAATATTTACAAGGGGAAATAAAAACAATTTGTACTTGCAGAAAACCGTGAAAATAAAAACAGAAGATAAACGGAAATATACAAACGTCTCCAACACGAGTCCATAAAAAAGTTACATTAAAATTATGTTATGTATATAATACAGGCGCGTGGCCTCGCGGCGCAGCGTGAGATTGTTTTTACAAAGTGCGGTGCGGCGCCCGCCTACCTGTCCGTGCGCGGCCCCGGCTCGCCGCGCCCCACCTCTGCAACGACAACACACGTTACTCACGCGCTCCAACAGAACCATTGCCAATAACACTACTTTCGCCTTTAGCCAAACTTTATGACACAGGTTGACAAGCAAAGCGTTATAACATAAACCAATTCATGCGCAGCGAATGAACAAAGCAAACCACCATACGAAGGCAGCGTCTTCTGGCGCGCTTCTGTCGCAAAAGATTATTTCTATGTTCAGCCTTTACTGTCCCACTCCAGGGCAAAACGATTATTTCTATTTCTTATTTCAGCCTATACTGTCCCACTGCAAGGCAAGGGCCTCTTTCAAACTTTCACGATCGAGGGCTCTTGAGGCCCAATCTAGATTAGAATAAGCCAAATGTCAATAACAGTTTTCAGCTGCAGAGCCTATAAACCAGCTATACCAATGTTCTGTTCATTCAATTCTCCCTTTATGTAGAAAAAGTATACCAAGGACATCGGTATAAACCTATGAATCTATTCAATATATGCGATGGGCTAGCAACTCGTCACTATTTTGATTCCTGTCTTCCATCTATAGCCCACCATCTTGCTGAGTGAGGTTCGGATCCTGCAACAATAGGCTTTGTCTATTCCGCAAAGGAAAAAGGCAACTGTTATTGAATAGTCTAACATAAGCAGGCGCAAAACACAAGTAAAGAAGAAAAAAGAAAAAAAATAATAAAAAGGCACATAAAATAAAAAAGTAAAAAATACAAAGAAAGGAAAAAACGGTAAAAAAGGATAAAATAACGTTAAAAAAGACAAAAAAAAGGTAAATAAAAAAATAAAAGAAAAAATGAAACCAGTACGTTTTAACTAAAGCCCCCTCTGACGCTTTGTCCCCATACCGTACCGGGCTGGTCGGTGGGCGGGCGCGCCTCCTCGTCGTCGGGCAAAGCGAGCCCGAACTCCCGGCGCAAGCGCGAGCTCAAGTTCTCGCGCTGCCGCTCCGAAGCCGTCGGTTGCGCGTCGAATACGCCTGCAACACGACAAAATAACGTTAAAGATTTTTCATCTCTTCTACTCGAAAAACAATGTTCACATCGCAAAACATTTGGAGATAAAGTTACTGCTGATTCTCCTGGGACTGAAAAGTAAAAAAGAAAACCACTAGGGATTAAAAAAAATTGGAAACTCTATAGAATCAAAAATAATTTTGGCAGTCCAGCACTAAAATACTTTTTAAAAAAAAATATTTGGCACAGATGTCGTAATTTTAAATTTGGAATACATATCGCAGTCAACATGGATAAATGCAGGTAAACATTTTTATCATAAAAATGTAAAGTGAAGAATATATTTTTTTTATATTTTTCACTTTGGGAACAAAATTGAATATAATTAAAAAAGCGCAATTTTTGTCTTTCATTTAAAGTAATAACTATAGTTGTAGGTTATATTGTATTGACATGTAATTAATTGTGTTAATTTAAATACTTTTTCGAAAGTTTCAGCCGATAGTGAATATCAAGTTTCATTATAAAAATAAAAAGATATGAAGGACCGCACACAATTCACTCCTTAGTACCGGGAATTGCATCCTATCATTTTATCAGAAGTTATCGCTCTTCGAAAAAAAATTCTGTAGTTATTGAATGAAAACGTCATCAAATAAAGATTAGTATATCTGTTGGTTGAACTCTGATTAGGTTTTGTTGCGGTCCTACTTTTCTGTATATTCTATTTTGTTTGTGTAATTTTCTCATTAGCATATACAAGTGTTCATGAACACTTGGGAGGATGAAATAGCGCCATAAGCGGTTCAAAGGTTATTGCAAATTATTTCGCAATGTGATTGTAACCGAATCTACCTGATTAATTAGCCATTAACACTCGTGTCAGAAGTTCCAAGCTTGCTAAATAAGATGTACAATATAAGAAAAAGAAGGCAAAAATTCGCAGAAAAATATATAAAAACTTATGAACTAGACTTATATCTATAGAAAGCCGAAAAGGCGGCCAGCTCAGGTTGAAGAAATATAGTAGAGTGTGCTACTTGGGTACGGTAAAAAAATTATCTCGGGCGATATACATTTATCCCTCTCTTCACTTAGGATTCCCTCGTAGAATCATTCGCTGCGCTCGTGATTTAACTATTGGATCCTTCGTTTCGCTCTGGATTTTAGCGCCCTCGCCTTAAAAATATTACCTTTACCCCTTGTGGCACAATCTACTATATTTCTTCAACCTGAGGTGGCCGCCTTTTCGGCTTTCTATAGATATAAGTCTAGTTCATAAGTTTTTATTCATTTTTCTGCGAATTTTTTCCTTCTTTTTCTTATATTGTACATCTTATTTAGCAAGCTTGGAACTTCTGACACGAGTGTTAATGGCTAATTAATCAGGTAGATTCGGTTACAATCACATCACGAAATAATTTGCAAGAACCTTTGAACCGCTTATGGCGCTATTTCATCCTCCCAAGTGTTCATGAACACTTGTATGCTAATGAGAAAATTACACAGACGTACCCGCCTACATATCTATTTAATACATACATCAGAACATAAAACAGGATGTGTTTGACCCCGGCCCGCCTCGACTTGTATTGTCGTACGGCAGCGAAGTGGCGTAAAAATAAACATGCACACATGGCAGCGAGCCAAGCCAATGGCTACTCACAATAATATACCGGTTAAGCCTTGTTTACACGCGATAAACACTGGTTTTATGGTCTAGTTGTCAAACGTCAGATTAGATTCCTACTCGTATGATGCTGGTTTTAAGTATTCCGTTAAAATACAAGGAAACTTTTTTCTTTTAGATAAAGTTTATTTTTATTAATTTATTTTGACGAAAGATTTGACTTTCGTAAACTAGGCTTTCCCTTTCCTAGAAAATTTACGAAAAAATTACACAAAACTAATGTATTTTATCGATGCACCATTATTATCTCTTTTTCATTTCTTTAGAGATATTCTCTCAACGCTGGATAGTATTATCTCATTGATTGGCTATGTCCGTAGTCGTGAAAAACGCGACCATATTGAATGAATAATTAAATTTTGTTACAACGCAATTTAAGCTGTGTTTACGCTCGTCAAGGTCGCGGAGACCATGACTTTAGTATGCTTTGGCTCAATGGAACTACGTACTGCGTCGTACAAAATTTGATAATAAAAAATATAAATTTTGTTTTAGTGAATTACTAGTTGAAATTTCAGCAGATTAGCTTGTTGAAGTGGCAGTGGGCGGGACACAGAGCGGCGAATCTATGGCCGACGGGGCAAAAAGGTTCTCGAATGGCGACCACGCACTGGAAAGCGAAGCGCAGGACACCCACCTAAAAGATGGTAAGACGACCTTACCAGCTTGGGTAGAAAGCGCTGAATGGAGGCCGCTCTAGATCTGCAATTTCGGAAATCGTTGGGAGAGGCCTATGTCCGGCATGGACATTATGCGGTCAAAAAGATGATGATAATCCATTTTGAATTTAACAACTTAAAAATTTCTCGAAACTAAATTGATATATGCTTTTATGGTACTAGGCTCTTATTCTGAAACTGCATCATAATATTAGAAAAAAAAAGTTTCCTTCGCGTGTGTGACCATCTAGATTAAATATTTTTTTATTTAACTTTACAAACACCTATATCAACACAGGTCAAAGATAAACATTTGACTTGTTGATAACCCTTTCCTGATAATGTACCTGTTACATAAGTAGTGTAATAATAAAATGTTTACATGATTTTGCAAGTTTTGTAAAACATTAATCTCACTTGCGTAGATAAACCTTTATTCTTATCGTAATAAGATACGAACTAGTATGCATAATCTTATATTGTCATCAATTACATTAATACGCTTTTAAAGTCTTCCCGATGCAGTTTATGGATGGTACAATCCACGCATGCGAAGTGGCTGACAAGCCAATCAGTAATTACAAGAGAAAGTTAACGTGTATGATCAACACTTAATCGTCCAGCAACAGTCTGAGCCACGCTCAAAACGGACTTACTTTGATACGCCTACAAAAACAAAAGCCAAGATTGTAGATTTGAAAACCTTCTCTCCATGTTAAGATGACAAAAAGAGATGACTTTCTCAAACAAATCGTTTATTTTCTATAATCCACGAAAATCATAGTTTTTGACTCAATCAACTTTTACATAAATCCATTACAGGTAGCAAGTTTCATTATTAAATGATTATTAATTTATTTTGATTCAATGATAAATTGAATTGCCCAATCGGTTTTCATTTAAAAATTAATTTAACCACTAATCTTCGACCTTTTCGTGTAAGTCCGCTTAGCTAAAGGGGCCGAACGTCGAGCGGCGTGACGCAAAGCAATTGAATCGAGCGACCCGCAGACCGTGAACAGATGCAATTTACTCAAATTGCATTGCATTTGCATGTGAGATAATTGTATCTCGTGACGGGTTTGACTCGACGGGTTTTGTTATGCGTGTCTCGTTATTAAAACGTAGTAAATCAAACAGGCGTGTTTAGTAGATAGCTTAATCTATTTCTAATTATTTGTTTGTAGGAATATTTTTTCTGACGTTTAAGGAAATAAGCGAAGCATAAAAATCAAGAGTTTGCGTGTGCTTTGGCCATATATTCGACTCCTGTTTTCATCTATAAGCTATACTATATATAAAGGAAACATAATTGAAAAAAAAGATTTTAGCAAGAGATATCTAGACCAGCTGTCTTCAATAACAGCCATGTCTTTTTTTGGTAATTGACAGTTGTTGCACTGCAGCGCTAACTCCGCTTTTAAGTCGTCCTCCAAGAGCATAGCGCTAGATTCGCTAAGTGTCATTCTCATTCATTTAATCGATTGACAGACGTCATAGACTAAAGCATTCATTTCATTCATAATAGCGGCGCGAATTTTGCAATCCGTATTTAAGTTCCAGACAATGAAATGTAGTAACTTACGGATGGAATTTTTTTTTCTTTATATTATGCATTGTTCATTTAATTATTAGTGCAGTATCTTAACTCACACCGAGGCATGTTTGATTATGTTGACAGTGTTTTCTTTTACTAACTATGGAGAGTACTTGGCACGTAGTAAACGGTAGGAAGCGACTAATGTGAGGTGAAGTGATAGCATATGATGGACGGAACAAAACTGTGATACATGGCGTACTCTAATACTTAAGTACATAATAGCTCGTTGGCAAATTTGCTTATGACTTATGGCTCTGAAACATGGTACCTTACCTTACTATGGGTGTCATAAGGCTCCAGGTCGCTCAACACGCTATGGAGAGTGTGTGTCGTAGTGTTTCTCTACGTGATCGAATCAGAAATAAGGAAATTCGTAGAACAAAAGTCACTGACATAGCCCAGCTGATTAGCTCGTTGAAGTGGCAGTTGGCGGGATAAATAGCGCGACGCACCGATGGCCGATGAGGCAAAAAGATTCTCGAATGGCGACCGCGTACTAGCAAGCGAAGCGTAGGACACCCCACCCACAATGTCATCAGACGACCTAACCAAGGTCGCTGGAAAGCGCTGGATGCAGGCCGCTCTTGATCTTGGCCTATGTCCAGCAGTGAAGTTATGCGGCTGAAATGATGATGATGAAATATGCTCACCTCTAAGACCCTGTTCTGCGGTGAGTTCTCTATGCAGCCGTTGCTCCAACTCGTCGGCCGCCTGCGCCGCGGCAGCGTCTAGTCTCTGCGGCGACAGCGACGCGGCGCCCGAAGACTCCGAGGACCACTCCGGACCAGCTTCCCCGCCCTCGTGGTCCGCCGACGCACCGTGGTCCGCGTCCGCACCGTCGGCCGAGTCCGTCGTGGTCTCGTCGTGGTTGCTACCACCTTTGAGACGCTTGCGGTATTCGCTGATAGAGAGCTGGAGTGGAAAGTGTTTATTGACATTTTGTTTAAAGAAGTCATAAGTTTTTTTTCTAGCATAGATTAGAAATAGTGATCAAATTTTAAAATAATGTCGCGAAAGCAGGCCTTTTAGTCGCGTAAAGTCCACTATTTGAACATTTCTGTATCAAAACGTCTAAAGTATCATTATGTCCATTCTTCATAAAGTCCACTTTATCAAAATGTTCATTGTATCAAAAAAACTATAGCATCATTATGACCACACCAGTTTTTACTTGCATAATATACTACCTTGTTTATTATGAGTAGATAAATGACGTTTATTTTAGCACATAATTAATATGACTAATATGCATTTTGAGATTAAAACCAAAAAGTTATGCAACCGAAATTGCAAGTAAATATACATAATAAACATATACATTTATGATTGTACAGTGAAAAAATAATGTATGCAATATAACGCTATCTAATCTAAAACCTTCATTCACATTCAGACAGATTATTATGACAAGATAAAGCTAAAGAGCACTTTACCTATCAGAAGAGAAACATTTTAATTATAGCTATATTGATTTACTGCACACAAGAAAAACATTATATATGATTTTTTAATATGTGAATATGGTCATGAGATTTACAATATAATGAAGAAATAGCTGTAATCACCCAAGGTTCGAATATCACCAGGCCCACTCAATATGCCTCAAGTTATGAGGAAAATACATGAGTTGCTTGAAAGCAGTCACAGACTATTCTATTTAATACTGTTAATAGTTGTTTACTCAGTGGCCTTAAAGTTACTTTGTCTTACCTTTGTTTCAACACTCATCAAAGAGGAATACAAATAACAGGAGTAGAAATAAAAAAAAATTGTAAGTGATCAGCCCCAGATCTGGGGGGGACAAGCGTGGGCCCATGCCCGGGGGTCAAGATCAGAGTGGTGGCAAAATCGAATATTGGCATCCCTCTCTTCCTCCTATTTGCCCCCATCCCCCCGTCGCCAGTAATTGACTTGAGTTGAACACTCTGTTTCATTACAAAGGTGAGAAAATTATGAAAAACAGTCATACATAACAGATTTGGTTTATGTGAAGTATCTACTTTTAATTCGATGAAAATTCTTTTGATATCGGAGGTAATAAATACGTTTTCGCCTCTATTTTTACTGATTCAGGGGGCAAATGCAAATCTTCACTTGAAATCGTAATTTTTTTGTTAAAAAAATATTTTGCAATTTTTGCAACAAAGATTTGCAAGAAAAGAAGAATATTTAGCGCGCCAAGCCGGTTTTTTTTAAGGCGTTGCACTCTTGGCGCATTCCGCCATTCGTGGTGGCCAGTGAGCTTGTTTTAAGTATAAAATAAGCCCTTTGATTTTTAAGTTTCCTAAGGTGTGTAAATCGAACCTAAATTTTGAGTTAAATACAACCTCAGCGCTTGAATGATGAAAACGTTATAAAATCAGTTAGTATTGATTGATACTAACCTTCCTGCGAACAGGTTTGGGCTTTTCCTGCGGCGGCGGCTGCAGGCGCGGGTCCCGCGCCAGCGCGGGCTTAGCGGCCGCGGGCGCCGCGGGAACGGCGCGGCTGCTGCGCAGCACGCCCGACAGGATCACACTGTTGTTCGAGTCCATACTGTTCACGCGGTTCAGTATCTCGTGCACGTTCTTAAACTCGTCCTGCGTACTGTCCTTCGCGTCGAATATACTACTTTCCAGACTCGTCGTCTTGTCAATCGCACTTTTTATTATCGACATGTTCGGCACGTTTTGATCCTCGTAGTTGAACGTCTGTGTCATGTTGCTGAAGATCCCCGAGAATAGACCGGTTGAACTGAAACGTGACGAGAAAGGTAGCGTCGATTTGTCGAGAACGGACGGCCGGTCTGCGACGTCGAAGCTCTTCTCTTCCGGCCGCGGCTCGACGGGTGACGCAGGCCGGACGGGCTGTACGGGCTTCATTGGCTCCTCGGGAAGCGGTATCGCCTCCGGAGGGGGAATCAGGGGCATCGGACTCGGCTCCTCCGGAAGAGGAATATTCTCAGGCGCGGGCAAGGGTATCGTCTCCACGGGAGGCAAAGGAATATTCTCGGGCGACACGTGAATTTTTTCGTCGTGCACCGAATTGCTCAAGTCGTCGTGAATGTCTCCATTGATTTCTGGCGACTTTGAGCTATTGTTTTCGTCTTCGGTCCTCAATTGAATACTGATTTGGTCATCTACCATGTTGAGATCGAAGTTTAAATTCACTTTCTTCCGTTTCTCTTTAGGCTTCTTGTTTCTGCTTTTGAGAATCTGGATATTTTCCGTATGGAATGAATGAATCTTTTTCTGTATATCGTCCATTTCGTCGCGCTGCGGCGAGGAGTTCCCGCTGGTATCAGCCGATTGACAACTGTTCAGTTTGTCATTTGGGCTTTCAATACCCTTAACTTCACTATTACTGTTTTCATTAGATTCGAGTTTGGGTTGTGATGAGATCGTAGTGTCTATTTCCATGGGCACTACCTTGTTATAGTTAGTGTCTTCACTTTCTACGTTATTGTTATTTGTTTTGATGTCTTCTGGCCTAGTGATTTCCGGGGGCATGATTTTGTAATCGTCACAAGGGGGCACGCCTATTATCCGCCTTATGTTTTCACTGTCGTGGGGAACTATGTTCACGTTAAGGT
Organism: Acrobasis suavella; assembly: GCA_943193695.1. Taxonomy (NCBI): domain Eukaryota; kingdom Metazoa; phylum Arthropoda; class Insecta; order Lepidoptera; family Pyralidae; genus Acrobasis; species Acrobasis suavella. The sequence continues at coordinate 6,049,242 of OW971934.1, read as the reverse complement.
CACTGTCCATATTGCACTGATCGTCAGAGCCCTGTCCACTGTCCGACCTAGTCCGGTCCCTGCCATATATGCTGTCCATGATATTCCTCACTTTAAACTGTCTAGCTGCTGTGTGCGGGTCATCTTTCACCGGGGATTCCTCCGACGTGAGCACCGGCGATGACTCGTCGATGCACTGCACAATTATTTAGGTTTTACATTTCGTATAAAAATCGTCTAAAACTAAGAAATACCATTAACAAGTCATACTTACAGGCACAATAGTGTTCTGTTCACACGATAATGATTCTCTCGCCAGCCGCCGTTTCTTCAAAGGTGTTATCATTTCGCTTGGCGGCGATTCTGAAACAAACACATCTATATTTCAACATAGCATACCAGTCCATTGCTGTTATTTTACAATCATGCATTTCAACAAAGAACTGTTTAAATACACCATTTTAAATCACTTTTTGTATACTATTCTTCTTTACTGACAGTGACAAATTTAGTAATATAAAATTGTGCTATTTCAACCCAATTCCTAGTTGAAATGCATTGTGATCAGTCTTTAACACTCACCAGCTGACGGCGAATCACTTTCTTCACTAATAGCTTGTCTTAGCCACCTCTTTTTGGCACTATGTTGGGGCACAACCATCGGGACCACTTCTGCCACTTCTGTGGGAGGGGTACTTCTTGTGATTCTTTTTGCTTTCTTGGGCGGCTTATTTCTGTCCCTCCCTGGAGTCCGAGGTGGAGATGAGTGAGCATTTTCTTCGTCGATATCGTGTCCCCCACTCAGATCTCCTATCATAGTTGACGCCACTTGGACTAAGCTTTCTAATGAAGGTGCTGAAACTAATGACGGTCTGTAGGGAGATCGGTATGGGGACGGCGTCCGCTCGGGAGACCGGCCAATCCATTCTGTGGCCATAGTCTTCTTAGTTTTCGGGAGTTTAAATGTAGATTCTACTGAGCCAACGGCTGCTTCAACTAGTAAACATGCTGAGCTCAATCCGAGATCCTGGAAAAAAATACATCAAATACTATTCCTCCTCAATCCTCAACACACACAACATCAGGAAGTACGTAGATAAGGCTTTAATTATCACTACATTTATCTTTTGGGGATTAATGCAATTCAAAGATTGATTATGGCAAGAAAAAGTAAATAAAGAAAACCTAACTCATCATTAGAACATCGCCTTCTAGATTGATCAACAAACTTGCAGAAGCAAATTAGGGGTCAAGTGTCACTAACTGATTTTCTACTACCTTTTTTTTCAACCTTTGCAACGCAATCGAATATGTGCTCCGATATCGGAGTTTAGAAACGTTTCCAAACAACTATAAACATCCAGTGTGGGAGCAATAGTGGAAATGATTATTAACGTTTGGAAATGTTTACTTACGTTTGGAAACGTTTACAAAAGTTTTCAAACGTTTAGAAACGTTTCAGATACAATCCAAAACTGAATGTTTAGAAACGTTAAACGACTAAACGTCTGAAAACATTTAGTATCATTTGGAGACAGAACAAAAAAAACCTTTTTGAAACTCTTTGCAACAGTTACAAACACCGGTGTTGGCCGCTTTAATTGAGGTACCTCTGGCGGCGGCGGCGGTATTTGGTCGAGGGGCGTGGCGGGCGGTGCAGCGGGCGCGGCGGAGTGCGGCTGCAGCGCGCTGTGGCGGCGCGGCGGGCGCGTGCGCGGCGGCGTGCGCGGCGCCTCGTCGCCCGACGTGTGCAGCTCGCTGTCCGCCGAGTTCAGCCGCCGGCGCCCGCTCAGCGTCGACTGCGACGTGGTGCGAGCGCGACCTTTGCGTCTGAAACAAATGGTGCAACTACGTTAAAACAACACCCCCAATACCTCATAAGTTCTGGATCATCTCATTTGTTAGCACAGAACAGCACTTCTATGATTCTACAATGCGACACAAATTTTGTACAAATTCCCTGCACGTAGGTTGAACCAAAATGGCGATCGTCAGCGCATTATTTGTTGCTGAGCCGATAACTGCCATTTTGGTTCAACCTACGTGCCGGGAATTTGTACAAAAATGCTTTAAAGTCCGCCATTTTTGTTCAAAAATGTGTATTTGTGACGCATTGTACTCTCTGCCGCTCAGAACCGTCATTTGCCAGAGCGAGAGAGAGCGACGGGATGCTCCAGCACCGGCCGTGCTATAACGTTCCGTTGCTATCTCTTGCTCTGGCAAATGACGTTTCTGAGCAACAGAAAAGGATAGCAGCATAGAAGTACTGTTCTGTGCTGAAAAACGAGTTCCAATTAACCAGCCCCATGGGGCTGGTTAATTGGAACTCGTTTGGCCTCGTGGGGCCACAGATAAATATCAACCCTATAACTACTACCAATGATAAATATTCCTTAAGCAAAACGAAGTCTGGGAAAGAGAACTAAATTATACATTTACATATTTTATAAGTTTCGAATTCAATGTCACAAAATATTCTGAAAAAAAATTAAAGGGTAGATTCAGTCCATGATATTGAACATGACCAGAGACCACACACCAAAAGAGGAATTATTGCTTTCTATAGAAACTTAGTTCAGTTTATTGGCCAACCTGTATGCAAAAACGTTGTGCATTATAAAAATTCAGCTTACAAATATACAGACGCGAATTTGATGTAACAGCTGTTATCAAATACTCTATTTAACAAATCTAGTTTAAAACGAAACCTGTTATTTTAATACTCACTTTCTTCTTTTCTTGGTAGAGTTCTGAATGTCCTCCTCTTCCTCCTTTTCTGGCGCATTGGGATGAGGATCCGATTCTCTTCTTTTCTGTCGTTCTTTGACCTCCTGTTTCCTTTGCTCTGCTTTCTCCATCCTTTCAAACGCCTTCATTATAGCCTCCATTTTGCGTTCCTCCCGTGTCTGAAACAATACAAAAATAAGAAATCTTGCGAAATTTTAAACAATTAAAGTATACATAAAATAATAATAAGTTAAGCCTTACCATCTTCCTCTTCTCTTTCTCCTTGCTAGAGGTCGGTATTTTGTCTTGGGAATCATCTGTTTTGTCATCCAAAGAGTCTTGGTTGACACATGCAGTTCGGCTGGACCGCGATGATCTATCATGGCATGCAGACTTAGCTGTAAACTCACGCGTTGCTGGTCTCTCGTCCTCCAGCTTTGGTTCCACTTTTTCGATGTCTTTCACTTCTTTAGGCTCTTCTTTAACTACTTTTTCTTCAACTTTCTCTTCTTTTTCTAGCTTCTCTTCGTCAGAAAAAACTTCCTCAGTTTTCAGTATTGGCTCACTTTGTTCAACTGCAGCTTTAGGTTCTTCAACTTCTGGCGTCGGGGCTACCACTTCTTCTTCTATAGGTTCTTCAATCTTCATATCAGATTCTGGTTTGTTCTCTTCAATAAATGCTTCATTTTTCACAAATCCATCTGGTTCATCTATCTCTGGTTTCAATTCTTCTTTGGAGAGCAGATCTATTTCGGATTTTATTTCTGGTAGAAGTATTCTATCGTAATTATATTGTGGAGGTTCCTTAATAGGAGACATTGGAGAGAATTCCTGTTTGATAGGAGACTTTTTCTCAGTTTTGATAGGCAGATTCGGGGGATATTCCTTGACAGGAGTGAGTGGCAGTTCAGGAGGCGGCGACATCGGAGATGAACTGCTGAAACACCTGTTTCTGCTTCTCTTCTCCCTTGGTGGATAATCCACACTTTTTCTAGACAGCTTTGTATCATAATTTAATCCATTTACTTTGCAATGCTTAGGGTTGCCACAGGCACACGGCTGCTTGCTGCCCTCAGTGTCATGCCCGACAGTAATCTCTGTGTCAGACTGAATCACTCCTACCGTTACCAAGTACACATGGAGAGTGCCTTTAATAATGCAATGTTGGAGTTCGGCATTAGGTTTGCATGATCTGCGGACGAATCTTGCTTCATTGCCGTAAGTTCGTGTGTCAATGCAGATCTGTGTGTTGTCTTTGGGTAATCTATAGAAGAATACGAAAGGCCCGGGCTTCTGGCTTCCAGCCCGCGCAGAGTTCTGCAATTGTGGCCTATGCTGATTAGATAACATATATTTGCCCCTCAGTTCTATGATAGGAGTGTTTTCTTTCAACTCTTTTATTGCAATTAAAATCTTGCCACCAGCGTGTGGCACAGTAGTACATAAATGTGCAGTTATCGCTGACGCCATATTCGGCGAGTTGCCTAGTTTGCTGCTGTATTTCATGATTTTAGCCCGAAGTTCTGGGCTGTAATGATTTGTCATAGCAAGTTCGTAAGACTCTTGCCAGTGAGATTGATTTGATACACTTGAGTTGTATTTGTTTCTGTTCATCATCATTTCCTTCTTTCGTTTCACCCTTTTTTCTGTTAACTTCCTCTTAGCTCCTTTTCTTACGACTTCTGTTTTCTTAGGACGTTTAGGACCGCGTTTAGGCGGCAATGGCTGCAATGGCGGTTGTGGCGCCGGTGGAAGCACAGGCAGGGCGCTCGAGTTATACGTAGTTACAAATGAGCCACTAGTATTAGTGTAAGTGGTGACAGTCAGCAGGCGCTTTCTCCTTTGCCCTGGAGGTCGACCACTTTCTGAAGAGTCTGAGTCTGACGCTCCCATCGCATTAAGTTCCTCTCTCTTTCGTAATTGAATAGCTCGTGCATGACGCCTGTCGATGGGTCGCGGCAAGCAAAGTTCACACATGTACGTGTCAGGTATATTCTGTCTGTCTATACCCATGCAGTCAACGTGCTGCCACTCGCCACATCGATCGCAGCATATCATGTAGCCGTCGTCATGAGTAAAGTCGCAAATGCATCTAGTCTTCCCTTCTTCTTCGCCTTCTGGCGCGGTCTCAGTGTCGCTGCCACCTCTGGCGCCCTGTGCCTGATCCCCGTCTATGGACGATATTACCGACGCTGCGTCGTCATCTGGGGGCTGTATAGGCAACGGCTGCGGCTTGTAAGTCAGAGCACCCATCTGAATAGTAGTTACAGGAATGGGAGTGCCGATGACACTGGTCGGCACAGTTATTGGCAATTCGTAAGATGCCGTCGACATTATAACTGGAGAACTTCTCTTCAATGGGCTGACTGGTGTTGTGGTTTGTGTGGGTGACACAATAGACGTCGGTGAACAAGTAGATACAACGGTAGTAATGGCAGGAGGGGATGGAGACGGTTGTTTCTGTGCTGGTAAAGAATATGTATGATCCAGCATCACAAATGCGAGAGCCTGGAAAGAGTACCGACGGAATTCTTCTGTAAGATTAGGCCTCTCTTCCATGCCAATTATATCATCAGCCGTTTGCAATGTGGATTTGTCACCGCTGTAATAAAAATAATCAAAGTTAATATTTGGAATATAACATTCTTTTTTATGAATATAATAATTTAAAAAGTAGATGTACTTACAAAACGATCCTCCTTTGGTGGTTTGGTTTTACTGCAACAATTTCCTCTATGGTCATGGGGGGAGCTACATTTGCTACAATAGGAGTAGGGCTTGGATGCAGCATCAGTTTTGGTTGAGACAAAGACTGCAATATTTGCGCAGTCAGCTGTTGGTTGGCTGACACTTGAGAAACAGTAGAGAGTTGATTGTCTGCAGTCCCATATGTTTGGACATAGCGTAAATTAGGAGTAGAGCCTGATTGGACATAATGGGGCCCCTTTGGCAAGCTTGTGCTTATTGGAGCTGTGGAGATCAACACTGGGCCACATGGGGACTGCAGCACTAAACGCTCGCCTTTTTGAGGAAATTTCATTTGATGTTGAATGCTCGGCTTATGTGTGGGACTTCCAATTTTCTGTATTACTTTAGAGTTGTTTGTGTCAACACTGCTGTAATTAGCTTGCTGTGACTGACTTTTGTATGTTGCATTAGTAGCACCAGTTTTACTGTCAGATTTCTGAGCTGAACCAGTTTGCTGAATTATTTTGATTGCTCTCGATTGATTCTTCTGTCCAGATACTTGACCAGAATTCTTTGATCCTTTGAATGTATTGACAGACTTTCTTCCAGAGTGCACTGACATTTTATTAGGTCCAGAAACCACACGGGACAGAATATGGCACTGGGTGTTGCCTGACGGTGATGCAGCTACCATGGCATTTAAGTTAGCACCATTGTTCACTTTATTCAATGTTTTATTCAAGTTTGTGCCTTTTGTAAATGTGTGAGTGTAAGATACATTTTTAATAGGGCTGTTGCTTATAACATTAGGCGAAAGAGAGCAACCAATAAGTGATTGACTCTTAGGGGGTTTAGTGCAAAGAACAGAGTTGTTGACATGTTTCTGTGACACTACATTTGTGCTCCATTTGTAGAAATGACTCTGGGTGCCATATACTGGTGCTATCTCTTTACCCTGTGTGATGTATTGTTGTGAATAAGTAGGATTTTTCGGAATAGATATATTGCTGAGTATCTGAACTTTCGAGGTCTTAGGTCTATAACTGGTTTCTGTGACAAGATTAGCTCTTCTGCTGGCTGGATTGGTATCATTAACATAACTTTCACTAGTAATTATTATTTGTGAAACTCCACCCTGTGTCCGTTCCTCCTCGCTTTTGTTATCCGTGGTGGCACTAGTTGCAAGGACGGCTGGCAACCACAATGTTTGGTTGCCTGATACATCTTGTGATACATTTTGAATAGCAGTAATGTTACCTACAGTTGCATCTACATTGATTGTGAAGTTCTGGGGCAGTTTAGTAACATTCTGAACTATAGCCGTGTTCAAAGGGGCTTGTATTAGTGTGGCAGAGTTCTCAATATAGTTACCATCACTTGAATCTTCGGCTTCTTGTATAATGGGATATGCAATGTGGCCTACATTTTCTATGGCAGGCTCTTCTATTCGAATGATTCCAGGGAGAGTGTCAACAGACATGTCTGTGTTGCATCTCTTCTCTCCCATATGATATTCTACTTCTTTGTCTACTTTGTTATGAACTTTGTGTATAATGCTTTCCAGGTTAGTGGAGTCTGGTTCGGGATCACCCTCTGTGGGAGATAAGGGCACAGCCCTCAGAACAGGAGTGCGTACGCTGGGTACATTCATATCTGCTAATTTGTGTTCCAGTACATCAAAAACGTTTTCACTGGAGGTGGTCGGCCCGTAATCCTACAACAACCAATTAAATAAATAAGAAAAAAAGATAAACAATACATCAAAAATTAAGCTTTTATCTCTATTACAACTATATTATTTCGTCTAATTGCTTTATGCTTTTTTACAGACATATTAATAACTAGTAGGACAAAAGAAAAACTCATTTTTAAGTTTAAAAGTTAGTTTCGAACATACAATAACATTAGTGGATAGTTGCATGTCTCCCATCTAATGAATTTATTATCATACAATCAACATATATTTCTGTTTGACTTGAATAATGGAAAACAGTCATATCAAATGCCCTCATTCTCAACTCCTGATAGCAACATATAAATATTGAAAAAAAAAAATCACATCTACTTACCGTGAACTAAACTAAAAGCTGTAAAACAAACTAAAAGCTAAAGGTAATCAATAATACACAAACAACTTCAAATCTTTATTGAAACAATACTTGAGTATGCCACCTGTGTCATATTACTGATACCTACTGCTAAATGAAGGTTTGATGAACAGCTATATTGACCATCAACATAAATTCTTATTAAAACACCTAAAATTTTTAATCTATGAAGATTAGGATTTATTTTAGGAAGCACTGAAATTTGCTCATGATAATAAATAGACAAGAAACTGAATTAAAAGCTGCTTTAGTAATGATATAAGAAACAGATTAGAATCCAACTGATATGTAGAACTTACATAACTAAACACTGATGTTATATGCTACTTATTCTAATCAGACCAAGCCAGGCTTCATCAGGCTTCCAGAAGAGACAACATGAAAGAAAGTGATGGCAGTCTTATGGAATTGATATGTAGTGATACTGGTGTGCATTATTGGAACCTTATGGTGTTAGGAATGTGAAGGGCATCAAAAGAAGTTTTTTACTCACTTGCCGGGCCGCAGGTTCATATTCTGATGTAGCTGACATACCGTATATACTATCATCTTGGGTCAAACCCGAGATGACGCTTTGGAGAGCACCTCGGCCTCCAAGTTTATTTCATGTGACTGCAATCGAAAATTGACTTTTTATCCAGAAATCTTCGAAATCATCGCTATATCGAATTAAGCACACCATAATGATTTTAGTAAAAATATTTTTAGTCGACTACGATATGCACGACCCTCGAGGTCATTGTTCCAGAAGCAAGTAGAAAGTCACTTTATTTGATTCCCGACGAAAACATATATAAAATAAAGCTTAAAAGGGAAACAATAAACGCCGCTGTGTTCAGAAAAAATGCATTTTGTATGTGAATAGGTTAATTCACTGCCGCCATTAGTGTCGCACGGAAACTGAAATGTCTCTCTAATAAACATCAAAAAAAGTAAACACTAACCTAAAATGCAATTTTGATTGAAAATATACAACGAAAATTGTATAAAATAATCAATTAGATTCATTTATAATGTAACCGAGCCCACATAGTAACAAAGGGACGTAAAATATAAGTACATACGAAAATGAGGTTTGTATATTTATAACTATTCCCTAAATCATAATTACCGCAGAATAAGTTAATACGTACACGGCGGAGGCATAAAAGACTTTGAAAACTGAATATTTATCAAAGACGACAGCATCACAATAGCTATGAACTACGAAATCCAGATGTAAACACTTTTTACGAAAATACTTATAATATCGCAACTCACCTGTGTTCAAAAAGAATAATAACACCTACGTCTTAGCGAAACAATTTCCATCAAATAATTGCATAGCACAATTGAAATAGGCCTCAAAGTCCGAAACTACGACCAAAACATTTACAAGAGTTGAAGATGGCGGCCATTGCATTTTCTTGATACAAAACAACGGGGATTCATGAAACATGTCCAAGTACCTAGAACTTCCGGTCAAGTAAAATATAATTTAAATATTACTTTCTTATTAATGTTTATTTTTGAAAATCATAAAATTCAAGAAATAGCTTATTTATTTTGAAATATAATAATAAATAACATAAAGTAAATTACATAATATTAGAGAAGATAAATTTTATTACAATCTGTGTAGTTTTATTAAATTGTCTATGGACGAAACTTCCGTTTAGTTGTTTCTCTATGATGGAGCATAAACAATACTTTTTCTTTTTCTATTTTTGAAGCTAAAGAACAAGTTTATTTTGTGAAGATGACTTTAATTCGTCTATGGTCATGCTTGCCTAAAATCTGAAACAATGTGAAACTACGTACGGAAAGGTGAGCCTGACTTCAACTTCGTTTTTAATTTTAATTTCATTTACTCTAGCTAGAGAGATGGGCATCTATCCGGGTAGTAGTAATAGTATCTAAGTTTACTCGGGTTTGTGTCCCAATATGGAGAATAGAATATGAGCCTACCTAGGCCATAAACAAGTCTAGATTCAAATCTCAGTAAGAGAATTAGAAATTGAACAAACTTGGAACTTGTTAAGGCGGCCCTTCCCGGCGGCTCTGTCGTCAACGCGAGCATAGTTCGAAAAGCTTGTTTTTTCATCCAGGGCAATGCTAGAAAAAAAGCAAACCAAAAAGAAAGATAGCGCCTTAGGGCACGGTTTGCACTGTATTGAATGAAATTAGTATTATTATTAACTATCCATTGAACGAATATTAACTGTTTATAGGATGAGGAAATTTTATAAAACTTATTCCAGGATATATGTTTTTGTCAGTAAGCCTTACAAGTTTGTGAAATAAATGATTTTTATTTAAAATTTTCATTACATTTGCGAGGTTTTTATAAAAGTTTTTATTTTTTATTTTTACAATTTATGAGCACTTTATGAACGGTCGAAGTTCAGGTAAAATTTGTGTAAGAAACAGATTTTTGGAGGCGTATACTGAACCTGTTTTTCCAAATATTCATTTTTTATTTCGATAGAAACCTAGAAATAGTGCACAAGATATCTGTTAGTTCAAAAGTTTTCAAGAAAGATCAGTTACAACGCCATAATTACGTATGAGCATTTGTATGAAAAGTGAGACGGGAAGGCTGCTCTTAATTGTCATGATCAGTCTTTTTAGACTAATTTTATCTTAAGATATATAAGATGAAATCATACATCATTTATTTAGATGTAGTTATCTTCACTCTGTTAAATGTAATAGAACGGTTTTAAAATCATAATATTATTTTACATACTTATATCATTGTATGCGTCAAATTCGCTAAAAGTTTACGGACAGTACTCTGTCTGTCCGTTCGGAATAAGAACGTGTTGGGGATTGTGGCGAATGAAAGCTTGGCAGTAAGTTGTATCAAGGAAGGGACCTTCGAGTGAAGTCCTGCTTCTTGTTTGCTGATTGACGTTCGAGCTAATTTATGGCTAAATCAACACAGTTTTGAAACAAGGATTATGAGTTGATTTAGGATCGCGGATTGGTGAGGTTTTCTTGTTGGCCTATACTCGGGAGTGTTTAGTACAATTCATAGACTTATCATTTGCTCTTAGAATTAAAACTAAAGGTTTTCTAGAAGAGTAAGCGTCATAGCATCCATACAGACCTATTTCCTCAGATCCATGTAAACTTTATGTACTTTAAGGCAAATGTTATTTACTATTATTCAAAAAATGTGTACCTTATATATATGGTATAATGTGCACCCTATGTGTGAAAGTGGGTATGAGGTACCCACTTCTAATGTATACCTATCTTACGTTACTTTCTCTTAGCAAACAAAAGCTAGTTATCCTGTCTTGGATCTAAGGTACCTATTAGTAAAAGACAAATATAAAATAATCTTTATTTTCCCATATAAGTCTATGTACATAACATCTCATTCTAACATTCTATCTGCTATCTTCTTCTTCTATCTATATATATAAAAGCAAAAATCACTCACTCACTCATCACGAAACCTCGAAAACTACTTAGCCAATGAAGGTGAAATTTGGCAGAAAGGTAGATTGTGGCTAGAAGACGTCCGCTAAGAAAGGATTTTTGGAAATTCCATCCCTAAGGTAGTGAAATGGGGATTGCCAGTTTGTATGAAACTTCGTAATTTTTAAAGAGAGACACATGATTTTTAAAATTTATTTTAGTAGTTAGTAGATAAAAATAATGCATTTATTGGATTTTTAAAATAACACATGACATTTTCGAATTAGTGGTTAGTAAAAAATAATAATCAATCAAACGAATTGTAAAAAAATTGTATCCCCGGGGTGCATTAGGGGTTGCGAATTTATATTGTCGCGTAAAGAGATGACTGACAATGTCAACGTCACGAATTCGAACAAAAAGAATTCAACTGAAGGAAAATTTCATCAATAGCGTCAGAGCACGATTGGCCTAGTGGTCTAAGCGATGGACTGTGAATCTAGAGACCGCTGGTTCAAACCACAGCCACTTATAGTGTTTTGAAGTTTTGAAAGAAGTTTCTGGATAATACTAGACTAAATGGAAAAGAAAATACGAGACAGAAAATGAGTGAGAGAGAAGGCGATAGAAAATTTGTCATTGAGTTTGGAACATTGTTGCGATTTTGTTCAAATTCGGGGGGTATATAAACGGAACAAGGCGCCGCCTGAGGCAGTTTAGTTGGAAAGTGAAATCCGAAGAAGAAGGAAGAAAAGAGAAAAGTAGTGAGTAAAGTGAAACAGTGCGTAAAGTGAAGTAGTGAGTAAAAGTGAAGTGTTCAGTGCAGTGAAGTACGCGCGTGTGACAGTGCAGTGACGTTTCCGCGTGCGTGTCAGTGCTGTGACGTTTCCGCGGGCCTGACAGAGAAGTGACAGTTGGAGTGCAAAGAGGACTGACGCTGTCAATTGTGAGTACTGCTTGCAATAGTGAGTTGTAAATAAAGGTATCATTCAATAGGATTGTTGTTTCCTTTCCTATCCCCAACCCACTCTCGTGACAATATTATTATGAAACTAGGTAATTTTATAAGTAAGAGACAAACAAATTTAGATAAATAAATCCGTCACTCTCTTTTGCTCTAGCAAATTACGGTAACGGGAGCGGGGGTGGGAGCGGGGACGGAAGCGAGAGTGGAAGCGGGAGCGGGTGCGGAAGCAGGTATGGGAACTATCCTATTAGACACATTTTCGACTTCTAGGCGGACGAAGTCGCGGGTTAAAGCTAGTTTCTTATAAATCACTAATAAAAAATATACTATATACACATTGTATATCTATAATGTACGCGTTATGTATTTGCTTATTTAAACGTATAATAAGGTCTATAAACATTTGCTAGCAACAAAATGTAAACTTGAGCCTATCACTTCGAATTTTCCAATTAAACATGGGCGGTGGGTAAATAGCCAATCTACCCGTTTGGGTATATACCCGGTAGATTGGGTACCCGATAAATACCCGTATCTACCCGTTTGGTGGGTAGATTGAATTATATGAGTTATTACCTCGCAAACCGTGTCGGAAAGTGTGTGCAAACGCTATAAAAAGCTTTCAACGCAGGTAGACGTCAAATACGATACTCAAATATATACATTGAAAGTAGGTTTTTTTGACTAATTATCATTTTATTGGGAAGTGCGCAAAGTCATATTTATGTGTTAAAATAAATAAAAAGACATTAAATGCGATTTCAACATGCTCTTATAAGCCTTACTTTCATACATAATATGAAGAAGTATTTTTTGACTGCTCATTCAATAGCCAAAACTACTGCTTTAACGAGTTCTTTGATCCACCATCAACTTATCATAACATTTCCCACAAACAGGGCCGTATTATCCATAAGGCGGATAAGGCAACTGCCTAGGGGCCCCGCATCGACTAGGGGTGTGACAAATGAAAACTTAGACCTGTCAATTCGTATCGTTCCCATACAACGGGTAGATTGGGGTAAATACCCGGCATGCTATTCAGAGGAAAATGGTGTAACAAGTTGATAGGAGATCAAAGAACTCGTCAATACGAATATCTTTTGTTCGGGGACCAACCCCGAAATCAGTTGTTTCGGCTCTTGGATGGACAGTCAAAAAGCCGACTCTCTATGCATATATGAGGGTGCTCATATATTGACATCGCATTTAATGGCTGTTTGTTTTTTTTTAACATAAACAGAATTAGGTCTAAAAACATTTGCTAGCAAAAAATGAAAACTAAGACCGGTCAACTCGTATGTTCCCATACAACGGGTAGATTCGCATAAATGCCCGGCTTGCTGTTTTGAGAGAAATGTTATATTAATTTGAAGGGGGAACCAAGAACTCATCAACACAAATGTCTTTTGCGCCGGGACTTATATCGAAAGCAGTAGTTTTGGCTCTCGGATGAGTAGTCGAAAAAATCTACTCTACCTATATGTAAGAGGGTGCTCATATATTGACATCTCATTTGATGTCTGTTTGATTATGTAACATATAACTAGGTCTACAAACATTTGCCAGCAATGTAGGAAATCTTATAACAAGTTGATGTAGGATCAAAGAACTAATCAATACGAATATCTCTTGTTCCGGGACCAACTCCAAAACCAGCAATTTTGGTTCTTGGAGAGAGCAGTCAAATATGACTACTCTCTATATATGCATTAGGGTGTTTATATATTAGAATCGCATTTGACGTTTGCTTATTTAACATATTATTAGTTCAACAAATATTTACCAGCAAAAAAAATTGAGCTCATAGCTGTCAATTCGTATGTTCTCATATAACGGGTAGATTCAGGTAAATACCCGGCATACTATTTTATGGGAAATGTTACGACAAGTTGATGTAGGACCAAAGAACTCATCAATACGAATATCTTAAAAAAAAGCATAGACCTGTCAATTCGTATGTTTCCATACAACGGGTAGATTCGGATGCTATTTTGTTGAAAACGTTATGACAAGTGGATGGAGGAACGAAGAATTCGTCAATACGAATAACTTTTGTTTCGGGACCAGCTCTGAAATCAGTAGCCTCTTGAATGAGCTGTCAAAAAATACTTCTTCATATTATGTATGAAGGCAAGGCTTATAAGAGTATTTTGACATCGCATTTAATGTTTCTTTATCTATTTTAACACATGAATATGCCGTTGCGCAGCTTAAATGATAATAAGTCAAAAAAGCTTACTTGCAATGTATGGGGTTTCATATATGACGTTTACCTGCGTTTTAAGCATATTACAGAGTTTGCACACACTTTCCGACACGACTTGTGAAGTAATTACTCATATAATTCAATCTACCCACCAAACGGGTAGATACGGGTATTTATCGGGTATTTACCCAATCTACCGGGTATATACCCAAACGGGTAGATTGGCTATTTACCCACTGCCCATCTCTAATGAGAACAAACGAATTGACAGGTCCAAGTTTACATTTTTTGCTGGCAAATGTTTGTAGAACTAATTTATTATATGTTACAAAAGCAAACAGACCTCAAATGCGATGTTAATATTCAAACACCTTTACATATAGAACATATTTAAGGAAGGGTATATATTTTAGAGCTAAAAATACTGAATTCGGGGTTGGTACCAGAACAAAAGATAGGTATTTTGATGAATTCTTTGATCCTCCTTATGCTTGTTATAACATTTCCCCCAAAATAGCATGCCGGGTATTTACCCCAATCTACCCATTTTATGAAAGCATACGAATTGACAGGTCCAAGTTTTCGTTTTTTTTGAGAAATTTTTGTAGACCATTTATTTGTTAAAATAAGCAATCAGACATCAAATGCGGTATCAATATATGAGCACCCTCATACATATAGGGAGAAAATTTTTTTTTTGATTGTTCATCCCCTGCACCTGATTATTTGTCTTAAATTAATCTTGAATGTAAAGGACACCTTATTTCATTCTAGCACAATTTTTTTGAGAACTGTGGACGTATTTTTGAAATCACTTGTCATATTACGAATGCGAAGGATTAGCAAAGAGTGGTCTCGACCACTCGTAATTTTGACAATTGTGGCAAAGATTCTATATGTCAAAAAACTTTTCATGGATACTCCGTTCCGATTCATGCTGCTTTTTTATTCATGGTGAAATTCTTAGAAAACCATAGACATATTTTCGATGTTTTCTGCGTAAAACAATATTGTTTTCAGCTGACACGACGTTTTCAAAAATACGGCTGAATGGTTATTTACGCGAGCGGTGAATTGGAAAACTACACGTTTCGTGTTTCGGTGAGCCCTTAAATGAAAAATAGCACTCCAAGTGCCATTTCTGAAACGCGGAGTCACCTAAACAAATGGTTGTGCCATACAAAAAACCGTTCAAATTAGTGACTCCGCGTTTGAAAAATGGCTCTGAAGTGCGATTTCTGAAACGTGGAGTCACCTAAACGAATGGATTTTCTATACAAAAAACCATTCTTTTAGGTGACTCCGCGTTTTAGAAATCGCACTTCTGCATTGTTGCAATTTTTTAAACACGGAGTCACTAAACTAACGGTTTTTTGTATAGAAAACCCATTGTTTGGGTGACTCCGCCTTTGTAAAATGGCACTTACGTTCTTGCATCGGTTCGGACATTCGGTGCGTTCGGAAAAGTTAGAATCTTAATATTCGGTACGTGTGATTCCAGCCATAAAGATAGGCTTTTTAAATTACTTGTACCTATCCAATCCAGAGCCGTACAAGTTGAATACCTAATTATTTAAAAAAAAACTGATGTCACTTATCTAATCATCAAAATGTCAGATCCACGTTTTTGGAGGTTAGAATTCAGCATGTAAATTTATTTTAAAATTTAAATTAAACTCTCAATTTTCCTTAATAAAACTTCAAAAATGACGGATTTTGTTTTGAACGATAGTGATACTGAAGTGGATTCAGACGAAGAGGTACGTCCGCATATATTTACTAGATATAAGCTTAAATTTTGAGCTAAAAATTTGTTGCGGTTTTCACTTCGTATTTTTTATTTTTTAGCTGCAAGAGGCTTTCGCCAAAGGTTTGTTGAAGCCAGGCTTAAATGAGGAAATTGAGAGGATTGAAAAGTCGTATGCTAACAATGTGGCGGACTTGAAAGCTAAATTGAAAGAGTTCAAACTGAAATTACCATGGGTGGAAACTTTAGATTTAGTGACCAGTGTAGCGCCCATGGCTCCCGACGTAGCTTTACAAATGCAAGAAACTGCTCAAAGAAGAAAGTAAGATATTTTTATTATATTTAGATATAAGTATATTACCACAATATTTATGTTCTTGATTTGTTATTGGTAAGTATGTAGTTACTTATACACGGTTAATCAACCGTGTAAGTTAAAAATCTGGCAACTAAACATACTGTTCTCATGCCTTAAAAAAACCTACAAAGAAAAGATCAGTACAGCTGTAGCAATCTAAATTGTATTTTAAATGTTTGCTGTATACTGTTTAGTTTATAGAGTATCTATATATATATATATATATATATATATATATATATATATATATATATATATATAGATACAGGAGCTTTTTGCAGCCTGCAGCCACTGCACATTAGTTCAGGAAGCAACAGAAAATAATAGCTTGGTCAGCATTCCCAATGTATCCTATTAATTGGTTCTGACAATCATTTATTGTTTCAAGGAATATCAAAGAGAACAGCAAAGGGAGCCGTGAATATGATCCTGCACAGGATCCGGTCCTGAATGAGTTCAAACGAGAGAATATGATCCATAGACAGGCTCAGGCTGCAGTTATTGAAGGTATCAAGAGACTCAAGGAGCTTGGAGTGCCCACTAGGAGGTATTTATTTGCCTTGTGAAAATAATCCAATTTGTTACACTTTGATTATGGTAACTCTGGGCCAATTTCAATCTTGCAATTAAACTTAATTACTACACAACATTCCTTCCTGTAGTTAAATGTTGCACTTAATGACTTGGCTAGTTGTCCTTAAGCTTTTAATTGGATGCAAGTGTTTAATAAATGGCCTATGCATCCAACTAGCTGGATTATTTAATTTCATGGCAGTGACTTACATATTTATAAGCCAATGTGTAAACCCAGTTTGATAATGTCTTTCTATTTGACCTTATCAGTCTTTGATGTGCGGTTATTGGCATGAAAAGTACAATCGCTAAGCTAAAAGATGTTATTTCTTAGGTTAGACACTATGGATAAACATTCAGGTACCTATCATATTGAGCTATCACAGTAGGCAAAATAACTGGATAGCTTGTGTTTGTGTCATCAGGGCATTGAGATTTTAATATTAATAGCCATATGCTTTATGTAACCCTGTCAGTGCGATACTTTATATCAGTTGTCTGTGCTCCCAGTGCAAGGCATAGTGAATTGAGAATAAATACCTACAACCAAAATGGGTTGTAGATACTTAAATTATGTGCAATAATATGAGCAATGGTTTTTGTTGGAAATATTTGTGGCTCAAGAAATGAGCATGAAAATGTTTTTGTCAATAAATACAATAAATCCAATGTTTGCAGTGAAAGGGTTAACAAATGTTTATTAAACTCATATTTTATTTCTGTACATTTTGGCAAATTGCTGTAAAAATTGATACGCTATAAGTTTAACCTGTTTAGGCGGAGGTCCAAAATTGCCTGAAAAACCGAAACTTTATGTCAGTAATAAGGTTGAAGTTCGTCTGTGTCGATTTTCCCCATGGGGCCGGATGGGAAATGAGAGGTAAAAAAAAAATATTTTATTTTAAAGACCCGATGACTTCTTCGCTGAGATGGCTAAAACGGATGAGCACATGCAGAAAGTACGCAAGAATCTGATGGCAAAGCAGGCTGCTCAAGCTCGTACAGAGAAAGTTAGGCAACTGAGGGACCAGAAGAAAATTGCTAAGCGTGTACAGGTAAATAAATTGTTAATTCTATGGCTTTTACTTCTACTTTACAAAAAGTCTGCTATTAATTAAAAGTATATTTGTGCTTTGGAAAAATAAAGTTTGATAAAATTAATAAATATACAAAATGCCAATGGCATGAAATGCTTGAAGTTGGAGAGAACATCATAATATATCATAGTTATAGGAGGATGACTTAGGCATCCGCCGCAACAAAGTTCCTATTTTTACTGAAATTTAACATGCATGCAGTCTATATATTACTTGTAGCTTCTTTACCATCCTGTATTAGTCCACTGCTCGGCTAAAGAGCTAAATGAATAAACTCTACAAAAGGTTTTCCTCATAATCACTCATCCTCCTCATAATCAGGCATTCAATGGAATTAAGTTGTTATCTAAAACTTCCTTAGTCGCCTCGTAACGACAGCTGTGAGAGAGGATAGGAGAGGTGAAAATTGTATTCTACTCTATTATCATTGTGGTTGATAAATTAATGGCTTACATTCTACAATATTTACAAACAACATAATCCTTGCTTGTTGATTTTTTACAGATCGATGCTAAACTTAAACAAGCTGCAGAGAAAAGACAAATGTTAGAACAATTGAAACGAGTGCGGAAAGGAAAATCTTCAGATTTGGACTTCTTAGATGATAATAAAGGTAACAAAAACAAAGGCAACCAACACCAAGGCCCGAAAAACAAAATCAACAAGAGAAGAGCTATGAAAGACCAGAAATTTGGTTTTGGAGGTAAAAAGAAGGGGTCCAAAATGAATACTAGAGAATCAACTAATCAAATGGATGGCTTCAATAGTTCAGTTAAGAAACGGCCTTTTGACTTCAAGAATAAATCGTTTAAACCCAATAATAAAAAGAAGAACCAGAGACCTGGGAAATCTAAGAGGAAGAATGCTAAGAGATAGAATAAGTTGTATAATTGTAAGAATTGGGCTACATCTGACATAACGGAATAGTTCTTTCCTATGCTGCTATCCTTTTCTGTCGCTCAGAACCGTCATTTGCTAGAGCGAGAAAGGGCGTCAGATCGCCAGGCTATGCGGATGCATTCCGTCGCTCTCTCTCGCTCTAGCAAATGACGGTTCTGAGCGACAGAAAAGGACAGCAGCATGCGAAAGTTCCTTTCCGTGCTGACAGATGTGTATCAACCTTAAGCATTATTATAATAATAATTTTCGCCTACTATTACTTCACTGTTTTATTTCTGTTTAGTTATCACCATCGGCTATTGTTGATGTCATTATATGAAAATAGACACACACAATGAAGATTATTGGCAGAAATAATGTATTAATTAATACAGCACGGGTTACTCACGTAAAGATTCAACTAGTGGCCGACATGTTTCGACCTCATCCGGTCTTCGTCAGGGCGAATATGAAGCGCTCGTGCACAAAGTCAGACTCAGACAAACTCAGACTAACGTGACCGCTCCACGACACACTCAGTGTGTCATGGAGCGGTCACGTTAGTCTGAGTCTTACGTTACTTTTAATTAAAAAAAAGAGAATGTTCTGGTTTTTCATTGAAAATGTTTGTTGGATCACAAAGATTTAGAATACACAAGCAGTGTAGTGGCAGATTAAGAGCTGCATTTTTAGTGCAGAATCTCGGAAATATTGTCATTGGTAATTAGGTACTTCCTTGGTTACAAAGAAATTATTTGGTACTGTCAAAGATAATATCAATTAACGTCTCAAAATAATGACACTTGAATTGATCATATCCATTTTCAAAATGATTTCAGATTTATTATAGCAAAAAAATAAAAATATGTATATTAAGAGCACCATTTGATTTGAAGAAACTGACGCCATTAGCCTGTATTTCATACAAATCCCATAGAAAATGTTTGTTTTGAAGTTTAGAAAAAAGTATCTGGATTCAGTTGTTAGAAAGTAGCGAATTGTGTATTAAAATAAAACAAATAATGACGGGTAAACATATAAAACTTTATTCTTAAATCCTTCTACCACTTGCGGCCTTTGCCTTTTTTCTTCTGTTGCTGCTTGCGCTGCCACGCGCTGTCCTGCTTTGTCTCCTGCACACGAGGACTCTTGGCGGCAGCTGCTGCGGTGGTGCTAGTAGCTTGTTGCTTGCTCATGTCACTGAAATTAGAAAAAAACTGTTCAAGCAAGTCCTTCAGTTTTTTGTTTTCTTTTTTTATGTTAGGTAGAATTAACAATAAAAGAGCAACTGTGAAAGAAAATTATATGTGAGAAGTAACTCAGGGGTCTTCCACATATTACTTTACACAGAATTTTGATATTTTTTCTATCCTGTACTGTCATATTTGGCATAGCTGTGACGTAATATAAAGATGACCCCTTTGTAGTAAATGTTCTAGTAGATTTCAAATGATTTTTTTATTGCTGTGAATCAAGTGTCTTTATTGGTAGTTCGAGCGAGATGGGACAACAATGTAGAATTTTCACCCTGTTTTTACAACGAAGACCTCCATCTAATACTACTTCCATGGTAATTCACAAGATGCACGTTTTTTTGTATGTAACATTCGTTTCATACATTTTTTGTATACAAATTGCAGACTATGTCACTCGGACAATAATGACGAATCGATGGACAACCGATTCGAATGCTACGGTGGAACAGACATAAGTACATACCTACATAATTATAAACATAGACTGCTAAAATAATTTCCCTTCCTCTTGGCTTTACAGTAATCGGGTAAAATGGCACGCCATGTTTTCACAGTCAACTAGTACAATCTTACTTACATTATCAGGCCATATTTCGTCGGATAAAGTCAAAAGTCAAAGTCAAATTTTTTTATTCAAAGTAGGATAAATTTATCTCTTATTGAAGGTCTTTTTAAAATATTATTTTAGTGCAAAAGCTAAAAACTACTAGCGTCGGAACGACCACTGCTGGGAAGATTACGCCGAAAGAAACCTAGTTCAGTATTGGTCCCTACCCAGTCTGATGGGCTATGTTTCAGTTAAACTTAGTTTAAGTGTAAATCTGTATTGTAACTGAAACATAGCACTATACATTATATTATACATCTAAATAATACAATTAAAAACAAGTAATACTGACTACTGGTCGGTGGCGGTGGTGGACATGCCCTGGCTGCCCTTGATGACGTCACGCCGCACACCGCGCCGCTTGCGGTACGCCGTGCGCTCGTACTTCGGCAGCCATCTGGAGGAAACACAAGTCGTTAGGACGCTTTTTTAGGGTTCCGTACAAAAATGAAAAAACGGAACCGGTTAGTAAAATCTTATTGTACTCAAAACAATCGGATTATCGGATATCTTCGATATAAATACCTCTCTGGGTCCGGGGGTTTCGACAGGTCAGCGTTGGGCGGCAATTTCGTCTTCCGTTTGCGTTTAGCCTTTGTCTTCTGACCTAACTCCGACCCTGGTGTTCTGTGGGGCAATATTTATCAGATTAGTAGTAATAACCAATAAAATGGGAGACAAATATTAATTTGCTCTGTTCCGTCCCCAGTGGGACGGGATTTTATTTATTTCATTTCTTTTTTATTTTATTTTTATTGAAATTAGTCAATACGCTGTGTTCCTTACCCAGGCGATTGCTCTTGTTTGCTGACTGTCTTCTTGACCACCTTGGCTCCCATCATCCATTTTGACGATTCCAGCGCATCAATGTCAATTTTGGTCTGAAAAAATCATAATATGATATTTAACTTATATTCGTACGTTTTTTGGAATGAAGTTTCTTCTCGCAGGTTGTGGTTGTAATTCAACAAGTCGTGTGGGTTTCACGCGATTTTGGTCTATTCCAATGTAACAGGGGTAATGATTGATACCAACGTATAGAGGGTGTTTTAAAACCATTATATTCCAATGTAACAGGGGTAATGATTGATACCAACGTATAGAGGGTGTTTTGAAACCATCTAGGAAAATCCGAAAAGTTGGAGTTCACCAGATATTGGTGTTGAAAGGGTATGTCCCGCGGAAAGGGTTAGGGGTGTGAATTTCTTTTTTCAAAATTGAGTGTACAGCGAGACTTTAGGTCTGCGGCTGCAGGCGCGGCGCCTGCAGCTGCTTCGACAAGGCGCGAATGGGGGTAATGTGCGGGGACGGGAAACGGGGACGCATATTGCGCGAGACCTTAGGAGATTCCATTCTGTATGTAATACTGATTAATTCTGTGGTACAGCGTCACGTGACTCACATCCAGCTGGTCGAGGCGGGGCAGCTTTTACGCGAGCTGCTTGGCGCACGGCGGGTCGACGGCCGCCAGCGCCTTGACGAGGCGCACTAATAACTAATATTTATTTTCGAAAAAAAAAAAACGATTAATGATACGTCATATACTGCCAAATTTAAAATGATTTAATCTGTATTTTTATGTATGATGGTGTAATTCAATTCAAATTTAATTATCATGGGATACTTATAATATCTCTTAATAATCGTCACTTTATTTTGTTGCGCAATTGTTGACGTCAAAAAGTTACTTAGAGCTAAGTTTACTGCCGCCTCCAAAGCGCTAGTGCAGAAGAAGCGGTAACAAGCTGCAATGTAGCATTTTTTGCTCACATCTACTACTCACATCCAGCTGGTCGAGGCGGGGCAGCGTTTGCGCGAGCTGCTTGGCGCACGGTGGGTCGACGAGGGTCAGTACTTTGACGTGGCGCAATAATAATAATACTAATTTTCGAAAAAAAAAAAAAACAAAATGTATGACAGGACATACACTGCCAAATTTACGATGATTTATTCTATTTTTATATGTATGATGTACCACTACTCACATCCAGTTGGTCGAGGCGCGGCAACTTCTGCGCGAGCTGCTTAGCGCACGGTGGGTCGACGACGGTCAGTGCTTTGACGAGGCGCAATAATAATGAAATTTATTTTCCAAAAAAAAAATGACTCGATATGCACTGCCAAATTTACTATGTATTTTTTATGTATGATGGAGCAACACTACTCACATCCAGTTGGTCGAGGCGCGGCAACTTCTGCGCGAGCTGCTTAGCGCACGGTGGGTCGACGACGGTCAGTGCTTTGACGAGGCGCAATAATAATGAAATTTATTTTCCAAAAAAAAAATGACTCGATATGCACTGCCAAATTTACTATGTATTTTTTATGTATGATGGAGCAACACTACTCACATCCAGTTGGTCGAGGCGCGGCAACTTCTGCGCGAGCTGCTTAGCGCACGGTGGGTCGACGACGGTCAGTGCTTTGACGAGGCGCAATAATGAAATTTATTTTCGAAAAAAAAAATGATTCGACATACACTGCCAAATTTACTATGTATTTTTTATGTATGATGGAGCAACACTACTCACATCTAGTTGGTCGAGGCGCGGCAACTTCTGCGCGAGCTGCTTAGCGCACGGTGGGTCGACGACGGTCAGTGCTTTGACGAGGCGCAATAATGAAATTTATTTTCGAAAAAAAAAATGATTCGACATACACTGCCAAATTTACTATGTATTTTTTATGTATGATGGAGCAACACTACTCACATCCAGCTGGTCGAGGCGCGGCAGCTTCTGCGCGAGCTGCTTGGCGCGCAGCGGGTCGACGGCCGCCAGCGCCTTGACGAGGCGCGCCAGGCTGCGGCGGTCGTCGGGCGCGGCGCGCGCCAGCGCCTCGTGCGCCGCCGCGGTGGCGGCCGCGTCGCGCGCCCGCGCGTGCACCGCGGCCGCCGCGCGCCACACCGCGCGCAGCGACGCGAACCGCTGCAACCGAACGCTCATCAATAGAGAATTCTTTTTAGCTCTCTATGTCCTGGGCAAAAGCCTCCCCTCTATGTTTCCAGACACTTCTGTTGTTAACTTTTCCTTCCCTAACCATGGCGCCGTCGTCACCAGGTTTATCTCTGGAGCCGCCGGGCACTTGGGGCCTTCTTTTATTTTGTACCATCATAAAGGGGGTTTGGACCGTAACCCGCCGCGCTGGTCCAGTGCGGGTTGGCGGGTCGCCAGAGCCTCGTTGGTAGTAGCAGGGAGCACCACGTGCAGGTGAGGTTGACTTGATTGAAGAAGATGTTCGTCTTCATCCTTACTCCCCAATAGAGAATATGCACGTATTTCGTTTATTTGCTTAATAAAATCCCTATTAACCACAGTAAACAAATATGAAAGAATTTATAAAATATCTTAATCATCGACGAACCTGTGATACTTTAAAATTTCAATTAGAAAGAGAAGTACGATATGAACTGGTGACGTCAAAGTCCATATCATCTATACATTTGCCATAGATAATAGCGTTTTTGCGAGTGAGATAGACATATTTTCGTAAAATCGTTATATCTTGTTCGTTTTTAACCAATTCTTATTTTGTTTCTCTGTCAGTACCTTACTTTTGAATATTTACGGATAAACTAGTTAGATAACAAATATTGTTTTTATGCATATTCCCTATTGGGTAGATGACTGGGTCATAAATAAATAAATATATAACACTAAGTGAGTCAGCCCTAAAGTTAGTTCGAATCTTGTGTTATGGGATTCTAACTCAACGATACAATATTTTATAACAAATACATATATTGATAAACATCCAAGACCCAGGACAATTTGAAAAAGGCATTTGCCCTGACTGGAATAGAACCCATGCAGGGCCTGGTTGTCGGACTAGCATGGTGACAATTACGCCACGGAGGTCATCTTCATGCTCGTTAAGACTAAGGCAATTACGCCTCACAGCCACATAAACAATACACCTTCATTTAAGTGATATATTTTTATGAGCAGTGTGCCAATCGCTTTAGGGTGTCCATGTCCACTTAGCGACGCGGGGCGCACTTGACAGGTCTAGTCTATCTCTGTTACAAACTCTACTCGCCAGAGACAGGTGACCCGGGACGGATTCTGCTATTTCTTTCGCACTTTGGGACAGAGATAGACTGAAACCCGCCACGTGCGCCCGCGCCACTTAGCGGACGCCTTTACCACATGCAAAAATAATATATTATGCAATTAGTGAATAAAGGACGAATTTACATCGCGGGTCGTAGATGAATCACGAACAAGTGAAGGATTTTAACGTCTGAATCACGTAGCACACCCTACGGTATAGTCGAATTGATAACCTCCACCTATTTTGAAGTCGATGAGAACAATATTGGTATAGTCAAACGAGAAATTATAAAATTGTATCCAAAATGAAACACTTAGATGTGTAACTGACCTTATCGTCCTTGTAGTGGTTGTAGACGTCCTTGAACATGTTGGACGCGCGTTCCGTTTCCCCGTCCGCACACAGCAGCGTGCAGAGCACGCCGATAACGCCCGCTCTGTACTTGTACTCGCTCTCTTCCAGCAACTTCACAGCGCCTTTGCGGTCACCCTAAAATATGTAAAAATAATTAAAAAAATAGTTTGGGACTTTTTTTGTCGTCGCTTACAACACTCGCGATGAAGTCTCCGTTAAAACAAAAAAAAAAAAAACGTAAAGTGTGAAAGGGGAAGTAAAAGCGAAAAAGATTTTTTTCCTATCTTTGAAATTGTGCATTTTTTTTATCCCTAACCTATTTCTTTAAAATTTGTTTAATATAACGTTTATGTGACTAACATAGTATTATTTCGCAGTGTGCAAATTCCGTACATGATTCCACAGATTAATATACTAGGTAGCAAGCTACTTAATACTCATGATACCTCCCCAAGAAAGTTATACTTGACGAAATATCAAAACTACTAATCTTCCTGAATCATTTGCGTACCGAAATTATGGTGTAAGAAACTCAAAGCTACCATACCTGATAACCTGAGCCAAAAAAGATGAACTGTACTGAACGTCAGAAGGTCCCCATGTTTGAGCAGTAAACTGACAGCTTGTTGTTTCTTCCCTTCCTTGGCCAAATATGTCATCGTCGCTAATCTTGGCCAAACTCTGTGTAACCTAGTCAAAATCATCATACCTGAGCTAACAAAACTTTAACTGCAGCGAACGTCAGAAGATCCCCATGTTTGAGCAGTAGAGTGTTGTTGCGTCTTCTCTCCTTTGATAAAAACGACGTCATCGCTACTCTTGGCCACACTGTGTGGAAACTAGTCAAAATCATCATACCTGAGCTAACAAAACTTTAACTGCAGCGAACGTCAGAAGGTCCCCATGTTTGAGCAGTAGAGTGTTGTTGCGTCTTCTCTCCTTTGATAAAAACGACGTCATCGCTACTCTTGGCCACACTGTGTGGAAACTAGTCAAAATCATCATACCTGAGCCAGCAAAACTTGAACCGCAGCGAACGTCAGAAGGTCTCCATGTTTGAGCAGTAAAGTGACAGCTTGTTGTTTTTTTCCCTCCTTGGCCAAAGAGGAAGCCTCCACGAGCGCGGCGCGTCGCTCTTGACCGAACTCCCTAACGAGTTTCACGCAGCATTGCTTGCAGAAGTCAGGCTGAAAGAAATTGTTTATTTAAAAAAAGAAATTTCAGCAAGGAGTCACGTATCATAACTATATACAAGTCCCTTTTGGGCGAGATTTGAGTCTATTAAATAGGCGATGCGGCTAGCAACCCATCATTGAACGAAAGTTCTGCGAGTCTACTTAAACAACAATCAGTGTATGTATGTGAGTTTGTTCGACGATAACTCGAGTAGTTTTGATCGGAGCTTCGTGCAATTTGATAGGCATGTAGAAGTAGCCAATAGAATTTTTAAATTTGAACATGAGCCAAATTGGTCAAGAGGTTGCCGAGTTAGTTATTTTGATTCTTTTTTCCCCTCTTAACGTCCACCATCAAGCTTAATGTGTCTTACGGAACTGGGCTCTGTCTAAAATCATCATCATTGTTGGCAAAATTGAGTAAAATTTTAAGTGAAGGCTAGTTTTTAACCCCTGACAAAAAGAGGGCTGTTATAAGTTTGACGCTAACGTCTGTCTGTGGCATCGTAGTGCTTAAACGGATGGACCGATTTCAATGCAGGTTTTTTTACCGTTCCCTTGATTTTTGATGAAAATCGGTTGAACCGTTTAAAAGTTATTAGGTGTTAACGCTTTGTAATTTACCTGGAAAATATCTCGCAACGGATTAGAAAATTATGTAGTTCCGTCACTTATCATTAGATGGTCTCGTCGGGAGTTTTTAATTTGCCTGCAATCACTTTGTATATGAAAACAGTTAAAATGAGAGGTTTGTTAAGTACCTGGTTGGAATAAATGGCCAGTATCGCCTGGTTGTACGCGATGGCGGCGCGCTGGCGCGAGTTTAGTTTGTGCTCGAGCCCGTCTTGCGTGGCCGCCTTCATGCGCTTCCGGGAGTCGAACACGTTTGTATCTCTAAAACGGTAAAGAAAAATGTAGGCATAATTAGGGTACCTGGACGACCGAACTTCGTTTGACAGGGGAAAAAGAGGTTCTATAAAAATAAAACCTAGCTAGGTCGATTTTCGCCCCCCCCGAAACATAACAGTTTTCATCGAAATCGTTGGAGCGGTTTCAGAGATTACCAGCGGTTATGTAAAATCGCGAATTATACAATCCAAATGCGGGCAAATTTATGGGCTAACAAAAGTATATTTAGTCAGCCGGCGAAATCAAATACACTGAGGATTAGGAGTAGCTGAAGAATGGGGGTAAGAATTAGTAATGTGCCGTCTATGGGAATTTAGGAAAGCTTGGGAATACTTTGGTAAACACTCCCGTAATTCTTGGTTCAAACATTCTTGGTAATCTTAAAATGGAAATTTAGGGGAATATTTACAGAAATATTGGGAATACTCCTGTAAATTTAAAATGGAACATCGGCAAATCATTAACAATAATCCATATTATTTTAAAAACTGACCTATTGATAACGACCAGATTGTTGCTAGCTATGGCCACGAGGGCCTGGTCGGAGGGCTTGTCCTTCAACACGTTCTGGTAAACGGAGGCTGCTTCCTTCTCCTTACCAATCTGTTGCAGGCAGTAGGCTTGCTGCACCCTGTGGAGAAACATCGCCTTTTACAAGATCTCGCGAGATTGTTATTTTATTCATATTGTCACAATGATAGAATATATTTATAAAAATATAATAATTCACAGGAAAATAATAAGAAAAATTTTATATAGGTATTATTTGAACATTATTTATTTTTAGCAACTTAATCAATCAATAAATATAATCAGTGATTAGAGAGAAGAATTTCGTTCTTGTGAGCTATCTCAGATTTTTGGCCAAGATTTATCTCGGTAAATATGACAATAGTAAAAAAAGTCAAATCATTTATTTATCTTTGGATATTTGTATCACTTGACACTTGTCAGCTTTTTCTTTCGATTGCATAATGAGTAGTTGTTGAAATCAAATCATTAACTTACAGCTAAGTTTACCACTGCTTCCTAAGAGCAAGTACAAAAGAAGTGGTTACAAACTGTACTGCAGCATTTTCTCTAAGAACGTCAACTATAATCATACTGATACTAAAATTAGATATGTGAACTGAGAATACATTGTTACGATTATGACCAAGACTAAATTCCCATTTAGCGACAGGAGTCAAGTATTTATTTAAGTTTATAACATACAATTTTATAATGGATTGATCACAAAAAGATGACAAGGTATTTAGGATTAATTTTGATAAAAGTATGAAAGGTTTTTGAGATCATTGGCGATAAGGGAGATATGTTACATTGTGGTTCTTAGTAATTCTAAGTAGTTGTCGCTTACCTGATAATAGCAGCTTCTTCTTTAGCTTCTTCCTCAGTACCACCATCATCAATCACACTCTCCGAGCATGCCTGTTCTGCTTTCTTGAGTACGGGCAATGCTTCACTGTATTTGCCGCGCATTGCCAGAGTGCTGCCCACATTGTAGGACAGTTCGTAGGTGCTCTCTTCAAATTGTGGTAGATCTGCCGACTAGTGGGAAAAATTTAAGTTAAACTCAAATGAATACAATATTTATCAACTAAAATACATGTAAACAAGGTGGAAGGGACATACCCGTAATAAATCCAACCACGGGCTATAATACACAGATCACTATAGTTAGACTGTTATTTTATATAAAGATATTAAAATAACAGTCAAAAACAAAAACATTCCCATACAAATTTTGTATGGAAATGCGGAATATTTTTTTGTTCAATGACATACCCGTTGAACAAAAAAAAATATTCGGCATTTCCATTTCGGAATTTTCCCTTCCATGTTGTATATAATAATATATCCGAACTAGGAT
This sequence comes from Acrobasis suavella, assembly GCA_943193695.1. Lineage (NCBI taxonomy): Eukaryota > Metazoa > Arthropoda > Insecta > Lepidoptera > Pyralidae > Acrobasis > Acrobasis suavella. The sequence goes on along the minus strand of OW971934.1, from coordinate 6,020,275 downwards.
ATTCACATCTGGTAATGTACTGGCCATTTGAGAATGCGTAGCGATTTATGAAAGTATTCAAAGCTATACATACTCAGGCCGGACTAACCATTAAGGCAGAGTAGGTGGGCCTAGGGCCCAATGGCCCAATCATAATGCAATTTTTCAAACGCGTCATCGTCACCGTCAGCGTGTTAAAAGAAAACACGCTTTGATCGAGGGAATTTAAAAATAGGTATTATCTATTGCTGTCGCGCTGTGCCCGAACCTGTCGCGACGGGATAGAGACAACTGCAGCTCGGACAGAAAATAATTATGAAAAGTACACAAAATCAACGTTTCGTAGTGCTCTGATTTCGCCTCCAAATCTCAACAAAAATGTCGGAGAAGATATGGCTGTGTTCCTGTTTTCTTTTCGTAATATAATCTCTGCACACAGTGTGCAAGCGAAAATCTTACCAATTTTTCAGGTTTCGGGAGGTTCGTATCTTTGTTAATAATAAAAATTAAGAAAAAATAACGGAAACATAGGGACATAAAAAAAAAGAAAAACATTGCTCTACTTGCACTATCCTGCGAGGAATCAGGGGACTATGTTTGTATTGAAATACGGCCAAATCATTTTCCTCTTAAGGGCAAGAATTCTGTTTATGTTATAGCCTCCTCCCACCCTTCTCCTCTGCCTCTTTTGCACTTCCCAGTTTAACAATAAACACGACAGCTGCTGACATGAATATGACATTGCTGGTTCATCTGAAGCAGTCTGCCAAGTTATTCTCAGCTTTTAAGAAAGACCAATGTAAGAGTAACTACAATCGAAGAATAATAGATTATTAATTTGATTCTTACTGGATTCAGTGCTGCGAGGTTAGCAACCACTGCAGCCATGTTAGCCTGCCTTTCATCTTCATACTCATCTGTGGTGTTCTTGACCACTTCTCGGTAAACATTGTAACAGTCCTGATACTGCTCTAATCGGTATAAAATTTGAGCCCTGAAAAGAATTTTCGACTATAAATACATGCTTGCTTATACATCAGTCATATTAAAAATAAATATAGTGTCACAAAAAAATTGTATTTTGTATATTTTTCTTTAGTTTCTTGCAACAAATGAACGAAAAAAAAATGCAAAATTTTTCTTTTTTTTTTTGCTTTCTTTTTCAAACTTAACAACCGCCTAAGGATTAAGGTTGTTTTGTGGGTATGGTATGATGGACCCAGATGATGTATTTCCATTGCCGCTATTACACTTTTTGATGACCTCCGTGGTGTAATGATCACCATACTAGTCCGCCACCCAGAGGTTCCGGGTTTGATCCCCAGTCAGGGCAAGTTGAAAAATGGCCTTTTTCAAATTGTCCTGGGTCTTGGATGTTTATCTATATATGTATTTGTTATAAAATATAGTATCGTTGAGTTAGTATCCCATAACACAAGTCTCGAACTTACTTTGGGGCTAGCTCAATCAGTGTAATTTGTCCCTATATATTTTTTATAGTTTATTTATTATATACATATAAATATTTACGTGGGGCTCCCATCACACACCAAACATATTTTTTTTACATAATCGTATGAAACCCTTTGTGAGCAAGTCCGACCCGCACTTGGCCGGTTATTTTACTTTTACATGTTCCTTTATGGCAGACTTCAAGCTACATTTAATGCCATTAGTCAACTTGTAAAGTCTATGAATTGTTGTATATGAAAAACAAACAAACCTTAATTCCTTTAAAGCTGGAGTCATTTCAGGTGCATTGTCCACCGTCTGCAACGCATCATTTGGGCAGTTAAGTCGGTACTGTGCATATGCCTTCTCAAAGTGTAGGTCAGCGGCGAGAGCTGCATTTTTGGGGTTGCACAGGATTGCGAGGGCTTCCTTGAAGTTGTGCAGCTGGATGAAGCAGACAACTTTGCAGTGGAACGCTTTCTGCTCATTGGGAGCAATTTGGAGGACTGAAACAATTTAATTAGCACTGTTATGGAAACTAAATATGTTTGATGACATTAAACTCATCTAGGTACATTTGAAAAAGAATATTTTTTTTAGTTTTCTTAACTTTTGTACCTTATAAAGGGCCATAAAATGTACGCAGTTATTCACTGGTGTTTCAAATAGTTAGATATTAGACAACTTTCACTATTAAGGGTAGTAATGATGTGCAAAACTGAACAGTTAATCTCGAGTGAAAGTTCGTTGCAGTAAATAAGTTAAAAATATTTAATTAGGGGGTCAAAAGCATAACCTAAACAAAATACAATTATTTTGTTAAATATTAAGCGATATGTCAAAGAAATAAGACTTATGTGTTTTGATACTGTAGAAGTAATAAATATTGAAGTATTTTTAGGTTTATGGGCGACTTCCTACATCAAATTACGGAGAAAAGTGGGCATAAGGTAAGGTAATTTCTAATGCCATTTTAGAAGGTAGTTTCTTGTTTAAGGCGCAATATTTTAAGATTATCGAAACGAGCTTACCTTTGCCCGTTGCTTTTAGCGCTCTATCATAGTCACCACTTTGGCAAAATTTATTTAATTCGATATAAGCCTGAACAAGGTTATTCTCCTTGTTGGCTGACATTTTTTGACAACTTGGCAAATGTCAATCGCCAACCACCCACTGTATGTCAGTAGGCGTTTTGTTTCACCATCGAGTTGTAATTGTAACTATTTTTATTTCGATGGTACAAACATAACGCGAGAACCAACTACTTATGTTTTTGCAAGGTCTATGTTTGGAATGGCCTAACTAAACTCATGAGTTAGACCATTCCAATATATGAGAATAGGTACCTATTACTATTATAATCACATTTCATAAGCTTCGTCCGCACTTGTGCCTATCGTCCCGAAGCAATTCGCGGCGAATCTTCGTACGTTTTGTACACTAAAAAGTTATCGCGATAAAGCGCTGGTCACACTAGCGGCTTCGTTATATTTCACGAACTATCTGGCAATAATCCAAGATGGCGTCATCTACGTGTTTTAAATATGTACGACGACTTTCTTTTCTTTAACATGTGTGCTAACAATTAATAACAAGTTGAAAACAAACACCAAAATGAACAACGCTAGTCCGAACACGCAGAGCGAATTGTTAGCACGATAAAACCCTTTGATGTACTGCCACCCGCGCGATAACGAAGATGAAGTCCGAATATTCGGGACGATACCCGATAACGGGCGGTCACATTTGCGTGTATCGTGTAATAGCACAAAGCTTCGTGGCAATAGGCGCAGGTCTGGCCCAAGCAAAACACGTAGATGACACCATATTGGATTATTGCCCGATAGTTCGTGAAAAATAACGAAGCCGCTAGTATGACCACAGCTTTATCGCGATCACGTTTTAGCGTACAAAAAGCTTCGCCACGCATTGCTTCGGGGCGATAGACTCAGGTACGGCCGAAGAAAAAATGAACAACGCTAGTCCCACCACGCAAAGCGAATTGTTAGCGCGCTAAGACCCTCTGATGTACCGTACCGCCACCCGCGCGATAACAAAGAAGTTTGAATATTCGGGACGATACCCGATAACGGCCGGTCACATTTGCGTGTATCGTGTAATAGCACGAAGCTTCGGGACGATAGGCGCAAATGCGGCCCAAGCATTATATTCTATGGTCCGTCCGTTATAACTTTTTTTAGCTATGTTTGATCTAATTTGGTAGATTTAGTTAGGTTAGGTTACTACACTATTTGTTTATTCTAAATCTTTGAAATACTATGATGTACTTACCCAGAGATAAGGGATATTATGGGGGGTCCCCTACGTGGTTTACGTGGTGGTGGTTGGTGGTGGTGATGGCCCTATGGTGCGATTTTTCAAACGGGAAAGAAAAAAAATTGCAATGGCGTGCGTCGCAACGGCGGCACACGAAACCACGTAGGGGACCCAATAAGGGTTATTTTATTATTCTATGTACTTACCTTTGTTTTTTTTCGTTTGTGTAAGTTGCTAACACTGGTGTCAGATTTTCAAACTGCCTAATGGCATTCTGAAAATATCTGACATAGCTTAGCTTTACCATAGAAAAAGCTTGACGACCACTTTAATATCAAAAATTTTGAATAAACAAGTAATGTCTGATATGATTATTTTTGTTCTTTGGTGCGACTACATATGATGATAGCCGGGACCACAGATAAAAATAAATATTACTACCTACGTTGCCGGTACCAACGACTTTTACGTTCCTTCCGAAGCACGGAGGACAACAGAACACATGAAAAATTTTTATGCTACTTGTGGTCACCAATCCATGAACGGACCATGCTCGGTGTCGCTAAACTTGTTAGCTTAGCCCTACCGACTTCACTTAAGTGCTTAGTAAAAATTAAGTACACTCTTTTATGATCATGGATACAACGTCCGGCTTGTTAAGCACGCTGACAAACAGTTGGAAAGACCGACAACGGAGGATTAGCAATATAGTGTCTCATTACTCGCTGGCATTATCCTTTGGGTACGGAACCCTGAAACCCAGAATCCGCGAACGCTTAATACGATTGGGCCAATATTTTTATGGGTAAGGTGCGTGAAGGCTCGATATTTCAATTGTTCAGTGGACCGTCGCTGTTTATAGCGGGCGCCGAGTGACGTCGTAATAGGGACACAAACATTACCCTTTTAAATTGAATTTCGCGCAATTTATCAGCGGCCCTGATAAAATACGGTACATCCCCCCTCGAACAATTTAATCCGCGAGGGGTGTACAGTTATTTATTAAATGGCACATTGGAAAGTAAGAATTTTTAACGGAAACATTTCAGTAATTCTAATTTTTTTTCGATAATATCTAATTTTGTACGAAAATGTCTCTACAAAATAATGTTATAATAAAATCATTGAAAATGCGTAGCAATAGAGTTGACTGGCTGGTAGCAAGCAACAACTTCTTTTCAATTAGGTGATAAGATTATGGTATGCTAGTTTGTCTATATTTTAATCAAAAATACATATAGTGAAATCTCGACAAGGATTCTCTACGACGGAAGATCATCATATTCTATAGGTACAAATTATACAATATACTCGTATAATAAAAACTCTGTCCGATCTTTGTAGGAGCAACTCAGACCGTCGATATGAACAACTTTTCCTGTGGGACGAATGCTTCAAACTCGAAGAAAAAATCGACATTTTCACACAAATTGCCGGGTCGGCCGAACGCTTTTGTAAGGAAATATCGAGTTTCATGCAAAGAAAAGTTGTTCATATTGACGGGCTGAGTTGCTCCTACACGGATCGGACAGGGTTTTTTTTACTTATCGTATAGTGGCACATAAAAATATCGTATTGATGGGTTGATTCATAAGGACTACTATACAAAGTTTTCTATCAAGGGTAAATATTTTATTTGAAAGGTTTACATATACATTATCACGTCATTATCCTTAGCGGGTTGGACAGAGCCTAGGACCGCAGAATTCTTTTCTCTTAGAGTGAGGGAAAAGTAAGGAAAGCCGCTCCGCATGATTTAGATTCCCGCCCATTACCTCGTTCGGCTTTTATAATCTACATGCAATACATATTACCACGCCTGTTTCCAACAAGGGTAGGCAGAGACCATAGTCTCTGTCCATAGAAATCCACTTGCTACGATTCTGACAGACCTCTTTCGCTTCATCTACACTCATCACTCTCTTCATGCATGCCCGCCGTTTACTGTGCCCGCTGGCATATTCTACGTTTTTGCTGATCGCCTAGACCAGCATGGAAGAATTTTATTTGATGGTACCTAATAAAGCTGCCAGTCTCACTCGAAAGCCGTCTGTTGGCCATTGGCAAAGTTAGCGGGGTGCCAAGTCCGCCAGTAATGCGATTAAAAGTGGAAGTTGTCGTCGCCGCGACAATAGATGTTACTTTAACATTGTTTTCCTTGCACTGGGAACTATGCCCGTAGTACGGCGAGCGTGGTACTAGAGAGAGATGTCGAACAAACTATAAAGGAGAAACTTTTGTTTATACCAACTGGGACTATTTTGGTAGTTTTTATATGATTATTTTTTCTTTTCCACCATCACGCTACAAAGTGGTCGTTGGGAAACGCCGACATCGTTAGCAATTTTTAAAAAAATAAATTAAATGTTTATTGCACTACACGTAATGTAAATTATTTTTGTGTAAAAATCTTTTTGTTGTTTGTTTTTCTATGTGTGTAAGTGGCCAACATTGCTGTCAGACTTTTCAGGCTGTCCTGAATAAACATTTGAATTTTTTAAATAGAAATAATGCTAAAAGTGACTTTTTCAGTTTTATAAGTATGCCGATAAGGATAAAGGTATAGGTATAGACGTGATAGTTTATCTTTTTTAACCCCCAAAGAAAAAAAAGGGGTGTTATAAGTTTGGCATGTCTGTATTTTTACCATGTTTGATGGAAATCGGTAAAGCAGTTTAAAAGTTACAAAGTCGGGAGTATTTTTTAATTTGCCTGGCAAATAAACTTGATATTTATAGCAAATGAATAATTTTAATGATTGCTATGTTGGTAAGTTATAACTATAGTGTCAGGAGTGCTTTAAGCGCGTTGATAAGTGTAGGTACACATTGGTATTTCCTATTTATCGTAACGACAGCGAAAAATAAAAAAAACGCTTAGGCTTAAAATGATTCGTAATCATTTTGTTTTAAAGGAAGCTTTATTATTCAACATACAAACTGTATGGTTCCGTTCAAAATTCTTCAATATCTCACTGGAAGTTCCAAGGAAAACTTTGATGAGTTCGACACACGACGAAAGCCCGACAATAGCTTCTTTCAAACTGTGCATTTTTGTTTGTAAGTAGTTCGTTTTCTTTACATTTTTATTCAACATGAAAACATTTTAGTTACTAAAAACTTGTCAAGTTTAAAATATAATTTTACTTTTATATGCTGGTAGATAATAGTCTACTATGTCTCATCTGTTTCAGGCAATGTACTGAACGGACAAGCGGATAAGTGCTGACAGTGCGAAATATTCATATTTTTTCTATATTAATGGGACTTAGCACAATCCTTTTCACTAATATAATAGGTCATCCATAGTTATTATAAGTGTGCGGTCGGGGTCTAACCATATGAAATTGACCACCACTTAGCTTAAAGACCTCACAGTGGACTGGCTCGCAGCCAAGAGCGTGCTCGCTAACCTGCTACCGGCAGCTGACTGCTGACGCATGGCTGACCTTCTACAGACGCTACTCGTATGTTGTGATTGAGTAAAGTTATTAGTTGTGTTAGCCTTCAATTCACACTCCTGCATTTTTTTCTTAGCCTACTAGCGCCTTTTCGGTTGCATCCTCAGAAGTGCTGCTTCAGAACACAGGGCGCGGTTTCCGGCTTTTTCTTCTCCAAATATTATATACATGTGAATGGTGCCAATGATGCCGGATACTTTGCGAAGCGGAGAAACTGGAACCCTAAAGATTTGGGAGCGTTTATACGGCCAACTGCTTCGTCAAAAAAGCAGAAAGCATGAGCTGTTTGTGGTTTGTCGTTTAGTCGTCTTTTGCGACATCCAGAGGAAGAAATGGAGTGGTCTTATTCTCGGACCTAAACCACCGACGCCAGCAATACGAGATTACCATATTAGGGGCCATGCACATATAACGTCATAGTAGCAGTTGTTTAAAGGTCATGCCAAAGTGTAGTAAAGGATTGGACAAAAGCGTGACTTCTAAATTTATAGGCCCTCTTACAGTGAAAGTTTATTGTCTGTTGCATTACTTGCATTGTAGGGTGAACGCTCCTATTGTCGCCCCCCCCCCCAAAAGTCGGCACTACGTTCTTTTTCTGTTAAGACGAAGTGGTAGCTAAAGTGGCGCCCTCATTTGAAATAAATTCTTTAAAATTTAATATAGTGATAATTAAAAATTTGATTTGTATGAATATCTAGGAAGACCTTTAAACTATTTTATGAATAACCTTTGAAAGTAATATTGGTAGTCCGTCTGGTTTTAAAACTGTTTTTCGCCAAAAGTGGCCACTTTTGGCGTAAAACAGTTTTAAAACTAGACAGACTATTGGTAATAATTTCAAAGGTTTTTCATAAAATAGTTTAAAGGTCTTTCTAGACATTTATACAAATCAAATTTTTAAATATCACCATATTTAATTTTAAAGAATTTATATCAAACGAGGGCGCCACTTTAGCTACCACTTCGTCTTAATAATAGCGGTTTGTTGGTGTTTAGGCATAGTGCGTATTTTTTTTTATAAAGTTTGCACTATCGGGCAAGTTATTTTAAAATATGGCAACACCGCTACTCTCCTCTATCCGTCAATTGTTTCTTGAACGTGTGTGAGCGCATATGTCGCCGAATTTCTAAAAAAAATTCTACTTTCGGAGCATCAGTTGGTAAGCAATAAATTATGTATTATAAGAGTAATGAGTTGTTGATGTAATTTAATTGGTTCAGCATAATATTTGCCATTGTTTCATAGTGGCTTTAAATGTTTTTTTAGTATATTTGAAGAAAAAACAGGGGTGTCGGACTTAGGAAAATCAGTAGTATGGAGTACCGAAAGTCGGCAGGGGGTGCCAACCTTAGAATTAGGCGTAATCCTAAGGTCGGCACCATTAAATAAAATCGGTATTAACTATAGGTATAAAAAATCTGTATGAAGTTTTGTGTCAAACAGTTTAATAATATATACCTATTTTGTTTATATTTGTGGGTTTTAAGTTTTTTAAGATTCCGTAGTAAATAAGGAACCCTTATAGTTTCGCAATGTCTGTCTGTCTGTATGTCTGTCTGTCTGTCTGTCTGTCTGTCCGTCTGTCCGCGGTTCTACTCAGAGACTATAAGTAGGTACTAGAAAGCTATAATTTAGCATGATGATGAAATATCGTCTGAAGACATTTAAGAAGCCAACGCTATAAATACAAAAAAAAAAACAAAAAGTACTGACAGAAATTAAAAATTTTGCTGAAAGTAATTCTACAAATTTGCGGATCCAAGAAAAGCCGGAAGGAAATGACGAGATAATAATCACTCCTGCTGAAATTCATACAGAAAATAATAGTATGCAAAAAAATCCAGAATTTTACGAGATATGACCTTAAATACTAGGACTCTGAAGCAACAAGATACTTTCGATATTAACAAAATGCCTATTATATTAGATGACAATTATAAAGAAAATATTATAAATTATTATGATAAAATTCATAAATCAATCACATTTGCAAAGACAAAGACACAAGAAGAGTCGGGTTGAAAAACATGGTTTCCTTCAAACACCATTCAAAAAATGGAGGACCGACTTCAGGAACACAAATGACGGAGATAGGAACATGAGTGCCGACCTTAGGCAAAATCGTGTTTTTTTGAATAAAAAATAAAATAAAATACTTTGTCTCGCAAAAATTAATTCCTTAGAGTACGATTAAAAAGTATAATATATAACGTGTTCGAAAAATCAACATCACACTGAAATTCCTTTGTATGACCCCTGTATGAATTTTCAAACTTGACACAAGCCTTAAAGTGCCGACTTATGGAGCGTTCACCCTATGCAATTTAATTGAGGCGACAAATTTAAAGTCGAAATTTTTCATAAAGTAATATGTGAACTGCCCATTTAAGGATTAGTTATGTAGGCATTGTTGCTAGGCTACATTATAAAAGGTTTATTTTATAGTCACGATGCCATGACGCCTTTTCTAAATCTTAAAATTTTCGAATAGGATGTAAATATTCTACCAATACCTTTATAGACAAGACAGCAAGTTTATGAATGTCAAGAGCTTCGCTTTTAGAGCCGTTATTCGTTTTATACATCGTAAACGAGAATACTGGAAGTGGATATGATAGGAAAACATCTTTGGCCCTTTATTTTTAGATGAAATACGTTATGGTGCTCTAAAATACGATATTATGACAACGTTTGTAAAAAGAGTTTATGGTTATCTCTATGGTCTACGCCACCATTCAAGAACTATACAATACCAGGCCTGTGTCACTCCTTTTTTACGTATCGAAAATATGCCTACATTACTACTATGGGCGCGGAGACCACTCCAGAGGGGAAAATTTAGTTACCTGAATCGTTTGTACAGAGTAATTAGAATGAAGTTGGCTTGCAATGTAAGCTTGCAATGAATGTTTAGGTACGAGTATGTAAATGAAGAGGTGAGGAGTTCCGACGCGAGCTAATTAAACTATAGCGCTAATTACAATAAGTAGATATTTCTTTGAATTTCTTTTCTGAGTAAGACTTCTGTACGTGAGTATTAGTAGGTACTTATTCTGTGACAATACACAAGAAGTTGAAATAATCAACCATAACAGTTCACAGGCAT